>QDHC01004437.1:111982-270468 GCA_013186455.1 Papilio dardanus tibullus | reverse complement strand
TTGTTTTTTTGACACTTTATGTCAGGGAGTTGAAAAAGAAAAATAATTAAAAGAATATTTTACAAAATAACGTTCTTACTAATTGCGGAGACAAAACAATTCCCCAGCAAGACAACCCGCCACACATTGAATTAAATGCTTGAATATCTACGTATTTAATACCGACAAAGTGGCGTTCACGCGAATTACTTACGAGCTACGCCAACCATATATTATAATGTTTAAGGTTTAAAGTTTATTTATTACTAAAATTCTTTTACGAGCGAGAATTTACTTAAGAAAAAATTCAACTAAACAGTAGTTGTACACCTATTGTCGTTGCAAACCCCTAACAGTATAAAACAAACAAATATGAAAAAACACATTTGCTTTTTAATTTCACCAGGCGTGAATAAAAATTTTAACTAAAATGTGATGTGAATGGTGGCGTTATTTCTTTTATATTTGAAGTATAAAATTGAGTTGAACATTATTTGGTCTTTTATTTTGCCTTTACCTCACGTACTTTTTGAATAAAATGTTATTCCTCGTGGCAAATGTTAAGCGTAGGTGCTGTGTGAATGTAGCTGGCATTTCACGTTTCAAATACACGTTCAGTGATAATGATTCACCTTTGATTCTTACCGCGTTATTTGGTTTAAATTTAGAACAGGTAGGCATACGGGTAACTTCGATCTTCACACGCTTTTAGTACCTACACATAAATGTGGGTTTCTATGACTGTAACACTTGAATAATAATAATTTAGTCATCCCTATTATCTTCTTCGCAAAAACAGAGTCAATAATGTTTTTGTACTGGTGTTTCTTCAGTGGAAACCTACGATTAAACATAAAAATGATCCTAACCTGCGTAGTAAAGACCAATCTTCCAGTTAAATCTATTTTGTATGAAGGAAAATTCGAAACTTGGTGCAAACTACGAACAAAGTTTAATAATAAAATGATTTAAAAGCCCTTTCTTCATACATAAGATCTTCACAAAGCTTGCACTTAACGTCAAATTTATTTACATTTCAACCCCGAGGGAAATCTAGTTAAGCTGTTATTAAATGATTCAATTTAAGGCTGTGAAACTTTCTACATGACTTTATGATCCGTTGTCAGACAACTGACGATCGATTCGTCTGCTTCGCTCAAAGACGGTAATAATGCACCACAATTGACAAGCGAAATGTAATAACTAATATTATAGTTACTAATTTTCGATTTTCATATGTACATATGAATCAGACCCTCTTACGGTGAAGGAAAGCAGCGTGATGCAACTTGAACATATCGGCGAAGAAATTCAAAGATATGTGTGAAGTCACGCAACATACGCGCTAGTCGTGGAGTTGCGGAAAATGTAGCTCATCATTGGTCGAACTACTAATACTAAGACTGTTTTTCTTCTTCTTTCAGAAAAATAGCTACAGCTACGAAGTTCTGTAACTAGCGCGTGTTTTGCATTTAATTTTATTTCTGATCACGTATGAGTTTTTAAGTACAATGAGTAAGTAGTTAAAAGTATTACATGATCCCAACAAAGAAATGCGCATTATTAATTGATCGATGCTTCAAATTAAATCAAAATATAATATACTAGCTGTTGCTCGCAACTTCGTCAGCGGAATAAAAAATATAGCATGTTACTCGGAGATCATGTAGCTCTTAACGGTGAAAGAATTTTTCGAAATCAGCCGAGTAGTTTTTGAGTCATTTCATGACATCCAAAATTACAAATCTATCCTCTTTATAATATTATATACGGTAGTTAATATTAAACAAATTAACTACACTATCCGGGTTACTGAATTAATTGACCTTATGTTACTATCCAAACTTGTACCACAAAACGATACTAAAGTAATATTATGTCTAAGTTACTACGACACGAGTTACTAAATAGTTTATTTAGGTGATTATGTTGCTTTATGAGGTATGTTAATATTAAATAGCATATGTATGAGTTCGACCCATGAGGGGCTCCATTTTCCATACGGAAATACGCGCTTGGAGTTACCTCCAAGCGCGTATTTTGCCTGACTTCACACATATCTTTGAATTTCTTCGCTGCTATGTGCAGGTTGCATTACGATGTTTTCCTTCATCGTAAGAGCGTCAGGTATATACATATGAAATTCGACAATCGAAAAACACATTGCTACATGGCGATTCGAACTCGGGACCTGCAGTTTACAAGTCAAGAGCTAAAACCCTGAAGCAACGACGCTCTAAATTGCGTATTTCAGATGTCGTCACAAAATTTCATTTAAGTGTTATAAAATAAATCAAGTTTTAAAACGAAAAATAATTTAGACCATTTTAATATTAAAATGTTAGTTTTGCTTAGTTTGCTTAGTTTTTTTAGATTCCAAAGTACATTATTTTGCTTTAATAAAGACCTTAGTAATATTATGAATCCGAAGGCTTGCTGGATGGTTGGTTTGAAAGCATCCAGAACAGCTAAACTGATCTGGATGAAAATTTGCATTTGAACATATAGACACGGGCTTCTTAGTAAGTTTTGTAAAATGCGCGGACGGAGTCGCGGGTAGCAGCTAGTATTAAATACAATGTAAAATGTTAATAATTGTTGATCGTAATATTTTCTTAAGGTAATTTCGTGTCACTTAAACAATAGATTGGCTTCACTAATACAAGTGCATAAAAAGTATTAAACTAAAGATTTCACAGAGATAAATCATTCACGGACATTTAAATAAAAAAAAACGTTTTCTTTCCCTGCATTCACACGAACGCTTTTTAACGTCTGCATTGGCGTTTTTTTAACGCTCTCATTTTTAAGAACATTATTAAATTGTTGTTTCGTTCGTTCAGCGGGCTTACCCAAAGAAAATGCGCTACAAAGCGATTTGATAGCGAACATCGAAAACGTATGGAGATGACAATGATGTTGACTTGACGCAATTGTCAGTTTCATACATTTCTGTCGATTCCATCAGCGATATCGCAGATCGAGAGATACTTTGGGAAACGCCACAGTGCTCAAAACACAACGCTACGGGATTATTATTTAAAAGCGCCTCTGTCTGAACAGTTACATGGAAATGCTTTTATTCTACCTCAACGCTTTTTCAGCGCGCGTTGAAAAACTGCCTGTATGGAGAGCTTACGGTTAAGATAATTAAATGCATTGGCATAATCGATACGGTCACGCGATTGACAAGTCGAACAACTTGCCAAATAGAGTAAAGATACGCTGTTAAATATACCATTATAGAAATTATTCACGCAACAAGTAATTTATATCTATGTTGAGTTTCTTGTATTGTAAAATCTATTTAGAACATATAAACAGAACAAGCGAAGAAATTCAAAGATATGTGTATTCACACAAAATACGCGCTAGTCGTGGAGTTGCGAAAAATGGAGCCCATCATCACGAACCTTTCCTTTTACCTTAGAACATACACAATAAAAAACCTATATTTTCGATAATAAACGTAAAGCCTTGTACGCACTAGTAAAGTATTTTAGACCAGTAGCAAGTATCCGAACAAAGGGTTTACTAAGCTACTCTACTAAAATGTATAATTCGGACACGTTTAGTTACTAACTTATTTGCTACTCGAATCAAATATAATGCTGCGAACAAGGCCCTAGGTACTGGAGAAATGCTTCAACATCTGATTTCGTTGTTTGTGTTTTTAAAATGGCAAGATTTATTATTTTTTTGCTAAAATAGTGACGTGTTGAACAACATATCAGATAAAATATAACAAAACTTTCTTTTAATCTGATATCTCTATACACACACATTGTTTTCAAGCTGCTTGTTTTAAAGCACGTTTTTATTTTAAAACTAAGCTGTTGTGCTCAACTTCGTAAGCGTGGAATTAAATAATATACCCTATGTTACTCGAGGATAATGTATTATAGCTTTCTAATCGTGAAAGAATTTCTGAAATCGGCCCAGTAGATCTTGAGTTATTTTAATAAATATACAAAAGTTTCGATCTTTATAATATTAGTATAAATAACTACGTTTTTCTCAATACTATGACGATTTAAACATTGTGAAATTTCAATCAGGAAAATGCACAGATAAATTGCAGCACATAGCACGATAATTTCCCGAACGGAGTTCGATTGCACTCATCCGGGGTTCTATTTCCGGATCTCTCGAGAATTTACTCGTTGTATCGTAAGTGAAATGCATAGCAATTGAAACACTCCATAGCAAGTGCTTCTTATTGAGACTTTGTTCGCTTGAAATTTAATGATGTTTTCGATGGAAACATCTTATTGAGTAGATTGTTAATGTTTGTTTGTAAGGAACTTGTAGTGATGACGAAATTATACCTTTTATGTCTTAACTGAAATGTGGTTACTTACTAAGAGTTTTTGCAGTTGAAATCACTTATTGTAAAATATTCACTAACTGCCTTATTGTTAAACGAGAATCAGCGCTATTATTGTTGTACTTTCTACGTTTGGTACTGATATATTCATAAAATTGATTCCAAAATACAGAACATCCTTGTTCCTGGTACTTCTTATGATAATTTTGGCCAATGAGACCCTTGGTCTATTTTATTTAGTTCCGTGTATCCTCCAGCATCGTATTGTATAATCGACTTATTCGTCGTACTTTATTTATTTTTTCGGGATAACGGGGCAATTGTCTATTTTTGTGATGTGTTGTGATTATTTTCTTTAAAACAGTTTGTTTACAATAAATTCGAAAGGTAAATACGCAATTATTCTAAAGATAAGATTGTAAAAGAAGCGTTAAAGCTAAAAGTTACATTGAATAGCTTAATTTTAACAAAAAAACTTGATAAAACTGGTTAAAAAAAACTTTAGCCATTTGAACTGTGGTCATTAAGTAAATGCAATCTAATTTAAGGCATAAAACGATGTTTAATTTAACTTTAAGAATAATAATCGTAAAGTACACGACTTAACTATGACTTGATTTTTTCGTTTAAATACGATTTTTTTTCTTTATAAGAAAACCTTAATATTTACTAAAATACTTTAAATTACTATTTTTTATTACAGGATTAGTATTTTTAAATACCTTTTAGTAACTACAGCCTAGGGTAAACCAGGCCTGGAGGGCTACCCAAAGTATCTTTCGAACTGATATCGACAAAAATGTATGAAACTGACAATGAAATTTGATAAGTCATCTGCTTGTCATGTGTGAGATGTCGAGCGTCATTGTCAGTTCCAAACATTTTTGATGTTCGCTATCGAATCGCTTTGTAGCGCATGTACTTTGTGCCACTCCCCTTGTCCAGTAACTTCACGCAAAAAACGGCCTTACACCGAAGCAAAATCTCCGTTTTAATCGCGAACTCGGTCTAATGAAGACCTAGGTTAAATACTTTTTGCTTTCTTTTTTCTTTCTTTGGGTTATTGACGTGAATGCAATTCTTACCATTTCTACCACAAATTGAAGTATTTATTGCATCGTATTCTGTTAACTAGTCTGTTAGATAACAAAGCTATTAAGTTACACTATGTATTAATAGGACTCTACACAGCTGGAGCTGCATAACACAGCAGTTAGTACATGATGACAATAAAAATGATATCGATTTCTTTGTGCCTGTATCTTAGCCATCTTTATAGATTAAGATCCAATGTTCGTCAGAGACATGTCGGCGTGAAGCCGAATAAAACGATGTTAGAAATAGAGAATAGATATAGTAAACGATCAGAAGTTATTCCCAGCACAGTGCAAAGCAATAAACAAAGTGCGAATGCAAGTAACTGTCGTCCGCGAACTAAAATTATTCGTTGTTGCTTCGTTCAATTTACATCATTTTGCAATTCGCCTTCTGCATTTTATTGAAGTTTTGATTTATATGTTTCAGTTTGGTATCAGAATATATTCACATTTGTTTTTAATACAAAGTGACAAATAAGCAATTGGCCACCGGGATTCGCTGAAAAATCCGAAGCGTTACCTGCCCATAGATATTTGCAATTGCAGATGCGTTGCCAACCCTTAATCTACGAAGGAGGAGACGCACAGCAAGACGATAATACCTCTTCTTATCCAATCCACTTCCTCTTCCTATTTGATATTTTGATGACAAAGATTTAGATCTGACGTAGTTATTTATCTTATTTAGTAACCAGAATTGCAAGTGATTAGTAGCGTTCAAATTCAGCGCAAACATTTGAGCTATAAAATGATTTTATGATTTCCATCTTCCGGTGTTATTTCAAAATGCTTACTAATTAAGCGGATGCCATTTAATTATAACGATGTATCATAAAGTGATATAATCTGTGCAGAATTCGATATTTTGGAGTTATTTAAATACAACATCTATTTACGTTTTTAGTACGCATGATAACGCTTACCATAATGTGTATTGCATGAGACATGCATTATGATGAAGTATTTTTATTTTACTAAGGGATTCCATAAATTGACTTTAGGGCTTAAAGGTGCGAACGCACCAGGATAGCATTTTAGTCGAGTACTAAGTAGCACGTATCCGAACAAAGGATTTACTAATCTACTCTTCTAAAATTTTGGTGGTCGAACATAGGTTTAGTTACTAAATTACTTGCCACTCGTCTAAAATACTATACTGGTGCGTCCAAGGCTTAAATCAGTTGCTACATGGGCAGGTTGATGACGACACGGAATTACCGATAAAATGTAGAGTTACATACTCATCGTGTGTGAAATCGAGACACGAGCAAAGTCTGTAATAATTTAGAAAGCTTCTGTATCTATGTTATGTATATAGTATATACCTACTTTGTGTGATTGAAACACAGTTGTAAGTAATTTTATCAGAAAGGCTTCAATCTAGATTGAATCATAAAATCTGTGCCGAAAATTGTCCCACAAACGTATTCTCCTTTCAATGTAACGAAGTTCAGCATTCTACGGTCTTCCGAGACTGACCAATCTTAATAAACTTTGTTACGTAAATAAATATCCGAAGAAGTCACAAAAGAATGCAAATTGTGAGAAAATATTTTGGACATTTTCAAAGTTTATAACTATTAATCTATACTAACGTAATACAGATGAAGTATTTGTATTTTTGTATAAATTGAAATAACTCAAGAACTATTGGGCCGATTTCAAAAATTCTTCGACCATTAAAAAGCTACATTATCCCCGAGTAACTTAGTTTATATATTATGATTCCACACGGACGAGGTCGCGAGCAACAGCTAGTAAATAAAAACGATTGGTACAAAAACCAATTCTGGGGAAAATTACGAATCGAATGACTTGAAGTCTACTAAAATACACTGTAGCTACAAAAAACCGGACATACTTTGAAAAATTGCTCGACTGTGTGCAGGATATAAAGAGATTTTTAATTTAGACAGTAAATTAACTAGACATAATTAATATGTTCGCTTCCTCTTATATCAAAGTAAATAGGTTTTCATTATAAAAGAAGTAGAACGTTTAATCTCTGTATATATTGTTTAGTTAATGAATCCATCGAAGACAGTGAGGGGAGAAGGGGAAAATTGTAATTAAAATATTTCAAAGGCTCATGAAAATATCCGATAAATCTATTCTTGTTTAAATCTCTTTAAGATGAATGAACTTAAGAATATTTATAATTTAAATTTTAATATTGTTCATAGATCTATTTAGTTCACGTTTATTTTTGTAAAATTAGCAATTTCTTATTATGAATAAAGTAATAAAAAGTTTTTTTGTGGTTTTAGAAAGTAGTGGAATCATTTTAAAAAATGTTATAAGAATAGAAAGCTATTTTATTAGTGATCATTGACCAAGTTTTATTTTATTTATCTATTTACCTAATGTATGATCATGTGTATATATGGCTTGCAATCCCGCACTGCGGGATCTCGCACTGTCTTGCCGAATTCCCGTCTGTAAGCTTCAGCCGGTGAAAAATTATTGAAATGATGACTTTAATATACTCAGCAAACTGCTTTATGAAGGATTAGCCCTTAAAGCTATTGTTTTTATCCTAATCGCACACACTGAGTCGGTTTCGCGCCTTTATGCGTCACACGAAATTTTATTTAGTTTTTATTCTGATAGAGTGTAAAGAAAGTATTTGATTTTATTGCAAGTACGGCTATTTATTTATTAACTGTATACCCAACAAAGGAAGTAACGGAAAAAGTATGTTCGCTGGCTGCATATAATGTTTGTCAAGACCGCAAGACAGACCGGGATTCCGCAGTACGGGATTCCGAACTCTATATTATTACACGCTCCATATAAGAGTATTCGCGTAATGTGTTAAAATAATTAAGAGCCATTATTCTGTAAAAGATCATGGCTTTACAAATGTCAACATTAAGAGTTTACTCAGAAGTAATTGTTGGTCACGGGACTAAAGAACGTTTTCTCATCTATACTAATATTATAAAGAGAGAAACCTTGTATTTTTGTATGTATTGAAATAACTCAAGAACTACTGGGCCGATTTCAAAAAATCTTTCACCATTAGAGAGCTAAAGTGCCCGAGTAAATAGGCTATATTATTTAATTCGACGCGGGCGAAGTCGCGCAAAACAGCTAGTTGTTCATAAGTTAATTATCCGCCCGTCTTAGTTTCTACCGAGAAGGTAGAACCAACTTTAGGTATGGATTACGTGGACTGAAGCCTTGTTCGCATCAGGATAGTATTTTAGTCGCGTTCCAAGTAGCAATATCTGAACAAAAGATTTACTAGTCTACTAAAATGTTGTTATTCAGACACGTTTAATTACTAAATTACTAGCTACTCACCAAAAAATTATACTAGTGTGTACAAGACTATAGTCAATAACGCTGGTCTAGTACGGATCAGTTAACTTTATTTTCTTTGATTTTTTTTACTTATTTGTACGATGTTTTCCTTCATCGTTAGAAGTGGTCTATAGTTCTGCTCTTCATTTCTGAAGTACCAAAATCAAATAAATATTGTCTATATTATGATCTATACACAATAAAGTAATATATCAATTTAGTAGCATCTTTTATCAGGGCATTGCCCCCGTAGCACACGCCTGCATTGAAAGCATTCGCCAATTTCACATATAAATCTCGTTTAGTACCTACTTAGGGTGTCCATAGAGTTCTTGTTAGGGATTATTTTCCGTCTGCGAATTCCTGTTTCATTTTACTTGAAAATTTATTTAATATGAATTATTATAAAAATACTGACGTGACAAATAATACAATAGGTGCCTATGCTTTCTTAGAAAGCAGAATTACTTAAAAATTAGATAATTTACTTAGGTTAGACAGTTTATTTTAAGAAAGTTTAAACAAGTAATTTCGGCTGTTGATTTCATTTTGTTAGCTGTTGCTGCCATGTTGATTATGATTAATATACGTCAATAACCAACATAAATGAAATAGTTGGTCACCCTAGTTCTAAGTGGTTTCGCTTTCCGTGTATGTAAAACACAGCATTCGCTTTGTTTACAACAGGAGAAATGTGGAGTTGTGCTCCACATTAATAAGAACAATTTGAAAGCTTGAAATGTTTATAATTATCAGCATACCTCAATTTAACCTACTCTAAGCCTGGCTTCATTAGACCGAGTTCGCGGAAAAAACGCATAATTTAATTCGGCATAAGGCCGTTTTTTGCGTAAAAATAAAAAGTGATAAAGAAAAGTAAATAAAAGAGGAGCATTCGATTGCTAGAAGCCATATTCTATTGTTTTCTTAAATTCATGGATGTCTAAAGCCTGTTTCAGACGCTCAGGTTTAACTGTACAGTTCAACTGTGTATTTAAAACTGACGTGTGTAGGCAAAACTGAGAACTGTCCAGTTGGACTGCAGTTCAAATTAACTTGAGTACGTTGGTTTTAACTGTATAGTAAAAACTGCAGTTAAAACTGAACGTTTGTAGCCGGGTTAATATATCATTTAAGAAGCGAGCGTATCACCTTCTCAAAGGCCACAACGCATCTGTGGTTCCTCTGGTATTGCAGATGTCCATGGGCGTCGATGATCACCTCGGTGTTCCCACTGCACGTTTGGACCCTTTTCTTATAAAATAAATCCTAAATTACTATTTTACATATAAATATTGCAATCCTCTTTAGCATCAAATATTTTAATGGAACTTTGAAAGAAACATTTATGTAGCGCTTATAAAAATTATTAATGTGCAATTTCATATATAAGAAAAGTGCCTAAAAGAATATTATATGTTGCAACTTTTCCTGAACTTTTCTAACTCGTAACATTAAATTTTATCTGTAATAAGGATGTGGTAAACTTTTTTTCGGAATAAATGATGTGTAATAACTTTCCTACTTATTTATAATCATTGAAACCTTCAGTAGCGCAAAAACGTAAATAATAAACCCCCTTATTCCGAAAAAAAAAATAAAGTACTGTAATAAACGAGGATCAATGAGTCGTCGATTATACGATACCGGAGGATACTTGGAACTAAATAAAATAGACCAAAGGTCTCATTTCACCAAATTAAGTACTCGTATGATAAGTACCAGGAACACGGATGTTCTGTATTTTGTAATAAATTTTATGAATGTACCAGTACCAAACGTTGAAAGTACAACATTAATAACGCTTATTCTCTCTTCTCGATTCGGAATAAAGCAGTATAAGTTTTTATGTAACATTTTCTATTTAATTTGAAAATTTACACATCTAGATATTTAATTACTTTAATAGTCTCATTTCTCTATTCGAGTCTCATTTCTCTCAGCTCACTTAGACAATGAATAAAGTGATGTAGTTTTAATGAGGTAACGATGTGTGCGAATTTGGTTTGAATTTTGTTAATTGAAATACTAATTAACTTTATATGCTAATGCCGGTCGGTGCGTTACCTCGCAGCGAATGTTACGAACGTTTATCAGTCAATTTACTGTAACAGTTTATTAATATAAATGTTCTGTTAAAATTAACAATTACGGTCGTAAAATTAACAACAACTATATTGCTATCGTGCTCATTATTTCTGTAAAAAATATGCGAAGTACAGTAGGATAAAACTAGAAAGCGTAAACTGTATGTCCGTCACTCTGCCTACCTCTATAGGTGTCGGGCGTGAGTTATATTGTCATTATCATTTACATTGCACTGTCAATAACTTTATTCATATATACTAATATAATAAAGTGAGAAACTTTGTATTTTTTAATTTTAGCATTTTTGTATGTATCGAAATAACTCAAAAACTACCAGGCCGATTTCGAGAATTCTTTTACTGTTACAAAGCTACACTATCCCCGAGTAACATAGGCTATATTTTTTAATTCCGCGCGGACGAAGTGGCGAACAACAGCTAGTTATGAATATAACTATTTACATGTAAAAGCAATTATCAATTACAAATATCCGTTTTAAATATCAATGTCCCTATAAATAGTTCGCAGTATCGTTCAATAAAGTATTGTATAATATCTAAATAATGCGATTTATCAATAACTTCAGTAACTTCATTTCCTAATGACAACCACAGATAGGGATGCAAAAACTTATTCAGTATTTGTTGAGACGGGATCGCGTCTTACGCTCCTCATTTCTAAACGAAACCTCGCCGCGATCGGTCGCAACCTTAGCCCTTTTCGCGCGCGAAATTACAGAAGCAAAATAATATCAACTTTAAAATGTTCAAATCCGATATAACTTAAACAGATATTAATGTGGAGTTAGTTATAGTGATAAAGTGACAATTATTTATTTCGGTAACAATGAATTAATAACAATTTACCTTCACCTATATTCATTATTTAAGGAGATAAGCAGACAATTACGGAGCGTGAGTAATTATTTTAAATAGTATTAGATCTAAAATTAAAAAAACATAGTTGCTAACAAAAGAAACATATGCCGATTTTTGTGCGTTCTATCCTATTTTATATCAGGATAGCAAAGGTAAAGAGGTTTAGTTACTTTTAGTTTAGGTAAACTCGTACTGAATTATAGCCTTTCCTTAGACCAGCCACAGACGTTCAGGTTTTTAACTGCACAGTTAAACACGTCTATTTAAACTACACATTCGAACTGTATAGTTCCCAGTTTTGCCGACAAGCGTCAGTTTTAACTACGCAGTCGAACTGTACAGTTAAAACTGTCTGTAGCCGGCTTTACAGATTCAATTTACCATTATTGTCTCGTATAATCTTACATCAGATTTAAGTTTTTCGTAATTGTTTAAAGTAATTTGCATACATAGTTGCTCACGACGTTAATGTGACATTTTGGAACTTCGAACTAAAGTTTATCGTGGTAATTATAATATGAAGACAACGCAATGAAAGTCAATGATATTTAATTGGTTTCTGATTTTTTTTAAATATTAGTAGACATTTGTTAATTTCCTAATATTTCCTTTAACCATTCCAGCTTAATTTGAAAATGCTTGTGCTAAGATATGGTACACGATAATAGTCGAATGTTGGGGTTCAAACTCAAGACTGCTAGATTGGCAGTCCGTAGCCCAAAACATCGGGCTATTGGCACTTCTGATTAGTGGCATTTTTCACGTATTAATACACGGTGGCATCCGATAGTAATGTTTTTTATTTTATTATTTAGTATAGTAATGTATTATTTTATGTAATTCTACATCAATTATAATTTTAGTTAAAAGAACACATTTAAAAAGGTTCATCGCACTAGTGAATTCACACCTTTATAGTTACGATGAGCAAGAGGTTAAATTCAAAGGGCGAAAGTGCTTAAAATAATCAGTCAAAAGCTTCTCGATTACCATATCTTTGATAGTAATGACATTAACAATATATAGCTTAAATTGATTAACATTTTAATAAAAACAAAAGATTATAATGTCAACAAAAAAGTACTATCTTACAGTCGGGGACAATTATTTCCTACCCATTGCGATCATATGTCAGATAATGCGGTTCTCATCGCAAACTACATACTTGCTAAAGCCGGTTACAAACGTTTGGTTTTTTATTGTTGTACGACAGTTTTAACTGTGCAGTTAGAACTAACGTACGCATATCGATTTTAACTGCACAGTGCAGTTCTCAGTTTTGCCTACACACGTCAGTTTGAACTGCCCAGTCAATCAGTTCAGTTAAAACTGAGCATCTGTGTTTGGGCTTAAATTATAGCTTTCATAGTAACAGTTCATTGTAGATATTGTAAGTGGGCAATTAATTAAATGTTTCTACTGTCCAATAGTGAGAAGTTTTGAAAACGCTTTTGAACGTTCACATGTGGAATATTTCAAATTAACTACTCCTTCAAAGAGCACGAGAAGTCACTGCAGACGAGTCATTTTCGTTAACTAAAGCCTTGTACACACTAGGATAGTATTTTAGTCGAGTAGCAAGTATCCGAAAAAGGATTTACTAATCTATTCTACTATAATGTTGCTGTTCGGACACGTTTAGTTACTAAATTACTACTCTAGTGCGTAGATATAGGCTTAAACGAGTCCGAACAGTAGTAATTTTTTTGTTCGGATATATGCTACTTACTACTCGGCTAAATTACTATTCTGGTGTGAACTTAAACGCTTTATAAACTTTATCTGTGAACTACGCTGTTTATAAATGTTTCAAAACAATAGTAAATAGAAATAAAATTGTATAAATCCTTTCTAGTATTTATGGGACTATTTTTATTTTATTCTTCATCAGCTTTCTGCCCACTGCTGGAGGACAGTCCACGCTCCTGGCCCCCTTTCGCGGCCGCCATTTGAAGAGTTATTTATTTCCAGTATTTTAAAGATAGGTTATACTTTTAACCGACTTTCGAAAGGAGGTTATCATAGTGTGACCGGTAGCCGCATTATATTAAACTAGCTGATGTCCACGTCTTCGTACACGAATCGTACAATAGTGCTTTCCAAAATTTAACTTTCCAAATCGGTTCATTAGTTTAAGAACCTTTTCAATACAAACAATTTGAAAAAATAAATCAATTATGCCTATAAAATATTTTTTCTATTCGATCTAGGATACAATCGCATTTAAATAGGTCAGTACAAGAATAACATTGATAATAAACAAAGCAAATATAAACAGGATGCTTGTGTAACATTTGTGAATTAAACAAAATAACATTTATGCATTTGGTCTATAAAATACGTTATTTGTTAATTGATCTCTAAAGCCTTATTCGCACCAGGATAGTATTTTAATCGAGTAGCAAGTAGCATTTATCCGAACAAAGGATTTACTACTGTTCGGACTCGTTTAAGCCTAAACCTACGCACTAGGGTAGTAATTTAGTAACTAAACGTGTCCGAACAGCAACATTTTATTAGAATAGATTAGTTAATCCTTTGTTCGGATAAATGCTACTTGCTACTCGACTAAAATACTATCCTGGTGCGAACAAAGCTTAAGAGAGTGATTAGTAGAAGCCCATACTAAATGAATTAACGACTCTGAGGCCTTGTTTGCATTACGATAGTATTTTAGTGTATTAGTTAGTAGCTAGTATCCGAACAATGTATTTACTGATCTACTAAAATGTTGCTGTTCGGTCATGGTTAGTTACTAAATTGCTACTAGACTAAAATACTATGCTAATCCGTTCTAGGCTTGAGTGCGCAAGAATATCTCTTTGTTTGGATATTTCCCGTTTGCGTGATCTGTTTACTGATCAACCGGTTGTGATACTTCTCCCACTGGACCACTGTTTTTTTTATTAAAAAAAATTGCTATTTTAATCTTGCACAAATAGTTTAATTTATAATTTTAAAATTACAAACATCTCCAAACGGATTTAAAGCGTCAGAATATTTAATCATCTTAAAGGTTAAAAGCAAACTTTAGGGTTTAAAGTAAACAGGTAATTTATCAAGAGCCGATCAACCACACCTTTCGTTATTAGTTCATACACCTAACTCATTATTAATCTGTTTTAAGAACATAGGAGAAATAAATCGATAGAATAATCTATACTTTAATATTGTAAAGAGAGAAACTTTGTATTTTAGATTTTTTTTATTTTTGTTTGTGTTGAAATAACACATGAACTACTCAACCGTTTTCAAAAATTCTTTCACCATTAGAAAGCTATATTATCCCCGAGTAACATAGGCTATATTATTTAATTCCACGCGGACGAAGTCGCGCACAACAGCTATTGAGTTTATAAACCAACGAGTTGATTTGAACTTAAATACAAGCTATAATACCTCTATGAAGATACATATAAATGGTCAAATATGGATGTTTTTATTTCGCACCAGAAAATTCAATGCAGTTTTTGTTAGCTGTTGTTTTAACCTATAAAGGAGAGAAAAATCCCATACAACAAAAGACCCTTGTTTGTGTCGGCTGTGTCAACAATCGTGAGTGTGATTGCGTGACAAAAAACAAATGAAAATAATCATTCGGTAGTATCACACGCTGCTGTGATACAGATTATATTGTTTCTAATTTAAATAGATAATAAAATAAATACACTGATATTTTTTGTATCGGCTAACGAGCCTCAAATTGAATAACGTTAGCGGCATTAAAACGAAAGGTTAACTGTCTTCTTGAAGGACCTTACGTCTGAATATATATTTAATAAATATATTATTCTAAAATAATAGACAGATTGGAAATATAAATGACTCTATCCTCTATGAAACTCGTTATCATTGCACAGATTTGTTATTCTTTTGGAAGTATGTAGTTGTTGTAGTTTGACCCATGATGGGCTCCATTTTCCGCAACTCCACGACTAGCGCGTATTTTGCATGACTTCACTCGTATCTTTGAATTTCTTCGCCGATATATGTAGGTTGCATCACGATGTTTTCAATCACCGTAAGAGGGTTGGGTAAATATATACATATGAAAATCAAAAAACACACTGGTAGGTGGTGGGATTCGAACTCGGAACCTGCAGTTAACAAGTTAAGAGCTAAACCCCTGAGCCACCGATGCTCTTTAAAAAAGTATCATCACATCAGCCTGTCACCGTCCACTGCTGAACGTAGGCCTCCCTCATCGATTGCCACAATGTCCAGGCCTGTGCCGCCCGGTGCACATAAAGTATATAATAAAAAAGTATATTAAACAATAATTTATTATTCGCCCTACAAAATATTTATAACCTTAGTGCGCTGATTTTCTTAGCGTGTTGTTTTTCTTAGCTTCAAATTACAACATAATTACCACCGTGTAGTAATTAAATGTTGTCTTAAAGTAATTTAAATTGCCGCCATTACGTCACCTTTTAGCTAATCGTAGGCCTACGACATTGAGATTGCGATGTTTTTATTCCAATTTAAATACCAAGACCAAAATGTAGTGCAAATGTACACGTAATAGTTTGTTTTTATAAAGTATAGAATGATAGTAGAACTCCAGACCGGTGAACGCATGGAAATTCTCACGTACACATTGATTACTTATAAAACGAATTAATCGATATGTTGCCATCATCATCACCATCACTCTTCATGAATATTTGTTCACGCAAGGGTAAGTGTGATATTTATTTGTCTATCTAATTCTGGCTAAAGACGCTAAGTTGTTGACTGCGGTGTTAAAACTGACGTGCGTAGGCAAAACTGAGAACTGTACAGCTCTACTGTGCAGTTCAAGTTGACGCATGTACAGTTTTGACTGAACAGTTAAAACTGTACAGTTAAAAAACTCAACTTCTGTAGCTGGCTTTATTGGGCTGTCTGTACTTACAATCGATGATTTTGGAATAAAGATAACTATACAACAAAAACATGGAGTAATAAACAAAAATATAATATTTAATTCGATTGGCTTCTGAGTTATTTAAAACTTAATAAATTAATCCAAAGATATAAAGAAGATGTACGTAACTAGATCTAACTAATCCTGAAGGAAACTTCGAACATACCAATAACCTCATAGCTTGCGGCGTCCTTATCAAAACTTTGATAATATTCGTCTCCTAAACGGTTACATGACTTAAATTGTCTACTTACGCTGATCTAGTATTAGCTCTTTTCTAACTTGTGCTTAAATATCTTTAGGTTAGCTTAGATATCTTTCTCCGAGTCACGTCTCACTATAGATTCCACGTATAAGTTAGTGAGTAAAGAAATTAATAAATGAAGAACGAATAAACAAATGAATAATCGAATGTATGACACATAAATAAGGCACATTCTTAATGTAATGAAACAGAAGAAAATAATTAAATGAATTATAAAAAAGGTGATGAGGAAACTTCAATGAACTTTTTACTTATTATTAATATAGCTTAATTAACATCATAGGTTATGTATCGGCTTTTTGTTTGTTTTTTCAGTTAATTTGTTGCTTGTAAGGTTATTTTGTATAATAATTATTAATAAGTGTTAAGAGGCTGATGTTCTGTATCATACTAGAATTAGTTACCCCTCCGGTTATGTTTTTTTTTTCAGATGAGTGCAAAGGGAGCTAGCTGAAAATCAGCGCAGGGACGGTTTAGACCGTCCCTGCATATGCTGAGCTGGCTCCCATTTGCCACGCTTTTTTTTCTTTATTTACTATTTTAAGTTCATTTATTTTTGTCTTTCTGTGTGGCAATAAATGTGTTTTCTTTTTTTCTTTCAATAAAGGTTAGAAGTTATATTGCTAACGAAACTTGAATCATATTTCGGAAGATATTCTGGTCAGTACGAATATGGCGTGTTTACGAACCGTTGGCTACCCTAACGAACCGGACAACCGGAAACAGTTGAGGTATATTGTTTCTAAGTTTCCCAATTCAATACATCTAAAGCCTTGTTTGCATTAGGATAGTATTGTAGTCGAGTAGCAAGTATCTGAACAAAGGATTTACTAATCTACTCTACTAATATATTGCTGTTCGGACACGTTAAGTTACTGTTAATACTGTCCGGGTGCGAACAAGGCTTTTACGTCCAAATTCCATTCACTCATTTTATGCTCAAACTTTTCATTAGTATGGATAAAAGGATACATCGTAAATGCGTTTTCCATGTATTCAAATGAAAATAAATTCATTGTGTAAGCGCCAACGCACACCGGAAACTTTTTGTCGGGCAACTTTTAATCGGCCGATAAAAAGTTGCTTGGAAAACGCTGGAAAGAAAAAATTGCCGGGCGACAAAAAGTTGCACTCCCATAGACTATAAACTCTTAGGAAATCAAGCAAGATACAAAAAGTTGTCCAATAAAAAGTTGCCAGTGTGCGGGAGTGCTAAAAGTAAAAGCTCTCATATGCGAATAAAGGGTCGTTTATGTTATTATTAAATGAACAAGGTCCTTAGTATGTTTCCTTATATCGGTACAATAAGAATATGTTTCGCGACCTCGTCCAAAACTCCTTTGAATGTATATTGATTGATGGGTACACGTCTTTTGCCTTATAATAGACGTATGACAGGTGTGGTTTTGTTAACTTACGAACAAAGTGTACCTACATATGGGTATGAAGGTGAATGTGTGATGTATTTTAAACAATAAATAATGACAAACTAAAATTAAGCGGCTAAAAATTCATGCGTTGCTTCGGTGACCGTACCGACTAGTTTCGACTAGAGTTAAAGTCTTACCTGGATAGTATTTTAGTCGAATAGCAAGTAACTTAGTAACTAAACCAATCCAAACAGCAACATGTTAGTAGAGTAGATTAGTAAATTATTTGTTCGGATACTCAGTACTACTCGACTAAAATACTATCTTGATGCGGACTTGGCTTAAAGCCTTGTACACACTAGGATAGTATTTTAGTCGAGTAGCAAGTAGCAAGTATCCGAACGAAGGATTTACTAAGCTACACTACTAAAATGTTGCTGTTCGGACACGTTTAGTTATTAAATTACCACCCTAGTGCGTAGGTTTAGGCTTAAATAGTACTTTAATAGTACGAGAAATCTACACTAATGGGATCATTAAATAACGCACATGTATGTCAGAGATTAAATTAAAAAATTAACATTCTCGTTTTGGCTAAAATCATCGATGTGTTAAAATATACAAGGAAAAAATTAATCAGTGCTATCTCTACCACTTCACGTACTTGATATTTTTGATATCAGTTATTATTTTAAACATTAGTCATGTTTTTTTCTTAATTAATAAATAATTTATTAATACTTAATACGAATGATTCATTGTAGTTCTGTACATATTTACTAAATCTATACTAATATTATAAAAAGAGAAACTTTGTATTTTTGTATTTTTGTTTGTATTGAAATAACTCAAGAACTTCTGGGCCAATTTCAAAAATTCTTTCAATATTAAAAAGCTACATTATCCCCGAGTAACATAGGTTATATAATTTAATTCCTCGCGGACGAAGTCGTGCACAACAGCTAGTTTACTAGAACATACAAATAAATGTAGAACACCACTACTAATAGTAAATAATAACTTGACAAAACATTTATCTATACGTTATTTTTAACATTTATGATTTTCATTTTAAATATGTAGTAACTTTACCAATTTTGAAATTTTCGATCGTTATGCAAACACTTTAAGTTATTTATAGAGGTTAAAGGTTTCGCTTTAAATTAAATCTATTGGTAAACACGACGATCAGGTTGTAAATTTTCCGATGTCCCTCTAAATCAAGGTTGGATCCTTCACTTCCCTTATTCGATGGTTTACCAATTTAAATCCATAAATTAAGTAAGTGATAGATGATACTTAACGGATTTCTCAATATCTGTAATATAAATAACGACAAATTTAATTAAAATACTTTTCTATTCTTTTTAGGTAACAATTAATCAATTTAACATTATCAAATAGTGACCCGCTCCGGCTTCGCACGGGTGCAATTCTGATACTAAATACACCACAGAAAAACTGTCATCGTTGTATATAACAGCCATACTAATAATTGCACTTGTGCGAAGCCGGGTGGGTCACTAGTTATACATATAAAACTTCTCCTTCAATCGCTCTTTAAAAAAAACTGCATCAAAATCTGTTGCGTAGTTTTGTAGATTTAAGCATACATAGGGATATAGGGACAGAGAAAGCGACTTTGTTTAATACTATGTAGTGATAGTGAAGTGATTATTGAGGAAGTATGAGAGAGTTCTTAGAAAAGAAGTGTGTTAAATGGCCATTTTATTCTTCATATTTACAGCTTCTGGCTTATAAATACTACACAATAGTCTCTATAGTAAACATCCAAATTGAAACATATCTTCATATACGTGTAACAATATCCCGGCTTGTGTACGATATTTCAAGCTTTCCTTACTTTATTGTCGATACAAGGGACGAATCTCGGCTTGCTTGGGTGCAGATTGTGTAGTTTTATTCGACGGCCAAACCGTCAGCGTAGTGCCGGCAATTGTAGTAGCAATCTTAAACGGAGAAAGAGGTTTTATTTGACTTTTTTATTCGACAACATTTTATAGAGAAATCCTTGTTTATTGGATTAGTCTGGGCTTAGACTTAAACACTTAAAAAGGCAACTAACATGGTTGTGTTAGTTGAACACTAAACTTTGGATGTTTTAATTATTTTTTGTATATGGTATGGGTGCGAATAAAATAGCTTTTATATCAACTAAGTAGCACTTCGTCGTTATCCGTGAGAACTAATCCTTCATGGTTTTACGACTTAATTTTGCGGCTACGTCATAATTTATTGACCATACAAATATGTTTACCGTGTTAGTAATTGAACTAAACGCTTCAGGCATTTGACCGCTTGGATGACTGCCAACTGCTGGCTTTGCAACACTATAAGGAGGTGGAATATATTCCTTCTTAAGTAAAATATTATCATAAAAAATGAAAAGAGGATAAGTTACGTTCTATAATGTCCTTACTCAAAATATATGCCTATTATATGTAGGATGCAAAGGGAATAATGAGTATCAACATTATTTGAATTCCAAATAGATTTATTAAGACAAAAGGTCATCTGACCCTCGTTACTCAAATAGAGTTCAAGTTTTAATTGTTGACCTTACTCTAAATGACTATTCCAACATGTTAAAATTTAAAAAAAAAAAAAATGTTTAATAGGAAAAGAGCAAAAAGCGACCTAAATTTGCCAAAATAGCGAAGTGATCGGTGTCCATAGATATGCGCTTTTTCAGATGGGTTACCTTCGATGGAGAAGACTCACAAAGAGTATAAATTCCCTTCTCATGTATCCTATGTAGTTAAATCTATGTGAACAATCTTGGAAGCCTAATAATGCTATTCGTAGAATCTCCCTATATCCCAGATATTGGATTAAATCACTAAAAGACGGAAATGTGTACTTCACATAAATTCTTATCAAATTAACTAACCCCATTACATTAAAATGGTGATAATTTATCTCACGCTTTCATATTTAATAGAATATTCTGATTACCAGAAGCATTATCCCGACCCGTCATCAACATTCCCTGTCCCAAAGAAGCTCATTATAAATCCTCTTCACCCTATTACCCCTATAAAATGTCATCTATTTTCTCGCTTTGGAAATTTAAGAGGGTTGGCAAGGGAGGGGACGCATAGGCAGAAGAATTATACTTACGCTGTGCTCCTCTGTAGATTAAGGGTAGGCATCGCATTTGCACTTGCAGATGTCTACGGGCAGCGTTCGTTTCGCCATTTCAGCGAAACAAAGTGGCCGCTTGCTCGTTTGTCACATTGTAATATAAATAAGGATTATTTTACTTCCTTCTTGTTCCCTATTACCAAAGCACGACCTCGCCCTGCCTATTAATTAAGTTAATTCATTGACTGTGTTCTTTTGATACACAGATACTGCCATCTCTTGACTGAAAGTGTAAACTATTAAACAATAAATAACTAGCTGTCGCCCGTGGCCCCGTATGCGCGGAAGTAAAAAAATAACATATCAAGTAAGTAGTAATTGAAAACCCAAAAAGCTTGATTTAAATAAAGACACGTAAATGTCTAAAAATAGTCATCTCGTTTCCATAATGTTTATTTTTTTGCAAAACGCTTTACAAATTATGACTTTCGAAAAACAAATTGCGGAAAAATTGACCAATCAATGTCCAACCGAACAATGCTAGATTTATGAACGTGAACAATGTCGACGATTCCGTGTTTTATAATTAACGGATTAAAATCTGACTTTTTTTTAATTTTGATGATTTATATTGATTCAAGGGCTTTTTATGGTTGTAATCATAAAATGTTTTCATAATAACATTTCTGAAAAAGTTTTGTCTTTAAAGTAAAGTGCTATTAAAAGTGTTTCCCTGTTTTGTTAAAAAATAAAATAATTTAAAAAAATGATTACCAATGTTCTACATTTTTATAGATTTCTTAAAACCACCAACGTACCTCTATATAATCTCAAAAAACGAACGCTTTTATTTAAAAACATCAACTAAAATATTTTCCATGAATTTCCGCCGACCACCGAATGATTTTGTCGGGCACAATGTACTGAAAATCTTCGGTAATCGATACATTTACATAAACGTTAGGGAACGTGACTTGACAGACAGACAGACACTTGTTAACGTAACACAATACAGCGTCAAATGGAAATTGGCGCCGATAGATATCCGAATATAAAAATTCGGCAATATTTTTCTAAGCTAGATGAAGTTATTTTATGACATTACTAGCTGTTGTTTGCGACTTTGTCCCCGTGGAATTAAAAATATAGCCTATGTTAGCCAGGTATAACGTAGCTTTCTAATGGTGATACAATTTTTGAAATCGGCCCAGTAGTTCTTGAGTTATTTCATTACATATAAAAATACAAAGTTTCTCTCTTTATTACATTAGTACAGATAACGTAATTTAAGTCTTTAAGTGTAGATTTCTTTCACTAAATCTACAATTGTAGATAATTAGGGTTTTAAGTAGTAAAAGATACAAATATTTTGATTTATAATGGAATTTAAAGTCTACTAAAAGTAGAACTAAACTAACGGCCGAATATTCAAACGTCATTCAATATGTAAGAGCGTCTTACATGTTAAGTCTACGCTTAAACTCCTTTAACGGCGATCTCGTTTAAGTTTGACGCCACTTAGATTATAAACGGTGCTTACGTAACGAAGTATTTGTGTGGCGTTTGAACGTACGGCCGTTAGTCTAGAAAATGTTCGTATAACTCTATCCCCCTTATTCCGAAAAAATGTATAAAGTACTGCGATAAACGAGGACCAATAAGTCGTAGTTTATACTATTCTGGAGGACACTCGGAATTAAATAAGATACACCAGGGGTCTTATTGGACCAGATTATGTATCATAAAAAGTACCATGAACAAGGATGTTTTGTATTTCGGAATACATTTTATGAATGTACCAGTACCAAACGTTGAAAGTACAACAGTAATAACGCTGATTCTCGTTTCGGAATAAAGCGGTATGTGTTTGCAGTTCCCTAAAAGTTGTTTTAAACTTAGATATTTTCTTTCAAAAGTATGGCGTATGTAAATCTCGATCCATATTCGCACTTCGACATGTCTTCGTTCCAAGAAATACGGACTTCGGAAACAATAACTCAAAACTTTACTTTGAACCGACTGTGCATTGAAAATGAATGAAATATGTTCATAGATATTTTCTCTTTATTTTATTTTTTTACACATAAAACTACAGATTAGTAGGTTTTTATTTAAAGAGTTTGAATAGCGATGAACTAGAACGCAACAAAGACGCTATCACGTTATTTCTACTAAATTCTTAACACAATCCTCCAAGAAATTAGTTGCTTGTTCCCTCCTCTCATTAAAAACTAGCTATTCTTCGCAACTTCGTCTGCGCGGAATTGAAAAATACTATGTTACTCGGGGATAATTAATCTATCTAATGGTGAAAGAATTTTTGAAATCGGCTCAGTATTTTTTGAGTTATTTCAATCCATACAAAAATCATAATATAATATTTTTCTCTTTATAACATTACTACAGATTAAAACGCTTTTAATACTTAGGTATTCCTACAAAAGTAGTTGATAACCTTTATAAATACTTTGTTTGTGAAATAGGATAACTGATTGTTACAAAATGAATAAAAACTTTTGGTATAAACTCTAAAATGTCCATTCACTAGTATTTCGCAAGTTGAAACTTTTCAATTAAGCGAAATTTTAATACGGGTTCAGGCAGGGTTATAATAAAAGCTATATAAAGCGTTGATACAGCTGGAAATTTCAATCTATTTTGTACCTTTGTTTTAAAAAGTTTCAGTTAACATTCTATCAAATATTGTTAAATTAAAATTCTGAAAAATACGATTATTCTTAGGAATCTATAACATAACATTATTCTTAGAGCTTTCTGTAATAAGATTTATTTATATTTTCATAACAATAATAATTGTAAATATCAGTATTATAATACTATAATATAACAGAATACTTTAAAACTCATTTCGTCGCATGTGCAGCATTTTTAACCGACTTCCAACAAAAGGATGTTATCAAGTCGATGAGTATTTTTATGGATATTCAGAAATTAAGCAGCGAGTTCTGAAACGATTTATTATCATATTTATTAATAGTCCAAAATAATTGATACGCCACAGCCAGGTGGCAACGTAGCATTGATTTTTGGTGTCAATCCACTCGATGTCAAACTTCAGTTATCAGCTCAGCCGTCAGATAAGGGCTAAGTGAAACCGATAAATTTACAATGGCGGCTGAAAGCTTTGTCAAGTGTCTGTTTCGGACGCGAACAAAATCTTTGTTGTGTTCTATTTATACGAGCTTTAACCAAATAGACTGTATAAATATCAATATTCTTGTTTGAAAAGTTGATTGGAAATGCCTGAAGAACTAGCCAATTAAACAACTGAAAGTTACTGAATATAAATAAATAGAGAAATTGCAAGAAATATAGAAATAAATCTGTCTACAGACTCAAAAACTGTTTATTTTGAACTGTGCGGTTAAAACTGACGTACGCAAGTCAATGTGAACTGCTCAGTAGGACTTTTTCAATCTTGCCTACACACATCAGTTTTAACTGCGCAGTCGAACTGTACAGTTAAAACTGTGCTTCTGTAGCCGGCTTAAAAAGTCCTTCAGCAATAGCACAAGAAATAGAAAGAACTTCAAAATAACATTGTACCTACAATATTAAGCTTAAACTCTATTTGCATTTTAAGTTGACTAAAAGCACGGTAATGCAATATTTTGAGACTATACAATGAATATGAATCAACTGTTTCCTTCATAATTCGTTCATCAGCATTAGACGTAGTTTGCGGTAGTGGCAGTAAAACTCCTTCCGCTAATGGAGGTCCGTCGCTCAAGGGGAACCAAGTCATTGGCCTCTCAATTATTGTTAAGGTTAAGTGCACAAAAATACTACATTCGCTAAGAAGGCGTAAATCTGTAAATATTACAAAGCTAATGAACTTAAGTAATTTACAAAATCTGTTAAGTTTTTATTTACAACTTAGTTTACATGGTTACGAGTACTTTTAACTCTACGCCATATGCAAAGTTATTTAAAGCTCGCTGTTTCCCGCCACTTCGTCTGCCTAGTATTAAATAGCATATGCATAGCATATATAATAGATAATGTAGCTTTCTCATGGTGAAGGATTTTTTGAATTCGGTCCAGTAGTTCTAAGTTACAATACATAAAAAATAAAAAGTTTTTCTATTTATAATACTAGCTGTTGTGCGTGACTTCGTCCGCGTAGAATTAAATAATATATCCTATGTTACTCGAGGATACTGTAGCTTTCTAATGGTGAAAGAATTTTTGAATTCGGTCCAGTAGTTCTTGAGTTATTTCAATACATATAAAATACTATTGGTTTAGATGAATTAGTTTTGCTGACCGTATACGTCTCATTATCTGAGATTAATATACAAATGCACTGGATACTTAGACTTGATACAAATTTTAATATAGAGTATACACAGCATAAGACTGCAGGTTGAATATAAATGTTCATATTAACGGCTGTTTCGTTTGATCTTTGTCCCGACAATGAAAGTTCGGGGACATCTTATTCTGCATAAAAACGAGGTCGCTTTTCAAAGGCAAAATATTGTCGTACATTTAAGCTCTATTTTAATACAAGAAAATGTTTTTAAAAAGGTTTTTTAAAGTGAATTTGTGAATAAAGTTTCTGAATTCTAATGTGTATCATACAACTATAGCCTATCTATATCTATACTAATATTATAAAGAGAGAAACTTTGTTTGTATTGAAATAACTCAAGAAGTACTGAGCCGATTTCAAAAATTCTTCCACCATTAGAAAGCTACATTATTCCCGAGTAACATAGGCTATATTTTTTAATTCTACGCGGACGAAGTCGCGCACAACAGCTAGTATATAATAAATTGAAGACCACTCAGTAAACTATCACAGAGTAATAAAATCAAAAATAATTGTACTAAGGGTGTCGTAAAATAGTATTTTGTGTTGATGACGTTAATACTACGTTCTTTACGACCGAATTAATCTAACTAATTGGTTGTAAACTTATGTCTTATAATCGTTTAAGTATTAAGGACAATAGGCACTTTATAGAATTGCTTCATTTAAAACGATTAAGAAAACAGAACGTTGTTTCTCTAGAGACACTATTTTAATACTTTTAATAGACTGTCGGCCGAATTTTCAAACATTACTCAAATATGTAAGAGCGTCTTACATGTTAAGTCAACGCGATCTCGTTTAATTTTGACGCCACGTAGATTTTAAGCGACGCTTAAATTTGACTGGTGTTTGAGCAGTCGGCCATAATACATTGTTCCTTAATCCAGCCCGAAAAGTTCAGTTTTAGCGGTACAGTTTTGACTCTACAGTTCGACTGTGCACTTAAAACTGACGCTCACACGTCAATTTGAACTGCTCAGTCAAACTGTACAGTTAAAAGTGAGCGTCGGTAGCCAGCTTTAAGTTTTTCATGAATTCATATGAGTTTTCCCTAAAGCTCTTTTATAATTTTATAACAAACCTCAAACCTCTAATCACATTTCATTAGATATACGTATAAACTATGCAAGGGAATAAGTCTATGATTAGTTGATATCAGAAGTTATTTATTCAGAAGTGCTAATTTTAAATCGTGCAGTCTTATTAATATGACTACCACAATGGTCTGTTTGTTTCGTCTGTTCCATTTAAATCAGATTAGAATCGTAACACACCGACTGTTAACTAGTGGCCTACCTCGTGTTTATTTTATATAGATTTTATTGTATTTTAACTAGCGCCACGTGTTATAGATTAAAATAACCTTGTGTAAATCTGTATTATTTGTGCCTATATATTTAAGAAGAATCTTTATTTCTCCAGCATTGATGGTGTTGGAAATTAGTGTTCTGAGTACAATGGCGGACATTACTCATTCGAGGTTTAGTAGTTTTAGTGTTTGTAGTTCTGCAGTCCACTTAGTGGTAGTTACATTGATGATTATGAAATAGTTTGTTGGCTATGGTTTTATTAGTGTTTTCATTTAGATATATTTTTAGATGATAATATTGTAACTATTCCTTTCCCTAATTATTTGGGGCCGCCCTTCCATGTTCTGAGTCTCCAGACAGCACGGTTCTTGGTGTCTTGTTTTAAGTGTTAATGTGTATAATATCATGAAAGAATGTAAATTGTGAATCGATTTTGCATTATGATTTCAAGTAAAAAATCATTGTGTGCAGGGTCGTCGGAGCCGGGACTAATGAAATTTGATAAACAAAATTACGACTTTCTCACAGATGCAGCAATAAAAATAAATTTACATAGCGAGACATTTTTTTAGTATTATTTTCTTTGAAAGCGGAGCAACGTGTATCTGAGTAATCAAAGAAATTCAATAATATTTAGTCTTTGTAGTTTTTACTACGAAGTAAAAGGCGTTGATTTAATTACAGAAACGTATTTATAATAAAAAATATTCTATTCAAATCCGAAGATTTTACATCTTTTATGTTTTCAATTACATTTGCCATTCGAATAATGTGGTCTAGTCTTATTTTATTATACATTTAATACATTTTTCTTTACTTTGTGAAGTTTGCCATGCATTTGCTGTCTTACTACATTGATAATATTACTAAATTATGTTGTTCTTTTAAAAATAACAACGTGTTTTTTGCCATTTGGAATATGGGATCTAGAAATAGTTTTTCCAATGACGGTCTCGTGACAATATCCTGATCGAAAAAAAACCACCCGCCGATCCCAACAATGAGACTGGGATATCTCAAATTGTTTCATTTTCCTCAAAACATTCATACCTTTTTTATGAATGAAAAGGTGAACATTTCTTTCAAATGTTACTTAATTTGATTAGTAAATTTTTGTATATTTTGACGAGTAAATTAAGCTTACTGTTAAATGTTTTGTCGGAGGCGAAGGCCCACTTCGGGTCATCGTCTTACCATAATTAGTTTAGTTAGGTTTTCTAAATGTAACATTTATCCATGATGTGCTCCATTTTTCGCAACTTCACGACTAGGGCGTATTTTGCGTAAATTCACACATATCCTTGAATTTCTTCGCCGATACGTACAGGTTGCATCACGATGTTTTTCTTCACCGTAAGAGGATCGGGTAAATATGTACATATGAAAATCTATTGTAATATTGAAAAACACATTGGTACTTAAATATAAAATTATTTAAATTTAGGATGTAGTAGAATATTTCATATATTTATAATCCAGCTTTAAGTATATTATTAAATGATCAATTAAAGCTAAATCACACGAACGCACCGAATTTTAAAATCACTTTTAGTTTATTGTTTCAATTACTTTATGAAGTGCACGGTTGTGTTTTATATTTTCATACAAAAGTAAACAAATTAAAACAAACAGCGTAAATAATAATGCTCTGAGTTGCAGTTAAAGCTTACCTACACCTGGTCAGGGATTCATAACTTCAGATTGACGGCTCGGACAGACGTTTATGTTTTAATTCTTTACGAAAATTAAATACTTTCTCTGAATTGAACAAAATGTTTTTAAATACAGTCAAACCTGGATAAGCGATAGTACAAGTCGCCGCGTTATTTGTCTCGCTTAAAGAGGTTTCTCTCTAATCAGAGTTTCTCGCACATGTAGGTAGCTCGTTGTACCAAAGAATGACTATAGCTTATGGGGGATTCTCTCTTTTCCATGTTTGACTCTATATCGCTTTATTAGTAGATAGCAGAGACAATTTATGCCCATAAAATGTCTCATCATTTGATATTCCACGCATGCTTTTCAGGTCAACAGTCACCATATTTAGTCTGAAAGGGTGATGAATTTTATCTACTTACTAGCTGTTGTGCGCGACTTCGGCCGCGTGGAATTGAATAAATCTACTTGGGGATAAGATAGCTTTCTAATGGTTGAAGAATTTGAAATCGGTCCAGTAGTTCTTGAGTTATTTCAATACAAACAAAAATAGAAAAATTCAAAAATACAAAGTTTCTCTCTTTATAATATTAAGTATAGATAATAAGGTAGATAATGCCACTAGACATTATGTCCTCCTAGTACTAATTTGGTGGTAAAGTTTAAATAAATAATAAAGGGGAGAAAAATATTATTCTAACATCAGATAAATATTTACGAGTGACCATTATCACGTGGAAACGTTTTGAATCCTTAAATCCAACGAAAGTTTAATACAGTGATGTGTTAGTAGATATTTCCGATATTCCAAGACGTGTCAATAACTGAAAACTGCTTCGCTTTATAGCATAGCTCACTATCGAAATTGCCTTATATTTTTTGGTTATTTAAATAAATGGCAAAATTCTGTAAAGTATGCTACTAAAGTTTAAGAAGTTTCTTCATACTGATCGAAATGGATATTATGACGTACATTTTCTCTCATCATTTTATTCGCAATCGTAAAAATAAATTGGATACTTTTTATTAGAATTAGGTCAAATAATCTGCTGCAAAAAGATTAATGAACGCATTGATATTGACTTGTAATGTTTATTATGCTTTTAAACTTTAAAATATATCTATAACAGTTTTGAATAAAGTGCAATGAACCTGTTTGGACTTTAGCCACCTAACACATATTGTTGCGGCCGGAAGACTGGCCGGCAAGAAGAAAACTCTTTGGTGGCAATTTCTTACTTTTTAATTTTAATTCTTTATCGTTATCGTTTATCGTCTTTTGTTTTTTGTAGAAAATTTACTTACACTTTTTGTTGTCGATGACGTCGTTTCATTTAAAACTTTTTTTCTAATTTTAACACTTATATAAAGCTATCGAAGTGAACACACATTTTGTTTTGCAACTGATTTAGTAACTGCATATAGGTAACCGTCTATCTTCAGCTCTGAGGTACTTCTATTAGTGTCTTGCATTATTGAAATTGTATTCATAGCACATTAATTTTATTCCTAGGAACATTTGTATGCATATTGTATGTATTATAGTGTATTAGCTATGGTCTGGTTGTCTCTGGTGTGCTAACCATCATTACACCACGTATAGTACCCACCGCATCGTCACTTGCCGGGCAGGAGGTCTTCCACGACTGTAAACATGGTTCGAGATACCCAGAGACAACCAAACCAATACACTACAATGTTCTTAATACAATAATATTTCGGAATGTTTAAATCCAGTGTTTTAACACGTACATTAATCACATGTCTCGCTAAATAAACATTACCTTGAGTTATTTCAGCGATGTTTCAGCGATGATTAAAACGTTTGATTTTTAAAAAAGTATATGTCCGACCCTGGTTTCGTTCTTTGATTTCGCATCCAGATTTATACTGGAATACATCAGAGCATTTCGCGTTCCGAAATACGTAAAGGGTAATTTGTTTTGTGACATTGTGAAAATGCATCAAGAGTAACGAATCTCTTTTTGATTGTGTTGATTTGAATTAAAATAAACTGCGTCCCCCTTATTCCGAAAAATAAAGTACTGCGATAAACGAGGACCAATAAGCCGTCAATTATACAATACTGGAAGACACTCGGAACTATAAGGGATAGACCAGTGGTAATATTGGACCAAATTAAGTATCATAAGAAGTACCAGGAACAAGGATGTTCTGTATTTTTTAATAAATTTTATTAATGTAGCAGTACAAAACGTAGAAAGCACAACAGTAATGTCGCTGACTCTCGTTTCGGAATAAAGCGGCGTGGGTCCAGCGCTGAATAATGCGAACAATTCTTTTACATTACTCTCTTAACCTAAATAAATTTCGGCGAAAATAATTTTATAAGTTCGATACTCGGCAAATGAAAGTTTTATTATGTTGTTCGTGACTTCGTCCGCGTGGAATTAAACATTATAGCCTATGTTACTCAGGGATAATATAGCTTTCTAACAGTGAAAGAATTTTTGAAATCGTTTTGTAGTTTTTGAGTTACATCAATTCATACAAAAATACAAAGTTCCTCTCTTTATAATATTAGTATAGATAAGCTCTTACGGTGAAGGAAAACATCGTGATGCAACCCGCATATATCGGCGAAGAAATTCAAAGATATGTGTGAAGTCACGCAAAATACGCGCTAGTCGTGGAGTTGCGGAAAATGGAGTCTATCATGGGTCGACCACTAGTATAGATTAATTCATATAACAAGTTTTTTATTGAATTTAATAACGAAATGTTTTCATTAAAAAGTAAATGAATAATGAAATTTAAACCGATTGATTTTACTTTCAATTTATTTAGTAATACGTTTTTCTATTCTAATATTATAAAGAGAGAAACTTTGTATTTTTGAATGTATTGAAATAACTCAAGAACTACTGGGGCGATTTCAAAAAATCTTTCACCATTAGAAAGCCACATTATCCCCGAGTAACATAGCCTATATTATTTAATACCACGCGGACGAAATCGCGCACAACAGCTAGTATTTTATAAACAAAGAAAAATGTTTTTCATTTCGTAAGCAAATTAGATAGACTTGAAATCGAAAAGTTTTCTGAAATCATTATTTAAATCAAATCAAGGATCACTTTTCAATCTGATTGTGAAAGATAAAGTTACAATATTTATCTTTTGAATAAAGAAATCAAGATGACAGTCGAAAAATAATTTTCGTTACGCAAATCTTAAAGTGATTGATTTTTTTACTATTAACTTAAGTCAAATAGTATTGAAAAAGAAAAGTCGAAGAGTAAAAAGATTTCGCAAATGTATTTACTTTTAACTAATTAAGTTACGCCTTGAATGCTATAGTCTAAGCTAATATTATACAGATGATAGATTTTTCTTTAAATCATTTTTTACAACTGTAAACTACACTATCCAAGGACATTGGTTTTTTTTTTATTTCGCGACGATGAATTCGCGCATGACAGTCAGTCGATTTTAAAAAAATATGACTTTTTACACTAATGACCTTAGACCTGTAGATGGAGTAAATTAAGTGTGTCAGAATCGTGCGAAATGGAAAACATTAACTGTGGTTTTCAACTTGTATATTGTTGTCCCTGTTTTTTGCAAAGAGGATGTAAGAGTAGGTAAATGTTTATACAAGTACTATAGTTTATGTAGGTTAACATTAGTCAATGCTTTATCATTTCGTACTAAATATACATATAAATAAAATCTATAAACGTTATTATACCAACAATACAAAAACAGAATGTTATAAAAAACGAATGGTCCGGCGCCAGTATGGTTTGGTATGTCAAGTGTTCGTTTTAGCTTTGCCAAAATACCTTTTTAGATACTGGCTATCTATATTGAAATGTTCAACGTTTTTTTCTGTTGGCATTCAATTGTTTTGTTCCGGTACTTTTGCTTTCAATATGTGATTATATTTTTTTCAACTCAATTGGTACAATTTATTTTTTATGAGTGAGAGTGAAGTTTAGTTTTAACAGCACAATTTTAACAGTATAGTTCAACTGCACAGATAAAACTTACGTACACATGTAAATCTGAACTGCAAAATCGAACTGTAGAGTTCTTAGCTTTGCCTACACAAGGCAGTTTTAACAGCGCAGTCAAACCGTACAGTTAAATCTGAGCGCCTGTAGCCGGCTTTATACTTTCGATTTTGTTTAGGATTTCTATAAAAAGTTATGATAACAGTGATTAAAAGAAGGAATAATTAAAATTGATTATTTCCCCTAACCATTCATAAAAATTTATAAAACATTTTAGGCAATTTTACGATGCAAAAGTTTGACTGTAATAGTCTCGTACGTCTATTTCTCTGTTAGTTTCAAAATATATTAGGTCACTTATGAATGAATCTTGTGCCATTTAAAGTACATTATTTGTGTTTAAATACAAGTCGTTTAATCTTACATGCTTCGTGGAACACATTTGGTGTAAAGGTTTTATGTAGAGAAATATTAGTGTGGCTATATACATATGTTTATATACTCAGGTCACGTCCGTGCTACTTTTAATATGATATTAGAGCGTCTTAACCGTCTTTTTTATGTAACACCTTTACGTGGTTTGTCAGAAACAAGGGTTTTATTTCAACTTCATTACTTTATACTTATAACAAGAGATTACTGACAATTACGCGGATATCATAGTTTGAAAACTAAAGAACAACTAAAACTATCAGTTACTCTTATGCTACGGCTTCATTAGAGCGATGTGACGCGAAAAACGGCATTACGCCAAAGCAAAATCTACGGTTATCGTGAACTCGGTCTAATAAAGTTATAGGGTTAAAGCATTTTTTTCTTCCTTAAGCAGACAACAAGTATGTATTTTTTGTACTTAATCAACACTAAAAGGTTCCCTTAGTGACTTAAAGACTGTGAGTATCTTTATCTATACTAATATTATAAATAAAGAAACTTTGTATTTTTTTAATTTTTGTATGTATTGAAATAACTCAAGAACTACTCAGCCGAATTCAAATTTTTTTTTCACTCATAGAAAGCTACAATATCCCCGAGTAACATAGGCTATATTTTTTTAATTCCATACGGACGAAGTCGCAAACAACAGCTAGCCCTTTACAAAACATTGTACATGGCTCAGTCATTTGTCGTTAATGATTATTTTGTACGAAATTAAAAACTTCCTTGTTGAATTTTCCTTAAAAGCAATCACATAAAGTAACATAATAATTATTTTATCGTTCTGAAAGCATAATTAAATGCAATTCATCGGTAAATCGTTTCGGTCATGCGACGCACAAAATAAACATATTCAAGTAACGCCAAATAAAGAATTCAACTACGCCCGTGTAATGACTTTTACATCAACAGATTGAGTTATTTCATTTAAATCGATTACAATTTGCTTAATTTATGTTTTTTATTTCGGCGTCATTGTATTTAATGTTTTCTCGAAACGTAGGATGTTAAATACTGATTAACTCTTTTTAATCATGATATCCAGAAATTATTCCAAATGGAATTCTGAAATTAATTAATAAAATTGTGCGGACGACGTCGCGGGTATGAGTTAGTATACAGTCGACCTCGATAAGCGAGAAACATCTATAAACGAGGGCCACGGTCCCGATGGCCCCGATATACTATTTACTATTTTCATAAGCTAGAAATTAGGATTAGAGAGAAATCTCTATAAGCGACACAAATATTACGGTCTCTTGGATTCTCGCTTATCGAGGATTGGATTGGATCTAATAATACTATTAAATGTTGTCGGTTGATTTTATCCAATAATTCTATGCACAGTTGCAAATAGAACTCGACAAATCTCCGTAAATCGGGGTCTTGATTTTACACAAAGCGACGGAAATACATTTCTGTTTGACAGTTTTACTCTTGGGATTGAGAATATCGGATACAAAGGTAGAAATGTTAACGCATTGAAGCATTAATGGTAGAAAATGTCACAGAGATTCGCAATGCTAATGTCTTCAAGTATTAAACTTTGTTAGGACTAGGACAGTACTTTAGTGAAGTCGCAAGTATTTTAGTTAAAAACATGTCCGAACAACATTTTAGTAGAGTAGATTTGTAGCAGTTGCTTGAGTCAGATTGTATTTTAAAAGAGTAGCAAGTAAAATGTGTGCGAACGGCGTCATTTTAGTGGAGTAGGCTAGATAAACATTTCAGTCGAGCCAATCCATTATGCCTTGTTCGCACCAGGATAGTATTTTAGTCGAGTAGCAAGTAGCCTTTATCCCAACAAAGGATTTACTACTGTCCGGACTCGTTTAAGCCTAAACCTACGCACTAGGATAGTTAGTAACAAATCGTGTCCGAACAGCAACATTTTAGTAGAGCAGATTAGTAAATCCTTTGTTCGAATACTTGCTACTTGCTACTCGATTAAAATACAATCCTATTCCAAACAACGCTTTAGGGATCATGCGCTTTGCATCCTTGACAAAGCTAAAAACTAATGCATTTTTTTTTTCGTAATATTAATGAAAAAATGTATTTAAATTTTAGAAAAAAACAGCTTACTTGTGGCAAACATCCATCATTGTTTTGTGATTTCACACCAACATAGACTGTAAACTAAAAAATAAGAAAAAAACAATATTAATCAAAGGAAAATACTGTATATTAATAATAATGATAATGATTAATATTGTTTTTTTCTTAATTTTTAGTTTACAGTCTATGTTGGTGTAGACTAATGTCTATTTTAGAATATGTATGCAAAAAACAAATCTTACCACAACGTTTAAATTCTGCTCTGAAGCTTATTTATCGACCGTAGTACCATCATTTTGTTATCATTAGCGTAGGAAGATGGTAAGAGCGTTCGTGTATTGATGTAAGACAATCTGTAACTCAAAAGACGTAATTTACATGCGTCTTTGTTTCCAACGTACATAATAAGTCTTCCAAGGAGTATTTATATCATTAATAAAGTTTCTCTTTTCGTTATAAAGTGTATAAAATTATTATAATTCGGTGAAAATTGCTAATTATGTTTTTAATCGGTACCACAAAATATTGTGTTACTTACTATTGTTAATATTAGTAGCCATAAATTTCGGCATACATATCTATACTAATATTATAAAGATATTAATTTATTTATTTGTATGTTTGTAACGAAGAAACAAAAAAAACTATTGGACCGATTACGAAATACGAATGATACACTTAATAGTTAGTACGTCTTCTACTATAAATATATTTAAAAAATAAATTATTCGTAGAAAGTCGGGTTGTTCCGCTAGTGTAAACTAGAGGCCACGCGTAGGCTTTGATGGCAGTAAGCGGATCAAAAGAAGTGCGTTATTAGTGATCGTATATTATAGCAATTTATCTCAGGGTACTTGCACTACTTAGGAAAAGATAGTGTGTACTATGAAGTATGTAAAAGTCTTAATATATATAAATCTCGTGTCACAATGTTTGTCCTCAATGGACTCCTAAACCACTTAACCGATTACAATAAAATTCGTACACCATGTGCAGTTCGATCCAACTTGAGAGATAGAATTGTTTAAATCTCAAATTATAGTCGCAACTAGCGACCCGCCCCGCCTTCGCACGGGTCCAAAACTGATACTAAATACACTACAGAAAAACTGTGAACATTGTATATAACAGCCATACTAACAATAATTGAACCCGTGCGTAGCCGGGGCGGGTAACTAGTATTATTATAAAAATAAGGAAAGATATAAATTAGTAGTAGTTGTAGTTCCATCCATGATGGGTTCCATTTTTTGCAACTCCACGACTACTATTAATTCACACATATCTTTGAATTTCTTAGCCGATATGTACAGGTTGCATCACGATGTTTTCCTTCATCGTAAGAGCGTCGGGTAAAAATGAACAAATGAAAATGGAAAATCACATTGGTACATGATGGGATTCGAACTCGGGACCTGCAGTTTACAAGTCAAGAGCTAAATACTAATGGGTTTAGTTGTTTTTGATATTTTTGTGATACAATCAAGCACTTTATGAATCTCAATTTTTTTTAACCACATTGTCAAGATATTCCCAGCACATAGCCGTTAAACGAAATTTAGGCTTTTTCTTTGTGTATTAATTGTAAATGAGACGTAAAATGTCAAGGTCGGGATCTTTGCTACTTGATACGAAATTAAGATATCTTCATATCTGTACAAAAGTATAAATATTTTTAAATTAATAAAGATAAGCTAAGAGTAATTTGTTGTTCGATATTTTGGCTTTGTAAATAATTGGTGTACATAAGGTTAAAATGTTTTATTTAGTTGTAGTAATATAATGTTGTATAGTAACGATCAGTAGCAGTAATTGAAGATATTTAATTTAATTAAAAAGTAACTTTTATTATTTAAAACGTTAGCTTTACAATTGTTTTTCTTATCGCAAATCCGTGATATCAAATTCACTATTTTATAAATGCACTTGAGTTAAATTGACTTTAGTTCAATCACAGCGTAATCTTCTTTTAATTGACCTTCGTTGGTTCGGCGAAAACTCGATGTAGGGATGGTCACTGATAGCGTAGCGGGAACGACTCTTACTTTTCATTTCTACACAATACTCCGGCGTGGACGCCCGCAGGCGCTATCGACTCGCTCGCGATCTTTTGTGTTCGAAATTTGAAAACTTAAAAAAAAAATGTGTACGGATGTCACTTGACATTAAAAACTTTTTTGTGATCAACTTTCTTTTTTAAATTTAGAATGTTTTTTTTATAAAGTTGCATAGTGTAATAAACATATAGAGTAAACGAGCGTCACCTTAGCCCAAATACACAACTCAAGGAGAGAATACAATTAAAATGTAAGTAATTAATCTTATTTTATGTTAATTTATTTTCTTAATTACTGAAAATAAATTGTAATTAAAATATTGAAACGATAGTTAGATTACAAAACCAATTAAACTCGCACTATACTCTCTTTGAAAGTTTTTATTATTACTTAATAATGTTGTTAAAATCTGAGCGGGGCTTAGAATGTATTGTAATTTACTTTACTACGGGGATATTTGTAATATCAATAAACCATTTTCTTGATGACATTTACTTTCCCTAATAAATAATAGATTGCTTTACTTTCATTCAAATTAAGAAAAAAATATAAAGTGAAACAATTGATAATCTTCCCTCGCTTTAAAAAATTACCAACAATTAAAAATGTAACTCTTAACTATAATTGGTTCCCGATAACCTTGTTGATATCTTTACTTTAATTTTTCGTCTTTTTATCGAACGACTATATTTCAATACATTTTGACAGTAATTGTTCCTAAAGAGTTGAGTTTTGAATAACCGTAATTATTTACGGATGACTCTGTCAGTTTTGCGATAAATTTATCCTCTTTAATAGCTTTAAGGCAGGTCGCAAGGTCTCCTACTATATTTGGACCAATGGCTCTCGTAAGAAAGAAAAAAAAAACGCACGTGATTGTTGGAAAACCAATTAAATCCGAGGCATTCAAAATGTTATATGTCAAAATATTTTACGAATACACTGCGGGATTACCGAAATTGCATTTCAACGCGATTCGGTAGCGAACGTCAAAAATGTATGGAACTTGCAATGACGTTCGATATCTTATGGAATGTCATTGTCAATTTCATACATTTTTGTCGATGCCATCAGCGATATAGCCAATCGAAAGATACTTTGCGTAACCCCCCTGAACTATATAGAATGGATATATCAGTACATGAAAATGGCTGCTTTTGCTTGGTTCTGACTTTAAAGCCCATGTTGACGTTACTGACTATTCATCTTTATTGCTGGTTCGAATCCGCACCACCGCAACCGACCACAACCATGACTGCCAAAATCTAATAGGCACAAAATACTACGGTTTATAGTCTATCCATTTATTAGAGATCAGTGTGTACATATGAATTTTTATACTGTTGTTTGGTCGTTTGGATTTGTCATAGATATTCTACGGTTGACAGCAACATAATTAGCTAGCTTATTATCTGCATTATTACGTTTTTATTTAACCAATTTGAGGATGGAAGAAACCTTTAAACAGATTTTTTAACTTAATTGCGATGTATAAATGTTCCTTGGACATAATTTAGACTTTCAAAATTATCCTGCAATTGTAAGAAATTGTCGAGGATAAGTCATTACGACGAATTGCTTACGGACAATATCGCCAGTTAAACTTAATAACGGTTCAATAAAAGAAAACGAATACTCTTCAGACTTAACATTGTTGTGTTGAGAAATACAGTGGAATCTCTATAACTCGCACCTCGTTAAGACATATTTCTCGTTAAGTCGTAGATGCCATAATTTCAACTGAACCTAGTAATGCTCGATATATTAAATGTAGACTTTGTAACTCAAAGAAAAATTTGACAATCCATCTTAAGATTTTAATAAAATAAACCTGATTTTTCATTTATTATTTCATCGCGTTGTACTTTAAATAACTTTATTGTAGTACGCATCATAGCAAATTATAAATAAGTAGCATTTGTGCAAGACTTCTTCCGCGTGGAATCCTTATCCTTATCCTTATCCTTACATAGTATAAAACAATAACGCTTTTTTATGTTTGTCCCTATATATGCTTGAATCTTCAAAACTACGTAACGGATTTTGATGCGGTTTTTAATAGATAGAGTGATTCACAATATAGTAGAGTAACACTGAAAATTTAGAGGTTTTTATATGATGTCGTAAATTAACACATTTTTAGCGCTTACATTGCAAACGCTGTAGTATTTAGTATCAACATTATACCGATTTTCACCCGTGCGAAGCCGGGCGGGTCGCTAGTTAAATTATATAGCCTATGTCACTCGGGGATAATGAATTAATGGTGTAAGAATATTTGAAATCGGCCCAGTAGTTTTTAAGTTATTTCGTTATTTCAATACAAACAAAAATACAAAACTACAAAGTTTCTCTCTTTATATTATTAGTATAGATAAAAAAGTAAGTAGATATAAAACTGTTTTTGTAATAATAAATGTTGCACTTGATTTCAAAGATTAATGTTGTGGAATAATAAACCGAAGCCGGAAATACGCAATAACACGATATGGACACAAATCGTTCCGTTCATCGCGAGTCATTGGTGAGGATAATACGTTCTATGAAATAGTAGAAACTCGAGCATTGCTTATAAACGCATTTGCCGAATCGATGCGTCTACACAGAGTGCTAAAAATAATGTTATTTCTTACTTTATTTTCTCATACAAACTATATTATCTCAAGTAGAGCAAAATTGTAAAAGAAAGCGCCGCTAGGAAACTTCGTTAACTAAAAATACAGGTATTAATTGAAACAATAATAAGTTATGTATTAGGCACTTTGGGTCCAGAAATAAAACCCAAACAGATGTGACGTATCATATAGTATTGTGGCGCTCCAAGCGTATTTTCGGTGAACTAATTTTTATTGCTTAAACTTTAAAATAGCCCTGTGAATGTGGGGCCTTAGACAGCGAGCAACATATCTGAAATTTACGTCTGTAGACATCCTAGAGATGAATTACGTATTATTTAAAATTGTTATTAATTAGCTTTAGCACGCATGTTCCACAACACAAAAAACATTAATGTTGCTCTATGATAATGTAGATTTTTAAATACAAAACCATTTTTTAAATCTGTCCAGTAGTTTTTGAGTTTATTCGTAACATACAAAAATACAAAACATTCCTCTTTATGATATTAGTATGGATTAATTTGTTTATTAAATAAATAAATAGTTCAGTAAGTAAATTACTTAGTCATATTTAAAACAGAGATAATAAAAAGTAATGACTCATCAAGGGCAATGGGTAATACCGTTTGACAACCTTGCACAGGAATTGTAATATAAATTATCAAATTCATGGAATGACAAAACTTTTATCAAATTAGGAATTTATAGGAAATATTAAGGATATGAGGAAGACGGATGTTATGATATTACTGCTATCACTAGTAGTTAGTCATAAGGATAAAATTTCATGACATTTTTATCAAATGCTCTTTTAACATTCCTTCAATTTATTTTTTATATATTATATTGTAAAGTGGCATACGAGCAAGCGGCCACCTGGACTCGCTGAAATAGCGAAGCGACCGCTGCCCATAGACATCTGCAATTGCAGATGCGTTGCCTACTCTTAATCTTCGGAGGAGGAGACGCACATCAAGAGGATAATTCCTCTCCCTATGCGTCCCCTCCCCCGGAAAATCCATTTCCTCTTCCCGTCATTTCTTTGTAGGAAATGGATAGAAAAGGAAAGTGGATTAAAATTAGGCCACCTGCACCACACTCATCAGACCAAATACGGAATAGCTTCCATTTGACGCCTGTCTTCTGTGTGGTCGTGGTATTTCACCGGGCGAACCGGACAATTCGTGCGAAGATCTTAAAACGGGCTCTAGCACTGTTAAATATCGTTTACGATTTACATGAAGTGAACCATGTTCGGTTTATAATTAAAATGGAATATAACAAGAAAATAAGTATACAGCTTCTTAGAAAAACTAAATTTAATATAATTTAAATGTGCTTTGGTCTAAAATCTATAAAAATTGAGGTTATAAAAGTGTTAGGGCTTTTTGTATGAATTTGACTGTACTGATATTAATTTGTGGACTTATTAACAAAAATGTATGAAACAGACATTGACATTCGATAAGTCATGTGCTTGTCAAAAGTGAGATATCGAACGTCACTGTCAGTTCCATACATTTTTCACGTTCGGTATAGAATCGCTACGTAGCGAATATACTTTGGGTAATCCCCTGGTGCGCGAACCCCATAGGAGTAGGAAGTGTTAGAGATGATGATGATGGTGATGACTTTTTATTTTAATGTATTGAACACAATAACTTGATTTATTACTTTTATATGATAAACTTTATTTTATATTGCTTCTTCATGAGACAGTTCGTTAGTTTTTATAACTTCGCGTGGTGTTTTCATATCCCAAAGGTGTTATAAATATTGAGGTGGGGATAAAAAGAAAATTAAATTTATTTCTTTTTTATTTTTGCCATAAAGATGTTACATTTATCTTTGAACTTAAAATAAGTTAGATCGTAATAAAAAACGTACTAATTTCTTTCAAGTAAGTAAAGAACTTTTGTAGTAATCGAAATTTAGTTATTTAGATTTTTATTTCAAAGAATCCTTTAGTGATTTTATTTTAAATTGTTAAATTGTTGATTTTATATTATTTGATCTTCGTAAAGTTTTGTTTGATTGGTTCGTTTAGTTAATTCATTACTTACTAGCTGTTGCTCACGACTTCGTCCGCGTGGAATTAAAAAAATATAGCCTATGTTACTCGAGGATAATGTAGATTTCTAATGGTGAAAGAATTTTTGAAATCGGTCTAGTAGTTTTTGAGTTATTTCATACATACAAAAATACAAAGTTTCGCAGTATAGACTAATATTATAAAGAGAGAATGACGTATAAAGCAAATGAAAATTGATAAATTCTCTCGAAGTGTTTGATTCCAAACAAATTGCGTGCTATTTTAATATATCGTGATATAAGTCGTTAATCATTTTCATACAAGTTTTTTTACGTTAAAATCTATATGATCTCCTTCATGATGGTTAAAAATAAACTCATAAATCTTGTATACTACTTTAATTTCTAATATACAAAAACACCGTACGTACGCAAACACGGTTTAAAAATAAATATCCTACTTCATTTGAGTTTTCAATATAAAACATTTTACCTTACCAAATATTTTTTTTACCGCTTACCCGACATGTTTTTCCTCACCATCGCCCACGTGTTAAATCGGCATTTAAATCCAATAAACAGTCAGTGATAGAGCCGGCAACCGAAAATGAATTCAAATCGATCGTATTTTATAAGATCTAAGGAAAGTATTTGAATTCAATTATTACTTAGAATTGAAGAATATTATTTTAACATAACTAACCCAATTTTATTTCCTTTTAAACCTTTAGATCTTGATAATCATTTCGTTAAAATGCAGAGCAAATCATAGACCAATCCATGTTTACTCAACTAACAGGATGTTTTTTTTTTATATTACAAAGTGGCAAACGAGCAAGCGGCCACCTGGACTCACTGAAATAGCAAAGCGACCGCCCATAGACATATGCAATTGCAGATGCGTTGCCTACTCTTAATCTTCGGAGGAGGTGACGCACAGCAAGAGGATAATCCCTCTCCCTATGCGTCCCCTCCCCCGGAAAATCCACTTCCTCTTTCCATCATTTCCTTGTAGGAAAAGGATAGGAAGAGAGAGTGGATTTAAATTAGTCCTCCGGCACCACACTCTTCAGACGAAACACGGAATAGCTTCCATTTGACGCCCGTCTTCTGTGTGGTCGTGGTATTTCACCGGGCGAGCCAGACAATTCGTGCGAAGATATTAAAGCGGACTCTACCTCTGTTAAAGATTCTTTCAGAATATGATGTATGTAATTTGTATGAGTACACGTTCCTTGGTACCTTTTATAACCAAAACTACCTGAGGTTACAAAATGTTATCGTAAGAAATGTAAGTTTCTTTTTAAAGAATTAAGTAAAAGATTAAGTAAAAAAAACAGATGAAGAGAAGGCCCTTCTTTTTGTAGTCAGTTAAAAAATCACATGCAAATAATTAATAAAAAAACTTGGTAAATGAAATGTGGGTTAATCGTACGTTCTCTAAATGAAGGTGATGGATGTGCAAGAATTACATTTGCATTATAAGGGTAGTGGTAATTCAAATAATATGTTATTATTCAACTTTTCCATTAAATTGCAATTATATTAACCGGCATAATTGTTAAGGTTTAATCCAGAATAAATATTTGTAGTATTATTATATGTAACGTTTACTTGTGTCTAATAACGCAAATATAACATAGTATACGCTGTTACTGCCAAGCATGTCTATTTTATTATAAAAAAGATTCATCTAATTTATCAAATGGAAAAGAGAGAAAAGAAGAGAACCTAAGCATCTCTCCCATCACATAAATCCTGCGTATTTCGTGGTCATTTATTTCACAGAGGTGAAAGAACTTTTGACATTTTCTGGTGAAACTGTTGATTTAACATATGACAAGTTTTTTGCATAAAACTCGTCATCACGGAATGATGATTGATGCCTTTTTGATCGATATCTACCACCGGAGGTATTCCAATTAACCGGCTACTGTCATCGGGTAATTATAGTGATTTAAGTACGCTTACATGAGATGAGAGCCAATGACGTCACAATAACATGTACGGTGCGCAAAAAAGATTACGTTTTTTTATATTATAAAGTGGCAAACGAGCAAGCGGCCGCCTGGATTCGCTGAAACAGTTCTTGTTACGTGGAATGGCACTAAATGCCTATTATTATGTTGTTTTTTTGCGTATTGTACAAATAATCAATTCTGCATCAATAACCTATCTGAGTTCTGTACCAAAAGAAAAAAGCTTGGTGTTAGCTTTAGGAGTAGTGTGCTAAAGACTCAAGATTTTTTTGTACATCGTCAGGGTTGTGCCCAGCTGCTAAAGATGATAAAATATGACGACCATAAATATGTATAGTTACTAGTTATATATAAACGTGTTTATTACCAAATAGTTAGTAACTATCGTTTCTCACTTTAGTAATAAAGAACACATGCGCTCTCATAAATACAGTAAAGATATTGCGCGGATCGGAAACTGAGCCAATAATTGTAAAGGACGGCCCATACGGGGCTGGAATAATAACAGAATATTGAGTTTTTTATGTAAATAATTGTTTACTCTTTTATTTTTTAACTTTGGTACTCGTTGTACATTTACATACATTTTAAAACAATCTATGTAATTAGGTATTTGGTTTGATAGTCACTTAAACATCATTTTAGTAGATCTCTCATAATAAAACTACATTAAAGGTCACCTATAGTGACCAATTAACAAATCTGTGTGTGGAAGTAAGCATCGATTTTTTTGACGTCATTTAATTATTTTTTTCTAATGTAGAGTAATAAAATAAGACTTTAACTCTAAAGCATTCATTTGTTAAATAACAAAGCTCGCAATTAATCTGAACACTAACAAGGCGCCTCTATTCAGAGCAATTGAAATCTGTAATTTCATCTCTTATTTAAAACAGTGAATGCCTTTTAAAATTACGTTCTATTTTGTACTCTGTACTTTAAAACATAGTGTAGAAATTTTACATCCTAATAATAATTTATATTTTAAATATGCCGCTAAAATATTCTATGTCTTTATTTTTTTATTTCGGATGTTTTCAATAGTTTGTAATCTATACTAATATTATAAAGAGAGAAACTGTATATTTTTGTATGTATTGAAATAACTCAAGAACTACTTAACCTATTTAAAAAAAATATTTTACCATTAGAAAGCTACATTACCTCAGAGTAACATAGGCTATATTATTTAATTTCACGCGTACGAAGTCGCGAGCAACAGTTAGTATCAGTATAGATTTGCTATGCAATAAATATTGTTTTGAGATTAACCATTGCTGGCATATCGTTTAAATAAATAACCGTATTAAGACCAGCACGGCTTTGTTAATTCCCCTCATTTAAATACAACTTCGATTTATTAATTATAACTTACTATTACCATAAACAAAAATAAATAACTAAACGATTTCCGGGAAACCTGTTTTAAATCAATCAGTTAACAATATTCTCCAAGATTGTGAGAAAGAGGAAATTCTTAAGAAGTCAGTAAATTTAAATATGAAAGCTGATCGAAATGTATGGTAGAATACAACTGCTTGTAGTAAGAAAAATAAGAGTAAAAGACCGGTCACCTACCCGTTGGACTGACCAAGTTCGAGTACTACTAGGACTCGATACCTCGACAGCCATGAGACGATCCGAGGACAGAGCGGCGTGGTGGCGTCGCCATCTCGGTGAAAGCGTTTCACGATGAGCACGACCTTCAGTAATGAAGAAGACGAATAAGAAGAAGACATGCTGTCAATGCACCATACGAAAAAGTGGGAGATGGTAGATTTTTATACTCCGAAAGTCTTAATAATTGGTAATATAGTAAGTTCATACGAGTTAACAACGTCTAAATATAAATGCGAGATCTTTGTTTACATTTTTCTTAATAATTGGCACGCGTATAATGGACCTTCTAAAAATAAACGTAAAGGTCAATGCTCTAGTTGTGACGAGTGATAAAATATAATTATACATTGTGATAAAAATCATTCATTTGAAATTAATAACTATATTTTTTAGTCTCGAATTTTAATTAGTCAAGTAAAAGTTTTTGTTAACAAAGTTAGTTTTAGCGAAGTTTAGAGGTTAGTTTTTTGCAAATCATTTGAATATGTAATTTTTCAATTTGACCTATTAACTGTAGACTTTCATCTATATCTATATTAATTTTATAAAGAGGAAAGGTTTATATTTTTGTATGTGTTGAAATAAATCAAAAAGTACTGGGTTGTTTCTTTCCAATTCTTCTACCATTAGTAAGCTACATTATCCTCGAGTAAAATAGACTATATTTTGTAATTACGCGCGGACGAAGTCGCGAGCAACAGTTAGTATAAAAATAAATAGTTAACTGGTTGTACTTGTACCGATTATGTAGAATATTTATGCTTTTAACTTTCTTTCCTAAATTTTTGTTTATATTACAAAGTGGCAAACGAGTAAGCGGTCACCTGGATTCGCTGAAAAAGAAGCGACCGCTGCTCATAGATATCTGCAATTGAAGATGCGTTGCCTACCCTTAATCTATGTTTATTAGTTAAATAAATTAGAATCTTGTACATTTAATCGTAACATCTGTTTGATCGACGATTTGTACATTGAATTAATTCTCTATAAATAGTTTTGGCAACGCAACAAAGACAATGGAAAGGGCATTGCTATGACACGAATACCACAAAGTAACATGGAAATGAACATTTTAGTATCATTTTGTCAATGTACTTAAGACTAGCTGTTGTGCGCGACTTCGTTTCCGTGGATTTAAATTATTATTTATTACTACTTGGGGATAATGTAGCTTTTTAATGGTTAAAACATTTTTGAAATCGACCCAGTAGTTCTTGAATTATTTCAATATATACAAAAAATCAAAAATATAAAGTTTCTCTCTTTGTAATATTAGTATAGATGTAGAACAAAAAAGTAGCAAAAAAATACAAAAATTGTTGGAAAAATATAACCGTAAACCGTAACCTTGTTATTAAAACACGTGTAGTATACTTACATAGAAGAACATTAACTATTCAGGGTCGTTTAAAAAGGAATCATGCAAAACACTCTCTAACATAGAGTTTTGGTATAACCCTTCTTACAACAAAAATAAACGAGAAGTAAAGACGTACAAAGATGTATTACCACAAACAGTTGAGTCTTATTTTGAGCAACATTTTAGGAACACCTATATTTTAGTCTGGGAATTATTTTCAAGATAAATGGAGTCTGCCAAACCGCGTTAAGCCTTGTACACACTAGGATAGTATTTTAGTCGAGTATCAAATAGCAAGTATCCGAACAAAGGATTAACAAATCTATTCTACTAAAATGTTGCTGCTCGCAAACGTTTAGTTACTAAATTACTACTCTAGTGCGTAAGTTTAGGCTTAAACGAGTCCGAACAGTAGTAAATCCTTTGTTCGGATAAATGCTACTTGCTACTCGACTAAAATACTATCCTGGTGCGAACTAGGCTTTACGTCTATGTAGTTAATGTTTTAAACGAGAAAACTTATGGAAAAACTTGTTTAACACATAGAACGATTTGTTTACCTTATGTTTTTGTAACAGGTAAGTGATTAAGTACGCCTCAACAACATAAGTTCGCGTAATCGAAAATTCTTTCAAAGTTTGATTGTTTACTGTTTACCTAGTAGATACGCATGTGGGAAATTGTTGGTTAAATGTTTATTTTCTCTGTTACAAGAAAATAATGTGATAGTAAAGATGGCTGCGGTACGAGGCATTATCGACCCCGTACTATTACACTTTTTTGCCTTACTAAGGGGTTATCCAAAGTAAATGTGCTGTAAAGCGATTCGATAGCGAATTTCAAAAATGTGTGGAACTACAATGATGTTCGATATCACATACGTGACAAGCACATGCCTTATCGAATGTCATTGTGACTTCCATACATATTTGTCGATTCCGTCAGCGATATCGCCAATCGAAAGATGCTTTGGGTAACCCTGTAAGCGATACTCGTATAAGGCGTTTTAGACCTCGTTTATAACAACACATGTTATTACTCAGGTTAAATGTAGTTTTTATTAAGTAAATTGTTGGACACAAATGGATTGTAGATATAATTGTAGTCAATATAAATTACTTTTTAATAAATCAAATCTATTCATAATATCTTTTATTATGTATAAACTATTATCTATTTTAGATTAATATTGATATCGGTGCCAAAGAGCTGGAAGCATTATAAATCATTTTACGCCTAAATGTCACGAACATATTTTACTTTAAATCAATTATTTAGATAAAATCAGGTCAAACGGTTATGATATTTATTGAAAATTTGAAATTAATATGAAGCTCAAACGTATTAATTTATAGATTCAGGTTATTTTATTTTATTTTATAAAGTGGCAAACAGGAAAGGGGCCACCTGGATTCGCTGAAATAGCTGCCCATAGACATCTGCAATTGCAGATGCGTTGCCTACCCTTAATCAACCTAGGAGGAGACGCACAGCAAGAGAATAATTACTCTTCCTATACGTCCCTTCACAAGCCATATACTCTTCCCCTTACCATCATTTCCTTATAAGAAAATGATAGAAAGAGAAAGTGGACTAAAATGAGGCCCCCAGCACCCACTGGTCAGACGAAACACGGACTTGCCCTCATTTCACGCCTGTCTTCTGTGTGGTCGTGGTATTACACCAAGCGAGCCAGACAATTCGTGCGAAGATGTTGATGCGGGCTCTACCACTGTTAAATGGAATATTTTTAGAAATATTTTGATACAGAATTTTAATTATAACTTTATCTAATGTCCTTCCAAATTCTTTTAACTGCATGAAAATAAGTAATTTATAGAAAAACTAACCGTTGTGCACGACTTCGTCTGCGTGGAATTAAATACAATCGCCTATGTTACTCGGGGATAATGTAGCTTTCTAATGGTGAAAGAATTTTTGAAATCTGCCTAGTAGTTCTTGAGTTATTTCAATACAAACTAAAATAAAAAGTTTCTATGTCATAATATTAGTATAGATGGCGATAGATAGAGTGCGGCAGTAATAACTTTCAGTATCATAATTATAAAATAGTACACAAAAATATACTATGGATTTGTTAAACTTTAAACTCTCAATAATACGAACATAATTTTATACAAAAAATGTAACCACAGCTACATTTTTAGAAACATTTTTAAAATATACAATGTATTCAAGCATCATCGTATTCTTTACGCGTATTTGAGCATGAAATCTAAACACAAAAGTTAAGGTCTACTAACCGTGTCAGACGGATAAGAAGGGAAAATATCGCAAATATTTTCTAAGAAGTCAGGCCCTTGCCACCAAAGACACTGTGTATATACGTCTATAGGTACTGTGTTTTATAACTTATGTTAGAAGGGTTGATGTACTTATGTATGGAACAAATTGTATTTGTAGTATTATCGGAATAGGCATAGAGATGTCATCATCACCAGTTCACTATATGTCCCCAATGAGGGGCTCGGAACCTACCCTAAGGGACTCCTTATTCTTGGGCTCCCATTTGACTAAATGTCACGGAGTCTTCGAGTTATAGAGGTATATTCATTCATATTTATTAATCTTTTTAATCACATTTTGCCTGTTTTACTTTTAAAAACTCAGGAAATAAACAAAGAAAAATTGTCAAACGTAAACGGTTTCAGTCAGAATAAGCTTCATCATTTTTCTTAGTTATTTAAATAACAAAGAGGTTTCATAACTTCACGTTGTCTTGGACGTCCAATTATGTTAATGATGTTGAGGGGCTGTTTCTTATAAAATACTCTTACATTTATACAGAAAAAACCTTGTCAATGGATTACGAATGTCAAAGACACTGGTATGTTTATTAAGGAAGCTTACTACATTTTAATAGCCAGTGGTTTTGATTTTACTTTGTATAAAGTCCCATAACCTTTACTTGAGGGCTGAATCTTAACCCGTTTTTTTATATATGAGAAGGAGGCAAACCCGCGGCTGGATCACCGAGGTGATCTTTGAACCCATTGACGTTTGCAACACTCGAGAAACCGCAAATGCGTTACCGGCCTTTAAGGAATAGATAGACTCGCTTCTTGAAGACCCTAAGTCGTAGCAGTTTGGAAATACCGCCGAGGACAGACCGTACCTTAGTATCCTAATTTACGAAAAAAAAGTGAACATTCGGTTTAAAAGATAGGTATCAAAATTGAAAGTCTAGGTTATTAAGGGTTAAAGAAATGAAGAATAGTTTGTGATAAATTCTACAAGAAAAGTGGGTCACTATGAAACGTTCTAAGTTAGTACTATACGTATCAATATGTTTTATCTATAAATTAAATGTAGTGTAAACAATGAACAATCAAGATTCAAAAACATATATTCGTGAATGTTTACTATACTTTCAACCAATAAATAATATTTGGATTAAAAAATCGATTGTATTTCCTTCATGTCAATTTGTATTGGGAACATTTATTTGTGTCGACATAAATGAACGATGTTTATTAATTTTACAGGTGGATAGGTTAAACTTTTTCTATAACGAAAGTTGTGTAAACATTCTTTGAGGTGAGGAATATTTTCGATCAAACAAATTTTGTTTCAACACAGCAGTCGGTTGAGCATTTGACGTCTTCAATTGATTTTATTTGTTTACAAAATAAATGTAAAAATATTCAAATTAACCGTACATTTTGAAATGGGTAAACATTGCATTAAATATTTTACAAAGTTGAGAAATCGTAGGACTCCGGTCAAGGCAATAAAAGTGCTTAAGGAAAATTATTTTTCCACTTGATTGCGTTTCGCGAAATCGTTTTCCACTAGCTTTTATGGATCAGCTTTATGTAGGAAAAAGGATTTATATATGCATTTCTAGTTTATATTCTATTCAGTAAATATAAAACCTTTAATGTAACATATGTTAGGTACTTTTTTGAGACTCTCCTTATCCGATGCTATGATGATTAAGCGTTCGTTTCTTTGGCTCGCTCAGACGGAGTGACTTCTCTTTGTTACTTGTATGAAATATGTGGTTCAAACGTAGAAAGAGAAATGTATAGAACTGCTAATAGCCTATAGGCTGTACATTATATGTCAGCTGTACAGTATATGTCCCTCTACAATATATTGTAAAGGGACAAAAATACCTTATACATACGTCTTAGCTATGTGGGCAACTACGGCTTTAAACCAATAATGTCATCTCTTTTGTCCTTAGTTCATGTAAAATCACCTTGGAGAGCCACAATACTATATGATACGTCACAATTGTTTTTAAGACTTGATGAGATATTGGTTTAAAACCGTAAAGTGATGCACACACAACATACGTATAAGTCTAAGGTATTTTTTGTCCATCAACCATATACGATATAGGCAGTTCTATATCTCTTTCTACGAGTGTTAATGCGTCTCACTAGCTGTCAGTATGACATATGAATGTCACATCTGCTTCTTATTCATCTACGGGTTCAAACGTTCCAGGTACAAATGTGCGGTCGTTGAAAATCATATATCATTCAATCAAATCAATTGTCAGCTTTGCTCGTCGGTAGAATTTCGTATGAGTTATAGTTTTCAATGCTCGTAAGTGGGTCGGCGTGTCGAGCTCGTCTCCGACCGTGCGAACTTCCACTGATTTCCGAAAGCAATTGACTATGTCATACGTAATTCGTGTGCCAAATAATCAAATTATTTATACGACAACGGCGCCATATAATTTAATGCTGTGAAAAATGTTTGTAACATTTTAGAATTCGAATTATGAATATTTTTAGTACATTTTCTTTTTAGTGACTGACTTTAAAGTTGTTTGCGGTTGAAACTATGTCGTTGTAAATTATCTATATCTATACTAATATTATAAAGAGAGAAACTTTGTATTTTTGTAGTTTTGTATATACTCGTATTGAAATAACTCAAGAACTACTGGGCCGATTTCAAAAATTCTTTCACCGTTAGAACGCTATATTGTCCCCGAGTAACATATATTATTTAATTCCACGCGGAGGAAGTCGCGCACAACAGCTAGTAATCTATAATTTCGTAAAAATATATTTTCACAAGAATTTGGGTATCTTCGAGAACAAATAAAACGACTAACAATACGATTTATAACATTTTAGATACAAATTGAAAATTGTATAAAGTAACCGAAGCAATATCTTGAACAAAAACGTATTTAGAATCGGAATCCAAACGACAACGAAAGTGTCATTATTTATGTTGTTAGTGTTATCAGAAAACATTCAATTGCTCTGGAGGATATATGTTAGTGCCTAACTTTTATTCGATTTTGTATACACAGATAACAGACCTTTTGCATAAATCCAATGTTCCGATAAGCCTTGTTATTTTAGATACTATAAATTTTGTCACACTCCTTATTTATAGATAGAAAATAGTTCGGTAACTCTACTCTGTGGTTATACGGATACAACTTTAGGATATTTGTACACAAGGCTACGAAAAACTACGATTTTAGTAGCTAAGAATTTCCGGCACATTGGCGCTGTGGTATTTCCAAATCAGTACGACTTAAACCTTCGTTAAACAATCGTATTTTAGTCGAGTACCAAGTAACTTAGTAAATAAACCTGTCCAAACAGCGACATTTTAGTAACGTAGATTAGTAAATCTTTTTTTCGGATACCTGCTACTCCACTAAAATACCATTTTGGTACAAGGCAAGGAGAAGAATTTTTCTTTTCCTACATCTTTCTAAAAGGCCGGAAACACATGTGCAGTTCATTTGCACAGATTTTCGTAGCCGTGTATACGAAGGGCCTTAGACATCAATAAACACTCAGGGCTGTCATCTCTTTGTTTGTAGACTCAACTTATTTACATTTTCTTTTATTCTTGTTTCTCTCGTCTGCCCATTATCGTACATCAAACTAAAATCACACCAAAAAAATTTCTTTGTATATACAAACTTTTTGTGCGCCTTTTTTAGGTTATACATACGAGTAAAATTAATTTTTATTTACGACAATGGCTAAAAATAACTCTACTAGATATATCAAATCTATTTGAAATTGACAATTAATCCTTGTAAACATATTTCCTAATTTAGCGTTTAAAAACCTTAAAAAAAACATTCAAATTGCAATTATTTATATTGACTTAATAATATTTTTATCTTTAAAATGGTATTTTATTTTTTGTTACTTGTTGTAGTTTTATTACAAAAAAAATAGCTGTTGTTCGCTTCGTCCCCGTAGGAATTAAAAAATATAGCGTATGTTACTCGGGAATAACGTAGCTTTCTAATGGTGAAAGATTTTTTGTAATCGGCTCAGTAGTTCTTGAGTTATTCCAATCCATACAAAAACACAAAACTACAAAGTTTCTCTCTTTATAATATTAGTATTTATAATTACTAGACTGTCTTCCTGTTCTTATAAATTTATTTTTGTATGTTAGTAAAGATCTTTATAAAGAGGTAACTGTGCTGGGTACGAAGTTAACTGAGATTTACTGCACCCTTGCCACCGCGGAGATTAAGATTGGACACTTACGTTGTAATGTAATACAGTAAAGTAGGACGTAAAACCAAAGAAATTACCTTTGACATACTTTAGTTAATTATAAGCTGTTACATAAAACTTAATGCTAGAAAACTGCTAGAAATATTAGTACAAAACTCGGCTCAGAAGTTATTAACAAAAAGTTTGAAACTACAGCATTTGAAGAAAAATACTTAAATACGTACTTTGTTTACTTTAACCCGGCTACAAAAGTACAGTTATAACTGTACAAATCGACTTTACGTACGACGTAACGTCAATTTGAACTGCACAGTCGAACTGTACACTTCTCAGTTTTACACACGTCAGTTTTAACCGCGCAGTCGCCCTGTACAGTTAAAACTGAGCGTCCGTCTGTTACAGTAAATTATTTTATTTCTTTATATGCTTACATTTTATAGGACATTTTTAGCCGGTTATATTATTGTCAGTTCACAATCTTAAGGTGACATAATACACGTCATCAGAATCAGTTACTTGGCACGAATTACGACCGACAAGAATTTAGCCTCATTAAAAAAAATCATGAAATTAAATGGCGCATCCCTGTCAGTTAAAAAGTGTGAATATATTTCATATTTTCTGAATTGTCACAGTTTTATAGTTGTTTATAACTTCGTGCTAGTTTATATTTATTAATATAAATATACATTACAGAATTGACTGTATTTTACTTCTTTTTCGGGCTTTAAGACCAGTTAACAATTTTGACACTAACTTCCTTTGATAAAAAAATGTAAAAGTGTATTATATTTATAACTAAAATAGAAGATATAATAAAAAACGTTAGTATTAAATACTTTAACCACTTAAGTTCGTTATCTTATCAAGGTATAAAAACAATAAAAACACTTTAGTTATCGACGCGGTATCAAAAAAATAGTTGACGTCGAACAAAAGAGGACATATTATATTTTGCTATAGTAAATTATGATTGTTATAATCTAGGACGAAGAAGAATATCATGGTTAAAGAACCTACGGCTGTGGTGCTACAAAAGCACCCGTTCATAATTCAAAATCGCAGTTTCCAGAGAGAGAAGGAGATGGCATGTTAAGAGGGAGAACGATAACTAATATAACATGTTAAAAACATTTCTAATAGTTACTGATTTGTCTTAGATTATCTTAAAAACCAAACAGTCATTTTTTTGTTTTCTAACTTTATTGAAGACTAGCCCTTGTGCGCGACGTCAGCGTGGAATTAAATAATAAAACCTCTGTTACTCGGGGATAATATAGCTTTCTAATGGTGAAAGATTTTTGAAATTGGTCCAGTAGTTCTTGAGTTATTTAAATACAAATAAAAACAAAAGTTTCTCTCTTTATAATATTAGTATAGATGAGATTAATAAGAATAGGCTTGCTATAAACGTGAATTCAAACCAACAACAATCCATTGCCGTAAATTGAGAACCTTTTCATACAATCGGTCGATACCAGAAGTGCAATAAATACGCCTCAATGTTTCCCGCCAAATGTTCCTGGCGCCGCTAAGTATGTTCAAGCACCTTTTGTATAGCGGGCAATAATTCTTATACCACTTGAAGATTTTTGTTTTGCTTTTTATCTAACTTATGCATTCAATTTTAACTCGATAATCTACACTAATATTCTAAAGAGAGAAACTTTGTATTTTTGTATGTATTGAAATACCTCAAGAACTACTGGACCGATTTGAAAAATTCTTTCACCGTTAGAAAGCTACACTATCCCTGATTAACATAAGATATATTTTTTAATTCCGCGCCGACGAAGTCGCGAGCAGCAACCTAGTTTTATGAAAATTTAATTCAAGGATGTGACGACTAAGACAACGCAAGATAGATTAACGTAGAGGTAAAAAAGCTGGTGCGCCGACCCTACGGCAGTAGTATGAGTTAGTGGAGATTATGGAATTCTATATTTTATTATAATGTTTTTACAATACTTTTGTTATTATTGGTACTTATTGTGTTTATTTATACAGGGACATTGACTAAATAAGGATAGCAGTTTGCAGGAGTCACTTGCGTAAAATGAAGCGGGCCTTACAATACCGATTGCTCGTCGCATTGGCCGAAGAATCATACTTGTAGCTTATAGCATTTCATCTTAATAGCTTCAACCTTGACCATGTAGGATAGTCGCAAGTGAGTCATCAATTCTCAATAATTCCAACCGATTAATAGTGACACCCGCTGCTTAATAAAACCGTCATATAAAAGGATGGGTTACGACCTAAGTTTATATCGATTTTACTTAACAGATGTCTAACAGCATATAAAATGTTTACTGGACATAATCCTTTATCCTTTTAAACTCTAGAAGCTTCGTTTCTTTGTATTCGTATATAAAATTAGGTTCAGGAAAGTATATTTTATTTAATTTGTATTGCACTAGCTTCTATCTTCTATTGACAATGTTGACTACGAACTCTTGCCAACGTTACAGTTGTTGGCCGACTTTAACTTTGTAGTGTTGAACCGCAAAATTGTCGTTGACAATAATAATAGAATAGGGTCAACAAACAACATTTGTCAAAGCTACAGGGAGCTTTTTGGTATACATATTTTGTGCTATTTTAATTCTTGTACGGTTTGAAAAATTATATCGTTTCTTTTGACTAATTTTCTGCAAAGAACCAGCTTGATGTAATTCTTTTGTTCTTGTAAAGAACTTGTAGGATGTATTGCCATCTCTTTCATTTCCATTTAAACAGAGATAACAAATGTTTTTCGGTAAATAAAATTAATTCAGTTAAAATTGATTAATACCAATTAATTAATTAAAGAGATTAAATAGCGTTATCTCATTTCGAATTCAACGAATGAACGCATACCGGGAACTTGATTTATAACTTCGAATTAGTGTTTGTTTATAGAGGGAACAATTTGTAGTCTATCCCCACCGAAAGATTGGCTAGCTTCTAAACTTGAATTAGCATTCTTTAAAGTTTGATTTGAATTCAGGATGCGTGGATTATCTTTATTATAGTTAATAATTGAATAAGATGCTATATTATTCAAATTACCATAAACTATCAAATGACTTAAAATTGACTCTTTTTGACAGTCTATTTGATCAATTAATAGGATCAGGCTGGTTATGTCCAATATAACTTTCACCTTTATTCAGAAAAATATCCTGATTTCTGAAGAAAAGTAACCCCTCAGAGGAGTTTTAAAATCTTCTTTATATTTTTTAAACTAATTTAATTTATCTTTTTCCTTGCATCAAAAGATTTAATGCAGGAGCACCTCACGTACCATAACCTATCTCTCATAATGTGACGTGACCTGATTAAATAGTCTACTTCTTACAGGAATATCAAACTCATTATCATAATAATTCAATAAACGTAATACTTTGTCTTCAGAAAGTGGCCATTGAACGTTATTATGGTGACCAAAATGGTCGGGATTTGAATTAAAATGTCATATAGGAATTGTTGCATCTTTGTATTAATCTTTAGACATTATTAAAAAAGTACAAAATGATAATTTGATTGTAACATAATAACACAGGTATGTAATGGCCGTTTTCACAAACAATACCTAAATTTTAGGTAACTCTTAACGCTTTTAAATGTCACTCAACACTACCTTCGTTGTCACCAACAGTTCAGTGTCACTTTAGACCGTAAGGGGTCTTTTAGATTTAGGAAGACCCTTAAGTAAAAAGACACCTATTAAACTACTTTAGGGGTTGGTTGGTGAAAACGGGAATTAGAGTAAAATTTACCAATGTATGTAACACATTTTGTTTTGGTACAAAACAAAGTTTTTCCTTGACCTTCCGACGTTTTATTAGATTTTGTTTTGTTACAAAGTTTTTTCATTACATTGTTTATTGAAAGTATCTGATTATTTGTATCGTAAACTAAAGTTTATTTACATTTTCTAATGAATTGGATAATTAATTCAATTGATACTCAATACTAAAACGTTTAAGCTTTTTTGCTCGTAATTAAATAGCATATTTATGGTTAATTTTGTTTTAATAAGACTTCAACGCGGAGTAATTTCTTTCAATATTTTTTTTAAGGAGCCAGAGAGGAAGTAATAAAGAAAAAGCGTTTAATATTAATCAAATAATTAAACATTCTTATTGCCCATAGAACCGAGATGCTGTGAAACAATTAATAATTATATTTTTTAAATTTAACAATAGAATTACTACTTATTATGCTTGTAAACCTACTTCTTACAGCTCTAGTATAGTCTACAGTTAAAGTTTTCTATGTTAAAATCATGTCGTAAACAACTGACATATACCGCTTTATTCCAAAACGAGAATCAGCGTTATTACTGTTGTACTTTCAACGTTTGGTACTGGTATATTCATAGAATTTATTCCAAAATACACAACATCCTTATTCCTGGTACTTCTTATGATACATAATTCGGTCCAATGAGATCCCTGGTCTAATTTAGTTCCGAGTGTCCTCCAGTATGGTATAATCGACGACTTATTGGTCCTCGTTTATCGCAGTATTTTATACGTTTCTTCGGAATAATGGGTATAGAGCCATTTTATTAAAATTCGCCGGCAAATTTAATTTATCTTTTGTCAAACGCAGCATGTCAAAATTTAATTAAAACTAACAATGTATGTCCATGACCGTAAACTGCTCATAAAACAGGACTATGTATAGTTCAATATACTCGTAATATGTTATTTGCAAAGTAAAGGTCGTGTGATCTTTCCGTAAATTAAAATCCCAATATATTGTTTTTTAGATATTAACTTAGTTGAAAAATATAAAATAAAGATTCTTACAAAGGATTTATACGAACCTGAATAAATGAGAGCCCAAGGGACCGCGATATTTGTCTCACTTATGGAGGTTTCTTTCTACTCCGAGTTTCTCGCTTATGGAGGTAGCTCGTCGGAACTAGAGAATGACTCTCGTTTCTCCAGGTTTTACTGTAATAGGATTTATCCACAATAAAAGGTTTTTATTTTTCAATAAAATCTTTATAAACGTTTGATATTATTTGAAAAGCTTTATTCGGCACAGTTTATATTTCAACCGAGCGTTCTTTAAGATTTCTTTAAGCCTTTGCATTGCCAGAAACTTGTTCCTTTATAAAAATAACATCCTGTAAACTATATCTACATCTAAATCTAAGGATAAAACCATTATGGTATTAGTAATTATATTTCCAAACGGTTACGAATTAGGGGCCTTCAAGAAAAGAGCGTACTCCTCCCTCAAAGGCCGGCAACACATTTGTGGTTCCTCTGGCATTGCAGATGTCCATGGGAGTCGGATGATTTGATTTAGTTGATCCGCTGCTTGTTTGCCACCATCTCCTTTAAAAAACTGTATTTATTTTTGTTGCAGAAACATGGATCCCGAAATAATTATAGAAGAGATGGAACTCCAAACCACGCCCAGCACATCCTCGTACACGACAATTTACCCTGCATACGATAATCAAAGCTCTTGGTCTAATATTACCAATGAGAAAGAACAAAGCGTTAATTTTTATTATTTTTTCGATGTAAGTATTTTGATTTTTCATAAAGTTACAACTAAAAAAGGTAACATTATTGGTCATCATAATTATTGGGATGTAACGAGAGTTTGAGAGTCACAGGCAAATCTATTCTTTAAATAAACTTGACTATAAAGTCCATTTTTAGACAACGAGTATTTACAATAAGTGACTAACGGCCAAATATTCAAACAGCGCTCAAATTTAAGCGTCGCTTAAAATACAAGTGGTGTTCAAATTAAACGAGATAGCGGTAAAATTTGGAGTTTTAGCGTGGACTTACCATGTAAGACGCTGTTAAATATTTGAGTAGCGTTTGAAAATTTCGCCGTAAATTAGCGTCTCTACTATTTTGTTTCTTAAATAATAGTAGTCCTGCGCAGTTAAAAGTGAGCGTTTAATTTCGCTCACTTCACTCAAAAAGTGTCTCACCGTATGTTTACAGTTTTATTCATATGTACATATTTACCCGACGCTCTTAGGTGAAGGAAAACATCGTGATGCAACCTGCACATATCGGCGAAGAAATTCAAAGATATGTGTATTCACGCAAAATACGCGCTATTCGTGGTATTGCGGAAAATGGACCCCATCATTGGTCGAAACCTTTAATCTTTTTTATGTTAACAGTTGGTAACAACGTTAGGTAGGTTGTTGAAAACATTTCCGTCCGGACATAGGGTGATAGCACTATCAATGTCGTCGTACGATACACCGAGAGCGTCCATTACCCGATTAAATCCCTACACGTTTACTGCCTACTTAATCCACCTGAAAATGTAGTGGGTGTGGGATTGATTCGCTTTCATATACCCCGACGCGTTTCAAGGGCTTGGCTTACACTAGAAATATAAATCATATTTTCGTTCCGTAACATTTTAACACTTTAACTGCCGAACATAGAGACGTGAAAGCTATGCTAAGGGTCTCCCTTAAGCCTTGTACCAAGATAGTATTTTAATCGAGTAGGAAGTAGCATGTATCCGAACAAAGGTTTTACTAATCTACTCTACTAAAATGTCGCTTTTCGGACACGTTTAGTTACTAAATTACTATCCTAATGCGTAGGTTTAGGCTTAAACGAGTTCGAACAGTAGTAAATATTTTGTTCAGATAAATGCTACTTGCTACTCGACTAAAATACTATACTGGTGCGAACAAGACTTTATTGACCAATTGACTAATCTGAGACAGTTATCTACAACTTTGGAAAATCTAGCTGTGGCTCGCGACTGCGTCTGCGCGGAATTTTTAAATATATCTTACTCGAAGATAGTGAAACTTTCTAACGGTGAAAGATTTTATGCAATATGCTTAGTAGTTTTTAAGTTATTTCTATACATACAATAATACAATCTTTCCTCTTTATATTACTTTATATAAATAGTCGTACTCTTACAATTCTAAATGTATAAAAGCAAATAAACGAATACAGTGAAAATTCCATGAATAGGAAAATAAATTTCCGATATAATTGTGTTCATGAGTCGAATTCAAACGACCCGACCGCCATATATTTAGAAGATATCGACAGTTGCGCGAACCGACAACTATAAGCCACATGTTGAAAAGCTCGCGTTATTTGGAACGCATTTACAGTTAATTATATACCAGATATTAACATATTGTAATAGAAATGGTTTAGTACATAATTGTTTAAATATTGAGTTATATACGCCATATATTTGAACTATTGGAAGTTATTTGTAGTAGAAAGTCCTTGAACAATAGATAGAATGACATAATTCGATGATATTGTCGCCTTTAGAAGACTATAAGTAAAAGCAAATAAATTAAAAATGATAATCATTTATGAAATAGAAATCATCATCATCGTGAGCCTTTTTCTGTCCACTGCTGGACGTAGCCCTTTCCCAATGCCTATTAGGTTTAGTTATTATCATCACCAGCTCATTATTCGTCCCTGGGGCTCGAAGCCTACCCTAAGGGGTGACTAGGCCATAGTCAACGCTGGCCTAATACGGGTTGGTCGACTTCACACATATGTTTGAATTTCTTCGCCGATATGTGCAGATTGCATCACGATGTTTTCCTTCACCGTAAGACCGTTCGGTTAATAAATAATAACTTTTTTTGCAGTCGGTACAGTTTACCGTAATGTGGGTACTGTTCGTGCTAATAGTGCTGCTGAATTCATCAGTGATAGCGGCACTGCTCTGCACCAATGCGAGGAAGAGCAGAATGAACTTCTTCATCATGCAGTTGGCGATCGCTGGTAAGTTATTTTAAATGTAAAATAATAAGAGTAATTAAAGGAACTATGAATGAGCTACAAATGTTGAAACACTTGTAAATAATCATGATTGTCATCCCTTTCATTCTGCTGAAAAAGAATAAAGACAAAATTATGTTTTTGTATAGGTTTAATATCAGTATAAACCCTGTAAATGTTGTGTATAAGGAGTAATTGCTCATGTTAAAATATTAGCTACCTAAGCTCTATGGTCCGGTCGTTTGTCAGTTAATTCCAATTTCCTGATTTAATAATTATTGAAAAGTTTCTTACCAAAAGATCCTTTCAACAGTGGTAGAGCCTGCTTTATCAACTTCGCACGAATTGTCCGACCTGCCCGGTGAAATACCACGACCACACAGAAGACAGGCGTCAAATGAAAGCAATTCCGTGTTTCGTCTCATAAGTGTGGTGCCGGAGGCCTAATTTTTGTCTACTTTCCCTTCTATCCTTTTCTTATAAGAAAATGATGGGAAGGGAAAGTGAATTGGCGGGGGAGAGGACGCATAGGAAGAGGTATTATCCTTTTGCTGTGCGTCTCCTCCTCTGTAGATTAAGGGTAGGCAACGCGTCTGCAATCGTAGATGTCTATGGGCAGCGGTCGCTTCGCTTTTTCAGCGAATCCATGTGACCGCTTGCTCGTTTCACTTTGTAATATAAAAAAAAGAAAAAGCGCGACGTATAATTAGAAAATATTCCTAAGAACACAGGATTATATAAAATATTGAAGTAAATAACATATTACATACATAGTTATTTCGCACAAATGTCTCACAAATAAATAATTCTTGATTTACGAGTGTGACAAAGCTGTTACAGAACATTCAACGTAAACATTTTTACTTTACCCTCGGGAGTTGCGTACGGAAATAAAAACCAACTTTATTGGAACACTTCTTTGTGATTGACCTCCCGAAGGATTAGTTAAAACGGAGAATATTTTTCTTTAAGAATAAGGAAAACAGAAACATGAACATATTAAGTGTGAAATAAAATAACATTATACAAATACACAATTATTCACACCTATTGTGTATGTAAATAACAGAAGAACTGTAAATATGTTCTTCGTGTTTATTTCATTGATGTAACATTGTATTGGAATCGAAAGCGAAAAAACGGCCATCGTTTTCACCAACAATCCTTAAATTTTAGGTAACCCTTAAAAGGTTGAAAGGTTTCGACCCATGATGGGCCCCATTTTCCGCAACTCCACGACTAGCGCGTATTTTGCGTGAATACACATATCTTTGAATTTCTTCGCCGATATGTGCATTTCTAGATAACCCTTAACGTATTTTAAATGTCACCTAACATTAGTTTAGGGGTTGGTTTGGTGAAAACGGGCATTAGTCTCTTAGAATCTGTCAAAATTAGATGTTGTAATTAAAAAAAAAACATTTTTTTTAAATGCAATTTAAATAAATAAATATACATTTTATGTATAATTTATGTGAATAACTTAGTCCTTGGATTTGATCGGCTCAGCTATTTAGCTGAGTGCGATTGAATTACTGAGGACTATCGAAATTTATTTACGGCCTCTCCGCTGATTGATATTAGTCAGCGCTATTATATCCAACAAAATGTTTACTGAATAAATTATCTACTAAGTAAAGCAAAAGCATTGATTAGATTTATAAGAAACTAGCTGTTGCTCGCGACTTCGTCCGCATGGAATGAAATAATATAGCCTATGGTATTCGGGGATAATGTAGCTTTTTAATGGTGAAAGAATTTTTGAAATCGCCCTAGTAGTTCTTGAGTTATTTCCATACATACAAAAATACAAAGTTTCTTTATAATGTTAGTATAGAAGAAAAGCTTGATTAGAAATATTACATTAATATAGCATCTACTAGTACAATAATGTGTAGTTATTTTGTTAATAATCAAATCATTTTAATTTATTATCTAGGATCGATTTTAAATTACTTATACTGTCTTTATTTGTTTGCTCTATTCAAAATTATGAGTAAAATTATTTTTTAAATATTAAACTTACTTATTTAACTAAGTTTAAGCGCAAGAGCTTTAACATTACACGTACCTAAAGCAAGGAAATGTAAAAAATGCCTTAATGATAACAGGATTTTATCCTTACAGATTTTTTTGTAGTAACTTATCATTTTCATGTTCTATCTCGTACATAAAACTTAAGCTTTCTGATGCAAATCGTACCGCTTTACGAGTTCCCTTGACTAAAGTACTAAAAGATGTGTAGTGTTGTACTAAAATTTAGCTGATAATACCACAAAATTTTAGTATTTTTCTTAACAAATACAAAGTGAAGGTCGTTAAAGTTGATATAAACATCAAGTTGAACGTACTGAGAGCAACGATGTGTGAAATTGTTCAACGGAATTATGATGTCGAGGCGAAGTATAACAGCCTTGCCTCACTTCAAATTACTTCTTGAATAACCTTTCTGAATTTTATATCTTGCTATAAGATGTAGTTTATATTCAGCTTGAAGTCTTAAATTGTTGAAAAATTTATTCATCAACATTTAAAGCAAAAGTAACAGAAAACAGGCGTCAAATAGAAGCTATTCCATGTTTCTTCTGATGAGTGAGGTACCGGAGGCCAAACTTTAGTCCACTTTCTTTTCCTATCATTTTCTTATAATGAAATGATAGGAAGGAGAAGTGGATTGGCGGGGAAGGGGACGTATAGGAAGAGGTATCCTATTGCTGTGCGTCTCCTCCGTAGATTAAGGGTAGGCAATTGCAGATATCTATGGGATGGGGTCGCTTCGGGTTTTTCAGCGAATCCTGGTCGCAACTTGCTCGTTTGACTTTTTTTATTATAAAAATGTAAATTCTTTTATAAAAAATTAAGTCTAATATTGATTTTATGCAAATGGTTTAATAACATTCTTAACTTCACCGTTTGTTATTTGTGAACATAGTTGATAGATAACTTAATAACTTTTCATATAAAAGTAAAATAAAACTTACTTTGTTATTCGTACTAGTTACTCCGAATTTTCTTATATTTGTGGTTTGATTTCTTCGAACTAGGTTATATTTTCTTGTTGAATAATTTTATTACGCGGCGTCATATGACATGACAGCTTATTTCCTAACAGGCATAGAATTTATTCGGATAGTTGATAACAGCAAAACGTAAGGTCGGAATCCTTCTAATATTATCCTTGTGCTCGTGAACTCGAGGATAAGTCAGCTATAAGAAATTCATGGTATTCCAAAGCTTTTCGGATCGTTTCCGTCGCTTTATTCAATTTATTATGTTTTGGAAAACATTTGTATGTTACAGATTTGATTTATTGTTTTTTCCTTTTATTGTAGTACTCAAATATTGATGTTTTATTATTAGACAATTTATAAGCGGATATAGAGGATATTACGAATAGGTACTGTAATGCCTTGTTACCAGAGGGGCTACCCAAAGTATTTTTCGATATGCGATATCGCTGATGGAATTGACAAAAATGTATGAAACTGACAACGACATTCGATAAGTGTGCTTGTCACGTGCGAGATATCGCACGTCATTGTCAGTTTTATACATTTTTGTCGTTCTCTATCGAATCGTTTCGTAGCGAATGTACTTTGGGTAGCCCCCCACGATAGAATTTTGGTCGAGTAGCAAGTAATTTAGTAACTAAACATGAACAACAGTTCGGTCATGTTTAGTTACTATCAAACATTTTAGAGTAGTAAATCCTTTGTTCGGACACGCGTTACTTGCTACTCGACTGAAATACTATCCTAGTGCGAACAAAGCTTTAGTCTGATTTTCTTGTACTTTCGAATCATTAATGTTAAATTAGATTATGTTATATAAATCTCTATAATATTTTAGAAGAAACTGAACTGGTTTGTTATAAATATATCATGTGAAAAACAGCAAGAGGCTTTGAAAACATTATTATAATAACAAATAACAAGTATTAAATATATTTTATAAACTGTGAAACTTCATAGATACTAATCTATACTAATATTATAAAGAGAGCAACTTTGTATTTTTGTATGTATTGAAATAACTCAAGAACTACTGGATCGATTTCAAAAATTCTTTCACCATTATAAAGCTACATTATCCCCGAGTAACATAGGCTATGTTATTTAATTCCACGCGTTCGAAGTCGCGCACAACAGCTAGTTTTAAATATATCCGTGCGTGGGATAACAAATTTTTCATCGGTTCATATCGTTTTTCCGTCAGTATAACCTTATTTATGTCGGATATGAAGTAATGCTTTAGTTAAAACAACGAGTACGCAAATAAACTTTTGTTTTACTATGTTTTCGTGTGAATCGTAAATTAAATATATTCTGAACCAGATCCACTATGTACTATGGAATAAAATTTATGATTTTTTTGTAAGACGATCGGTTATTTTTATAAAATGGAATATTTTGTTATAGTTTAATGTAAAAACTTCTTTACGAACGAATAATAAGTTCATCGAAGCTGCTGCTATTTCTGTATCCAAACGGTTTGTCAATTTTTCCTTCATATCTTTGAGATAATAAGAATTATTTTTGTTGTTAGTTTGGTTTGAGTTAATTAAAATAAACTAGACTTCAATCATTTAGAGGACCAGTAAAAAATGAATATAGCCCTTCTAAATTATAAAAGACGTAAATTCTAATTCAATTTATCTTTCTCATACCTCTTTGGAATTCGAAACAAGTTTTAATATTTTTTTCTACAATCGTAAACGTCTTTTTTATCGCCTTTATGCAGTTTTCTCGCCATAAAAATGTCAGACGTGGGCTGAAACGTGCTAATTTTATTTGAAACTGTCTTGTTAGCTAGATATTTATGGAGGACCGTTCATCTCTATACCATCGAAATTATGGTCCATTAAAGTTTGCCGAGTTAATGAAATTACAGCCTCGAGAAAAAATCTATTAAGCGAAGATAATTAATTACTTCGCCAATTTAACTGTAATTATAATCAGAATATTTATATAAAATGGTGTAAGATTTCTTCACTTATTATCCTGCAAATAATAAGGAATTGAGAGACCTAACCGTTGTATTTATAAACGAGCAAAAAGTAAATTCTTGAGCAAAAGTAATGACTTCAGCAATCATTTTTATTTTATAGACAAGAATTCTTATTAAGTTCGAACTTATAATCGTAAGAATTCTCAGCGAAGCATTACGCCTTCCGCACATTAGTCTATTTGAACTACGGTTCTTATATGAACATTCTCTTAGTTTACAAGTAAAACTAAAAAGTAACTAATATCCTTATTTGAAATCATTGTTTCAAGTATTAATGTGAATAATTTAATAAAAGTTAATACAATTTAGATTAACCTCACACATTTATGTTGAATAGTAATGGTCGCGTAGCGGAAATGAAGAAAATTTATTATGCAATAGTGAGTAGGAGTTTCTGTGGGAAACGCGGTTGGCATATTATAACCATAGATCATATTGACGACATTTTACTTAGTATTGAAGTGGGTTATGACTATTAATAATTTTTACTATATCACTTAACCTATAAATACCTTATTTTTCGTTTTTAAATACCATAAACTGATACTGATATATAATTAAACATTTTTCTTCTAAAAAGTATGTTTTTATAAAAAAAACTTACTGATGAAGATCAGTATGGAATTAATGTAGCCGTAGACAATTTTATTAACATCTCGGTAAACTATTTTTTAATATAATAAAGCATATGCATGTTTATCATTATATTCATTTTCTCTTTCGTTGTTGTGACAATGTGTGATGAAATCAATTTATTTGTTACAGATCTCTTCGTCGGCTTGTTTTACGTATTTGTTGATATAATTCAAAAGATAACTATCGCATGGTATGGGGGAGAATTTATGTGTAAAATTGTTAAGTTTCTTCAGGTGAGTTCTACAATTTTATTTTATTTTACTTAGACACTTAGTAAGGACTACGAGTATTTCAAAAAGAGTCACGTTGGCAGACTAATGTTGTTTCAAATATTAAAAGTAATCTAAAAATCCCTTTACTATCTTAAAAACGTGTTTCTTTGTAGAAACTGATGTTATGAATATATTCGTACAGTCAAACTTGCATAAGCGAGAAACCTCTATAAGCGAGATAAATATCACAGTCCCTTGGACTCTAGGTAATTCAGGTTCGACTGTAAGTAGTTTCTTGGAAACTGCTATTTTCCTGTATATTAATCGCATATTTAAATAAATATATTTGCTAACTTGTATAAAACGAATTAATACGAAAATTGATTGAAATTTAAAGGAATTTAGCGAAATCAATCCGCAAACAAGTTCCGAAAAACCACAGACGTGAAATGAAAGCGATTCCTACGTTCTCGGAGGGTGAATTTCAATTAGTCACGTTTTCTTGTAACGTTAAATTACAAACTAACGAAGAATTCAATTAATTCCTTTATCTACTACTAAAATACGTATGGATTTGTAAGGATTTTGATTTATTACTTAATGAAACAAGTTATTTTTTAATACTTTTTTGGTAAAAACTTTTCAAACGGACATTTTTATATCACGATTTCTCCACAAATATTTCACGTCATATTATTTTAAATAAATACTTAAGTAAAGGACGTAAGCACGTACATTTATTTTTATTATATTTACACTTGATATTTAAAACGTATTTAACAAAGTAATTTGTTGTAAAAGATAAATCTAAAAAACGGTAGCGTGTAATTACGAAAACCATTACTAAATTGTTGTTGAAGGCGTGAAATTGTCCCAAACGATTTGCATTTTATTACTCCGAGTAAAAGGACGAAGTATTTTTTCTAGAGGGAATTTCTAAGACTACATTTTTTGCTCTTCCTAAATCAAACTACATCATGCAGAGAAGCCAAGGCGGATCAATAGTATATACATAACAGATGTCTTGAATTTTATAAAATTTAGTTAAAGAGATTAATGGACAAGTAAATGCTGATATTGGAAAATACTTATCGAAGTTTGACGTCTGATATCGAGGAAGCGCGGAAGAAACGGACTGCCAATCCCTAGTTTTCGAAAACTTTACGAATATAAAAGTTATTTCAATCAATCATACTTGAGATATGACATACTGAATAGATATTTTATTAGTATACGCAACTTAAGCCGGCTACAAACGCTCTGTTTAACTAACGTTCGCACGTCAATTTGAACTGCACAGTCGAAGTGTACAATTTCTCAGTTTTGCCTACACACGTCAGTTTTAACTGCGCAATCGAACTATACAGTTAAAACTGAGAGTATGTTGCCAGCTTAAAGCTAGTTGTAGACACACGCTGAACGCATATTGACAAAAAATTGCATCAACTTATATGAAGCGTCCGCGCTGATTCGCGTTGTTTTAAAAAACTTTAAAGTTGCTATATTTTGTCTGACAAGGTGACTGTCAGCATACCGTCAGCATGACTTTAAAACCTATATATTGTAGAAATTAATACCGAGTTTTGCTAATACCGTATTTTTTACAGGCCATGGTTATGTATGCGTCTACATACGTTCTTGTAGCTTTGAGTATAGACAGATGTGACGCAATTACTAATCCAATGAACTTCTCTGGAAGCTGTAAGTATACACTTCAAATGACTACAAAGTAATGTGTGAATTTGACAAAAAAGAAAGTTATAACCGGTTTTTAACTTTTAAAGTAGCATAGTTACATCAATCTAACTTTTTATTGATACAAATTGGACAAGATTAATTTTACGGCAAAATTTCTGAAGGCACTTTTATGTGTTAATGTGTGTTTAGAGAGTTGTCAAAACTTAACGTTTACTAGTTCTAAATTAATATAAATTATTCAGGTTTTAATGGGCTGTTTTATTACATTTTATGTCAAAATACAGTTGTGAAATCCTTGCAAAAAAAAATATGTTAATTATGACATAATTTGGAGCGTTGAGTAAGAACGGCCTACATAGTTAATTTTAAGTTCATGCTTCAATAAATTAGATCAGATTTTTGACAAGGATAACCCAGTAATATTTTTTTTATAATGTTACTTAGACAGTTATTGCCCCCGCGGCCTCATTTAGGATGGTAAGAGTCTAGAGTTTTTTTCCTAAAACCGGCTACAAACGCGTAATATTAACAGCACACGTTTAACTATTCAGTTTCACTGTGCAGTTCAAATTGACGTGTGTACGTCAAAAAACTAAACGTTTGTAGCCGGTTTAAATAATTATAATAATCTTACCTGTGGTCTGGTTTAACTTAATTATTAGTAGTTAAGTAATAAAAAATGAAATAAAATCTAAATTTTATTTTGGACCAATAAAAGTACAAAGATCACATAAATAAAAACGATTGCTTCTTTTATAACAAAATTTTAATTGGAAAAGAAACGAAATTGTATCGTAATTTTTATGACACAATCAATCCAAATACGTACTTGGTCTTTCTGAATTTAAAAGAGACCATTACATTTTAGATTGAGAATCAATCATTTTGATTAATTAAAATAATTTAATGAATACTTGGAAGACAAAATCGTGGCATGATGACCTACGTTAGTAAGCTAAGGACAGGAAGATGATGAAAAGAAAACAAATCTAAAATACGTCAACACAAAAATATAACATTAGTTGTTTAATAATTATTCTGGTTATTAAGGGGTCCTTTTCTATTAATGCACTCTGAGTAAAATAGACGATAGATTTATTAATTTAAATAAATTTACACTTACATATTGAACTTCAGAATAGGTTAAGCGTTGGAGCCTGTCATAGTATGAACTGAGTGACAGGCACCGGTGCCTTTCCTTTACAAAATAGTCAGCAGAGTTAGCGTGTTGTGTCGTGTAGTGTTACTAGTATTAAATTGTGGTAACCCAATAAAGCATGTGCTCAAAATAGGGGTTCAGTATTCCATGAAATTTTGTGTTAAGGAAGTATTCGTAACAATGTCATATGTATATTAATTGGTGCTAGTAATAATAGGCATACATAATTATTGTCTTTCATGTTAGTTTCCGGTAAGGACGGTTCAGTAGATATGATCCCTATTTGGCATCATTATTTCAAATGTCTATTTTGGCAAAATTATTTTGACACAGTTTCTCATTGACAAAATCCTTTCTCTTCTCCAAAAGAGTAGTTCGTTTTTGTTAAAGAACACGTTCTTACTCATCACTAATTCTTGAAATTTACGTTTGTTTTAAGTTATGTAATTACATTTTTAAATAACCGCTTTTTATTTCAGGGAACCGTGCTAGAGGTCTTATAGTATCAGCTTGGCTTATAAGCATAATATTCTCTATACCACTTTTGATTTTATATGAAGTCAAAGAAGTTCAAGGTAATCTTGATAGGGTTTTATTTTACCGTTTGTTTGCTACTTAAAAGGAAAGATTCCTGGCTGCTATAAAACTGGCATAGTTTAGAGTAGAAACAAAATCCATCAATATCGTAAATCTAGTATTCTTGTAAATCCCTAATTAAACTTTTTTTTACATTTTATTTCTTGTACTCTGTCTCCCAGGGCAATTACAATGCTGGATAGATTTGGGAACTCCTCGGAGATGGCAGATATGGATGTCGATGGTGTCAGTGATGATATTCATACTGCCAGCCTTGGCTATAGCGGCCTGCTACGCTGTCATAGTGCTGACTATTTGGACCAAGAGTAAGGCCGTGGTTATGAGCCCACCTATCAATTCCAGAAGGACTAAGACTATGAGGAATGGTGAGATATTTAGTCATATAAAAGTTAAAATTCAAGGAGTATGTACTGTCGCCAAGTGTAGAAAATATAATTACTTTTTAAAGCAAGAAATTAATATAAGCACTATACTACTGTGTTAAAGTTAGTCTTAGGTAAAAAGAAGAAGATTTAGTAAAATTGCACGATGAAAAGTTAATAGAAGTCATTATCAAGAGTCTTAACAAATTCTCCTTTAGACTCTAGTGTAGTTTTTAAATCAATTTTGCTATGAAGAAAAACTTAATAATTTATTATTGATTTTGCATTTTTATTTCCAGGTCAAGTTGAATCCGATCCAGATTCAAGACGCGCCAGTTCCAGAGGTTTGATACCAAGAGCGAAGATAAAAAGTGTCAAAATGACTTTCGTCATTGTTTTTGGTAAGATTTATTTATTCAATCGGATTTGGTTAAAGTGTTAATAAATGTTCTAAAAATGTAATATTCGTCTGTATTTGAAAATATAAATCAACTATGAATTACGTTTGACTATAAAAAATTGTCTGTTCTGTTCTAACAGGAAACGGATTTACGACCTCTGTTGCATAACACATATGCCCATTAAACGTGTCTGTTATTTTTTCATTTTTCTTTTTTTATTCAACCTCTTTCAAGATCAAAATATTTTTAGCTCACATTACGCTCATTTCCGCCTATTTTAACTTAATTTACATGTTTATCTTTTTAATTTTATCTCTTCAACAAATCGTAAACTTTTTATGATATTTTGTTTCCTTTTCATTTGGTACTTTCAAAGAATTTTATTTCGGACAGTTTCTTTTGATATCATTGAAATATTTATCAACTTTGATGTCTTTAGTACACTATAATGTTTATTTAGTATATCAAAAAAATATTGCATGTTTTTATCATCTTTATTACATCTGAACTAAATTGTTTTGGATAAAATTAACTAGATGTCGTACAACTGATTTTAATACGCTGTGATGAAATTCTCTTAATGTTAAATACGAAACTATTGATTTTTTGTCCTCAGTATTCGTGTTATGCTGGTCACCGTACATTGTGTTCGATCTGCTACAAGTGTACAACCACATCCCGCCAACGCAGACCAACCTGGCGATAGCCACTCTCATCCAGAGTCTGGCACCGTTAAACTCTGCGGCCAACCCCTTAATATGCTGCATGTTTTCGCCACACATTTACAGCAGTTTGAGGTAAACACATTTTTACGACTGGATTTTATTAGCTGATGTAAACTTACAGAATTACTGATTTTAGTATGTGAAACTGAAGTATGTGGTGTTAAAGATTAACATTAAGGTTTTGCGTTTGTTTTCACAATGTATAAAGAATTTTATTTTTGTTAGTCGTAAATATAAAGTATATGTTTAACTATAAATTGTCTTAGACTATTGAGTAATAAATATTAAATGTACCTCAACTCTACTTAAATCAAATCATGTTACAGCTATTTACAAATTTACATGCATTTTACATTTTTTTATTTTACGTTATAAAATGTAAAATTACAGACGAGTCCCTCCGTACCGCTGGCTGTGGTGCGGCAGGTCGCACAAGCGTCACGCGCGGGGCACACAGCGCTCGCGCTCAGATTCCACCGCCAACTCGGATCTGCTCAGCTCTACGCATGCACGACGGTCACACTCTGTAGCTACGGTAAATATACTGCAAATACCTCTCTTCTCCTTCTGTACTTGTTGTTCACATACCTATCTTGGAAGTGTTACCAAGTTCTATCTCTTTTCTCTTCGATCGGTATCGTAGACCATCAATTACTTACCTGTGGAACTCAAAATGACTCAAAAGGCAATTATTTAATGTTTTATTTTTTATTTCGTGTCCATTACTTTTCCGACCATCTAGGTAACACGGTTTTTGGAATAACCTCTATTTTGGTCTATTTTGTGCAGATTTGTTTGACACTAACATGCAAGGCGAAAACTAAAAAATTATGATTTTTTTAAAACCCATGTAATATTGTAAAACTTGACCAAGTCTGAGTGTAATAATTAAAACTTTTTACATGTATTTTACATGTTTTTCCAGGTCCTAAATCGGACTCGTAGCAGCAGCATATCAAGATCTCAGCCTGACAATCGACGTAGCCAACTTCTAGTGGTTATTTCGTCCCGGGACTGACAGCGGACGCCCGCTTCTCTACCCGACGATGACGTCATGCTATAACCACACGGACACGGGACGGGAACGACACGGGCTGAACCTAACTGATGTATTTAAAAATTGTATTTAAAACTAAGCTAATTAACTTTTTATATTAATGTATGTAATTATGTTGTATGAAATGCCGTCTGTAGTATTATAATATTAACTTACGAGTTATTATAAAGTTAATTGTAATTTGTACTATTTGTATCATTTACTAATTTGCGAGTAATAATATCTCTAATAAAAGATTATCATTTGTTGCTTTTCTACTATGGTGTCTGTCCTTGGAGGCTACCCAAAATACCTTTTGAATGGCGATATCGCTGATGGAATCGAAATAAATGTATGAAACTGATATTGAGAATTGATAAGTCATGTGCGTGTGAGAGAACGAACGTCGTTGTCAGTTACATACATTTTTGACATTCGCAACCGACTCGCTTTATAGCGAATGTACTTTGGGTGGCCCCCAAGTCTTAATAAAGTATATTTATGACATCCATGACAAAATCTAACTTCTATATACTAAAACGAATCCTCAAGTAAGCGTCCCACAGATGCCTTTTGTAATAAATTTAAAGTTCGTGTCATATTTTAATAACGTTTCAATATTCGGCCATAAAAAGCTTTTTTATGAATTACATCGTTTTTCCTTTGTCCAATCGCTTATTTAAAAACATATTATTTTTGTTTATTTAAAGAGAATGAAAGGGATTTTAGAAGTATGTTTTGTACGAGTGTTATCAGTGACAACGCGCTTATGATGCTAAATACTGCAGCGTTTGCAATGTAAGCGCTAAAAATGTGTTAATTTACGACATCATATTAAAAATCTCTAAATTATCAGTGTTACTCTACTATATTGTAAATGTATTATACATGAAAAGCTTCCTTATGAATCACTCTATCTATTAAAAGCCGGATCAAAATCCGTTACGTAGTTTTAAAGATTCAAGCATATAGGGACAAACATAAAAAAGCGTCATTGTTTTATACTATGTAAGAATTACAATTGTTTTTAAATAAAAAACGTTTATATTACGTATGTTAAAAGTTTTTCAAAAATATCAAGAATATTTGTGTAAAAATGTGTAAATCTTCCGTAATATTAAGTGGTTAGATGTTAACTAAATTAAATTAAAATTAAGTCATCGATGTAAATTGGTAAACCGATTTCTAAAATAAGTTTTAAAAGAATAACAATCAAAATAAACCAAGTACATCAAAAATGTATGGAACTGACAATACCGTTCGATATGTTACACGTAACAAGCACATGACTTGTCGTAGGTCATTGACAGTTTCATACATTTTCGTCGATTCTATCAGCGATATCGCCAATCGAAAGAAACTTTGGGTGAGCCCTCAAGTAAAGTCACATCTAAGTTTAAAATTCACATGAATATCGATTTAGACAAAATGTTATTCTGCTGCTCCTTTAGTATACCGTATTCCGTAACTTTCGATTTATAAGCATTAATATAGAGGCTAAAAGCCGGATTAAAAAATCCGCAAAAAATAATAAAATTACTTTATATTTATTTATTAATTTTATCAAATACGTTACGAAAAATATAATTTTTCGGCATAAACTATATAGAAAGTCTATATTTTATTGTAGAGTGATACGAGTCAAAGGTTCTTTTTTTTGGCTATTATTTTTTAAACCCGCATTTCGACTGGAATAAAAACCTTACACAGTAAGTTTTCCTCTAAATGTAACTCTTTTAGTGTATTTAAGATGTTTTAGTAAAATTTATAAGAAAGGACTTATTCTACCGAATGTTTAGGACTTTAAGTAAACTAATTTTCGAAAAAAATATTAAAAATAAAAAGTGTATTCAATACCAAAGGTTAATTTTAATATTAGTTTTAATCAATTTATTTAATTGAGCTTTATGTTGTTAAAATGTATGTTTAAATATCGTACTTACAATTGTATTATTACATTTAAACTTTAAATATTGTACAAATATTTTTGTACCATACGAAATGTAATTTAAGTTATGTATTTGGAGATTATAATAAAAATAAAAGTATTAAAACTATTTTATGTCATTTTGCGTTTTATTTAACCTTTTGGAAGCCAAGTGAAAACAGCAAAAATGTGCCCCATGAGTCAAGGTTTAAAATCGTAAGAAATCACTAAAATCTGAGTAGTAACCCGTCGTGATGAATGCTAGCCCGGTATTTGTACACATAGCCCCGAAACAGATACATCGACTTCAGGTGATTCAGAATAGATTCATGCGTAGAGCCACGGGAGCCCCGTGGTATGTACGCAACAGCGATCTACACGTAGACTCGGACTTGCTCACCAGAGCACAACACCTGAAGTTGGCGTCGCGTCGTTATTTTGACTCCGTCGTTCGTCACGTCAACCCGCTGGTTGTAGGTGCCACCACCTACAAACCAATCGAATTCGGTGAATTTCGTCATGATTATTGTAGACCTAGGCACGTTTTTGACAGTTAAAACAGACGTACACACGTCAATTTGAACTGCACAGTCGAACTATAAAGTTTTCAGTTTTACCCACACATGTCAGTTTTAACTGTAGAGTTCAACTGAATAGCCGACTTTAGTATTTAAAAATAGTCACTAAAACGATAAAACTCATTCTAGATTCGCAGTTATAAAATATTGAAAAACTTTAACAGTTCTTTTACCTAACATAGTAAGCAACGCCCTCTATCCGAAATTTTATTACACATCTCATAGAATTTCCTTCCCTCATTTTGTCTCCTTTTTGCAGAATGTTATTTTGTTATTTTACCAAGAGATGGCGTAATAGATAAGCTGACTAGTAGTTCAATAGGAGGAAACGGGCAGAGGGATGATACCGAGAGATGGCTCTACAAGCATGTCACCGGCAAATCGTATACACCGCTCGTTTGTTATGTACCTAGGCAAATCTAAGACTACTAATAGGATACTAGCAGAGACATTAAAAACATTGGCATGGTGGAAACAAAAGCCTTGAGTAGGCAGACATGGAGAAATTTATTGGACTCGGCTCAGGCCCACTCGCTGATGTAGTGCCTCAGATGATGATGATGATGACTAATCGCAGAGGAAACAACACTTTTCCATAGAAAATTACATCTAATAATACTTTACCTTTAAAAAGTGTCTAAGTGTGTCTATTAACATAATTAAAATTAAATATATTAAATAATAATAAAATGTTCAGTACAAAATAACTATATCCAAATGCAATTATTCGATCAACAGCTGCTACGGTATTAAGCATAGATTTTCATGTCCCTCTAGAATATTTCCAGTAAAATATTTTTGAAAAATATGTTTCAAACATTGCACTACCAATGCCGGCTACAGACAGCCGATCAGATCAGATCAGACGCAGCTAAAACTGACATGTGTAGGCAAAACTGAGTACAGTTAAAACTGCGCAGTTAAAATTGAACGTTTGTAGCCGTTTGTAACCTCGTATAGTTATAGGTTAGACACATTTATATCTACAGTTTTAATACAAAAAGATTTCTTACGATAAAGGTAAACGTTGATCTTTTATTATAATGAAAAAAACATTTCAAAACCAGATATAAATCGACTCAGACATTTTAAGTGCGTATAAGATTGTAAAAATTGTGAAAAGAAGACAAAAGGGAATAAAATTGTTTTCAATCGAAATTGTTGTGTGATATGTTGGTGGGAATTGTCTAGTCTCCGATCGCTCGGTTATCGTGCACAAGCCACGATGTTTTATTACAAATCGTTTCTAAAAAAACGTTACATTGTATACGGACTTACAATAGTTATTTCACGTCATTTTCTTTATTTGTTACATTTAAAAGATATGATTTACTTTTGTGACTTTATTTATTACTAGCTGTTGTGCGCGACTTCGTCTGCCTGGAATTAAATAATGTAGCCTATATTACTCGGGGATAATGTAGCTTTCTAATGGTGAAACAATTTTCGAAATTGGCCCAGTAGTTCTTGAGTTATTTCAATACGTACGAAAATACAAATTTTCTCTCTTTATAATATTAGTATGGATATAGATTTTAACTGTATCTCTAAAGGTTTTTAGAACTACAAAAATTAAATAAAAACGACATTTGAAGCATTTAAATTCGTACTATAGCAACATACAAGCTGTAACACATTGAAACTATCACAAAAAAACGAAAAAAAAATTGGGTTGGAAACCGGTTTTCTTAATTTCTCGGTACTAAGTAAGTTTTAAGTAAATCAATAAATAATCTCAAACAGAGTAATGACAATCTATACTAATATTATAAAGAGAAAAACTTTGTATTTTTGTATGTTTTACAATAACTTAAGAACTACTGAGCCGATTTCAAAAATTCTTTCACTATTAGAAAGCTACATTATCCCCGAGTAACATGGGCTATATTATTTAATTACACGCGGACGAAGTCGCGCACAATAGCTTGTAAAAATATAATTTTAATAAATAAGTGTTCACGTTTATAACAAGTATTTCATGAGGTCACATGTCAGGAACTTCGTAGGAGCTTTATTTCGTTTGTCAACGTCAAAGAACTTTCGATATTGGAAAAGGTCATTCAAGGACAAAGGATTACGAGTGGATAAAACTCGTTCCAACAAAAGTACTCAAAGGATCTTTGACATTGCATGATTTACGAATATCTTATCTCACTCTCATCGATTTATAACTGTAATTCAAGATTTTATTTCTCATATAGTATTGAAATTTCGATACTAAAACTAAAGCCTTGTTCGCACCAGGATAGTATTTTAGTCGAGTAGCAAGTAGTATTTATCCGAACGAAGGATTTACTACTATTCGGACTCGTTTAAGCCTAAATCTATGCCCTAGAGTAGTAATTTAGTAACTAAACGTGTCCGAACAGCCACATTTTAGTAGAATTCATTTGTAAATCCGTTGTTCGGATACTTACTACTTGCTATTCGACTAAATTCTATCCTAGTACGTACAAGGCTTAAGAGAGTGTACCTTTCCATCGAATTAGAAGAAATGACTCGATAGAGGAAAGGATGCACATATAGCCTATTCGCTTTATCGCTTATAATACATTATTTTGACCCAGAAGTGTCTAAAAAGCATAGTACATAGTATAGGTAATTTTTTTACGTTACTTTTTTATTTTTTATTCCGGATTGGTCGTGGGTTTTTAAAAATGAATTATCTACGAAAATTGATTAAGTTAGTTTTGTTTATTAATGAGATGTTTATTTCAATCTCGTTTGTTCCAAACTTTATTCCAAAAATAGACATCTCATTTCGATAAAAATATAAGCACTATTAAAAAAATGTAGGACTTCAAGTAAGTTGTTTGTTAAGGTCTGTATTTTGACGATAAAATCTTTATTCCAGTGAAAATTCCGGCAGCACTTACGTCAGAATACGTCGGAATATTCTTTAGTACTGATAAAATAATTTAGTCTAGACAGCATTGAATTTGTGACTAAATATAGCATGCCGACACTTTTATACCAACTATTAACAAAAAATAAATAAATTTCATACAAATTCTACTTCTAGGGACTACATCTACTGAATTGCGACCTTAATAGCTTGCAAATTAAGTAAAAAATCATTCACTGTTTCAAACAAACCTTTATATGTAATCAAGTTAATTAGCATTTTATTTCCCTTTTTATTTTGTTCTAACAATTGCTGTTGGTAAATGTAATTAAAACGATCATGTAAACAGTTTCATTAGGTGAAGTGATTCTCTCTCTAAAGAAACTATTTTTTATTGTTTTTTGTACGGGATTTAAAATATCCTTTTCTTACAAGGAAATGATGGGAAGGGGGAGTGGATGTAGCGGGAAAGGGGACGCATAGGAAGAGGAATTATCATCTTTCTGTGCGTCTACTCCTCCTTAAATTAACGGTAGGCAACGCATCAGAATTACAGATGTCTATGGACAGCGGTCGCTTCGCTATTTCAGCGAATCCAGGTGACCGCTTGCTGGTTAGCCAATTTATTAAATAAAAAAAATCTCACTATCAAATATTACACAAATAAGGTAACGGCATGTATCTTACAGTAATTATTTGAAATAATGTCATTAAACTTGGTAATCAGTTACGCTTTAACTTTCGTAGCAAAAGCTACGAACCTAGTCTACAATGTATCGTTATGCACGATACTTTATTCTCCGAAATCATTCTGAAAACATAATTGTTTATCAAAAGCATTACAAGATTACTGAATATAATTAATTTAATGTATGCTTTATTATTAACTAGCTGTTGTCCGCGTGAAATTAAATAATATAATGCTACTCGGGTATAATGTAGTTTTCTAATGGTTAAAGAATTTTTAAAATCGGCCCAGTAGTTCTTGAGTTATTTCAATACAATCAAAAATACAAAAATACAAAGTTTCTCTCTTTATATTATTAGTAAAGATTATCTGTATAAGAACCCAAAATAATGTTTTCAGTAGTCGTACAAAACATCTACTAAGCCTTTATAGCCACCTTTCGTCGTTGTGGAAATTTACCCTTATAAATTGTTAAATACAGCCATAAAGCGTGGCCATTGACCTTGTCCTTTAACTTGTAATCAAATCTTGCTACGAATAGTGTGACAACAGCTTTTACGAGCTTTTTTATTACGCGGTGTAAGGAAATTATCACATTATGTTAATACGCTTGATGCCGGCAAATTGATTTGTTAATAAGATTTTATTAATTGAATTAAAATATTAGACGATGAAAATGTTATTAAGATATAGAATAAAGAATTAGCCTTTATAAAATAAAAAAATAGTACTATGACTTACTTGTATATAACATTTAAAAATATATCATTGACTAAGGTTCAATTTAAGTAAAATAGTTATTGACATTAGAATTAGCTAGCTGTTGTCCGCGACTTGGTCCGCGCGGAATTAAAAAATATATGTTGTTCGAGGATAGTGTAGCTTTCTAACGGAGAAAGAATTTTTGAAATCGGCCCAGTAGTTCTTGAGTTATTTCAGTACAAACAAAAATTCAAAAATATAATGTTTCTCTCTTTATAATATTAGTATAGATAAAGATAAAAAAGCTCAAAATATTTCCAATAATAATTAAGCAAGATGAAAGTATAGTTTAGAAACCAGCAAAATAATATTTGTACGTAAAGAAATAACAAACATCCGTCTGCAAAAACTTTTACGTTTATATTAGAACTTTTTTGTATTCTAACAATGGACCGAACCGTTGCTTACTAACTATATTTTGGTTTGAGGCCTTCCTATAACTCATATTTGTATGCTAATGTTATAGTATTCGGGAACAATGTGAGAACTTCAAGCAAAAGTAAGGATGAATTATTACATACATTCTCTCCGCAACACAAGTGCCAACTACATTCTATGCAGAGCGAGTAATTCGTATTCGACGAGGCAAAAAACTCTGTGTGTGCGTGTTCGTAGCATTTGAAAATGTACACATTTAAACGTAGGTATGAGAGAAAAATCAACAACGCCTACGACTAGTTCTACGTCTACGTCTACGTCAACCGCTACGCAAACGCCTACGTCTAAACTAGACATAAAAGCCACTTCACCCACTATTTCAATAGACGAAATAAAAAAACTCAGATATGAAAGTCTGTACTATAACTAGATTCTCAGTCATCCTTTTTGGGTATTTTATACTAAACACCGAATACTGAAACAAATCATAAAGTCGCTTACAATCTAACAGACGTCAAAATCAGAAGCTTAAGCCGGCTACAGACGCTCGGTTTTAACTGTACAGTCCGACTGCGCAGTTAAAACTGACGTATGTAAGCAAAACTGAGAACTGTACAGTTCGACTGTGACGTTTAAATTAACGTGTGTACGTAACTGGAACTGTACAGTTAAAACTGAATGTTTGTAGGCTTTAAACTCTGTTTTGTTATTTAAGACACTGTTACAAATTATAAATAAAGATAAATGTAGCAAAAAGCCATATGAAGACATAAAGATTAGTAAAAAATTCTATAAGTTCGTGCGTTTGTCTAACGCTTTAACTGCAATTGCATAAAAAAGTTTTAAATTATATCTTATGGAGTTTGACAATAAAGACGTTTACAATTTAACAGTACATTTCACTTTTATTTTATGGGCATTGATTTAAAAGAAATGTGACTTTAAACTTTTAAGAAGTTTATTTGCTAGCGAGTTGTATGCTTCACTAAAATAAATATCTGAAAAACATAATTTGGTTACCGAAAACTTTTCTTTTTAACTAAAAAAAGTATTTTAGTACTTTCTTTTTACTTTATTAAATTAATTTTGCATTAATCTTCGGTAATAATACTTAATAATTATATTTTTTTATAATATAAAGTGGCCAACGAGCAAGTGGCTACTAGGATTCGCTGAATAATCCGAAGCGACCTCTGCCCACAGACATTTGCAATTGCAGATTCATTGCCTACTCTTAATCTACGGAGGAGGAGACGCACAGCAAGATGATAATACCTTTTTTATATCAAAATGTGGCAAACGAGCAAACAGCCACCTTGATTCGTTGAAATAGCGAAGTGACCGCTGCCCATAGACATCTGCAATTGCAGATGCGTTACCTACCCTTACTGTACGGTGGAGGAGACGCGCAGTAAAAGGATGATTCCTCTGCCTATGCGTCCCCTCCCCCGCCAATCCACTTCCCCTTCCCATCATTTCCATTTTATAAGGAATTGTGTGTAAATGTATTATTTTTTATTCTAGATAATTGTTATGGAAAAGGGTTTAAACTAAAATTAGTCTTAATTTCAGTATTTTGTGAATTGTAACATTGATTTCTCAATAAATTCAAATTTCTTATTTAATTATAAATTCAAAGCTTCATTATTCTCTTCAAATAAGTTGATTTTAGACGTTGAATCAATTTAGTTAAATAAGGTGTCTTAAAATCAACTATATTCCTTAGAAATACTTTTAGCAAAAATCTTGAATCTCATCAACTTCTTATTTAATTTGAGTCGACCCTTTTCGAGCTCGAGAAAATGACAAAGTCAAATCACGTCTTGTAATCGTATTAGCGTGTACTAATAAATGTTTCAGACTTTTTTTAAGCAAGCCTTCAACTTTTTGTTTAAAATTATAAATATTATTACAGTATTCTTAATTTACTAACTTTTCCATTAACAATTCCATGGGGGTTACTCAAATTATCGTTGGATCGGCGATATCAGTGATGGAATCACATTCGGTAAGTCATGTGCTTGTCACGTGTGAGATATCGAATCGAAGAGATCCGAAGAAAAAAAATAATTAAACTAAACTTAAGGGACAATCACAAAAATGACCTTAATAACATGACTGCAGCCATTTTTATTTTATAATAATAATGTCCCGGAAGTTTCAAAAATAAAGGGACAAGGTCAAAGTCCTAAGTTTGAATTTTAAGAAATCATAAATAAGTTCCAGTTATTTAAAAATACAAATATGAAAAGTAATCCCCGTCTGTTAGTAATTAAATAGAATAAATACTGTGGATTACCGAAATGTGCGATTTTCCCCACAACCTTTAACAGAATAGGCAATAAAACCTGTTGATGCTCTGCCAAGGCTTTTATTACGAGTCAAGGGCGTCCAAGGGCAACCGGTATTATTTGTTTGTAACATCTCTTATTATTGATTAGGATTACCAAGCACTGAAGACGCTTGGTTGGAGGTAGAGATGGAGGTTGAGGTGAGAAAGTGAAGAGGTAAGGAGATTTTTTGTTTTTTTTATTGGGCAGCACTCTAGCGCCTTCTTGGTCTCCTGTAGAGTCAGAGAATTTGTTCATCGTTAATCATTAATTATCAGATTGAGGTTAGGAGGTGAGGAGGTGAAAAGGTAATAAGGTGAGAATAGATGAAAATAAAATTCAATAAAAAAAATAAATGTGCTTGCGTCTAATAATGTAATATTATATTTCGTCTTAACCCAATGGCTTCATTAGACCGAGTTCGCGGTAAAAAAACGGAGATTTCGCTTCGGCGTAAGGCCGTTTTTCCGTGACATCGGTCTAAAGGAGTCATAGGGTAATGAACTGTGAGAAGATTTTGTTAATATTTATCTAAATTTAAATTAACTTATATGATTTTAGTACTTAAGCAGTAAGCTTAGTTTAATACCTTCAAAGCTATTACCGAATAACGAAGAGCAATTAAGATATACTTAGAGCTCAATTTATATACATACTAGCGGTCGCCAGCGACTTCGTCCGCTTGAAGTTTAGAAATTCAAAACAAAGTTTTATATCTTATTTTAACCTTTATAAAAAAGGTTGAAGTTTTAATACCTATAGAAACCCATGTGCAAAATATAAAATTTATAAGGCTTATACCTACACTGCGAACAATATTTCTAGTTATGAAATTTTTAAAAATCTTGAATGGCAAAGTTATTTATTCGTGTTGAAGAGCACTTATTCCTATTTTCATGCAATTCTGACATAGGAACAACTTTTCTCCATACAAACTTTAGACCCCCTATTCGGACCCTTAGGGGTTGAATTTCGTAAAATCCTTTCTCAGAGCACTTTTACGTCGTAACAGAAACGCCTATGCAAAATTTCAAGTCTCTAGGACCCGTACCTACGCTGTGAAAATATTTTTAGATTCCAACTATGACCCCTCTTTTTTGCCCCCCAAGGTAAAAAATTGTAAAATTCTTGAATGCCAAAATGATTTCTTCATGCTAATGAGCTCTCATTCCAATTTTCATGCAATTCTGATGTAAGGTGTGAAAAATATCTGTAGATTTGAAATATGACCCCCCTTTTTCCCCCCCAAAGAAGAAACTTATAAAATCTTTGAATGGCAAAGTTATTTATTCATGCTGAATAGCACTCATTCCAATTTTCATGCAATTCTGACAAAGGAATCACGTTGCTCCATACAAACTTTGGACCCCCGTTTCGGACCCTTAGGGGCTTAATTTCGGAAAATCTTTTCTCAGTGCAAAACTACGTAGCAACAAAAACTCCTACGAAAAATTTCAGGTCTCTAGGATTCGTACCTACGCTGCGAGATTTTTTTTAAAATTCGTACTTTTACCCCCCGTTTTTTGCCCCTCAAAGTCAAAATTTGTAAAATTCTTGAATGAGAAACTTATTTTTTCATGCTAAAGAGCACTCATTCCAATTTTCATGCAATTCTGACAAAGGGATAATTTTTCTCCATACAAACTTTGGACCCCCATTTCGGACCCTTAGGGGTTGAATTTCGCAAAATCCTTTCTTAGTGCTCGGTTTCGTATTAACAGAAACCCCTATGCAAAATTTCAAGTCTCTAGACCCAGCAGTTTAGGCTGTGCGTTGATAGTTGAGTCAGTTTACTCTTTTATATATATAGACTATGTTCACCTTATGAAATTACAATGTTAAATTCTTGATTAACCTTTGTATTAATTAAAAGGCTTTGTTATGAAGCTCGAGTTTTGTTATAATATTATTTATTATACTTGTGTATTTATTAAATTGGTAAAGGTATAAAATAACTTTGTAGTTTATAATTTTACTCATATTTTTTCGTAATTTTCAAAAGAACGGCTATTTAACAAGTCAAAGAAACCAGCTAGGACATAAGCGCAGGCCAATTTATAAACCTCGATGGAAAATGAAATTTTCTGTTTTTGTGACTGAAGGTCACTGTTTGCCTAGAGGAGGCATTTACAGATTCACCGTGCTTGAGGTGGCAGCGCGCAGATGGCGCTTAGCCTAAACCTCGTTTAAGAGTAACTAAGCTCGAGGGCTCCTTCGGGATACATGGAAAATTAAAGGAAAAGTTTCACCTTTATCGATAGTTTTTTGTAGGAGATTGGGCAAACGAGCAGCGGATCAACTAAATAATTAATAATTTGTTGTGTAATTTTATATTTTAATTTTAAGTAGGTTTATTTCTTAATTATTATTAGATAATCGGAGGCCAAGGCCCATTTCGGGTCATCGTTTCACCCTTGTTAGTTATTACATAATTGAGTCTTATAATTATAAACTCAAAGAGGGGAATATCCTTGAACTCGGTCGGTCTCGACTGGACACCAAATTACTCCATCAAAAGGTTTTTACGGGCGTTTTCATCATCCCGCCTCGTAAACTTGGCGTTTTGCGGTAAAATCTTTTAAAATGTACTATTATAAGCAACACAGGCTTTTAGCCTCAACCTTATGCTTTTATCATGTTTTTGCAATGTACAAGAAATTTCTTTTAAGTGCTATAAATTGTTAGATTATGTTAATAACTTTATTTTTAAAATACGTAGCTAAATGTACAGTCAGCTACATAAATAAAGTAACAGGGGGTGTTGCCCAGAGTATCTTTCGATTGCCGATACCGCTGATGGAATCGACAGAAATGTATGAAACTAACAGTGACATTCGATAAGTCATGTGCTTGTCACGTATCAGATTTCAAGCGACATTGTCAGTTCCATACATGTTTGATGTTAGCTATCGCATTGTAACACCCCAGATCTCTACCGCCTAAAGGAACTCCTAAAGTAATCAGTAATGTTAGTACAACCAAAGTCAGTCTAGTTGTTACAAAAGCGTTACCGAATTTTTAAGAGTTTCAAAAGTAATAATTGTGTATAAGTATAACCTAAATTTTCAATGTACCCTAATTCGAAAGGCGAACAAAAAATTTTACATTTCTGAAATTAGTTTTTACGATTTCGCGCATTCGTAAAACAGTTGGCAGCTGTGTAGACGTATAAAACGAATATAATTGCATTAATTTCACGATGTGTGAGACGCGCTAAATTTAATAAAATACCCGCATGTGGCTGTAACGGTTCGCTTTTGTTTGCGAATGTACCATTTTAATGATGAAGCTACGACGCAGTCTATTTTTTCCGACTCTAAAAATAAGTAATTATTAGTTTATTGTTTATTATTATAAACATGTTTTGTTAACTTAATATATTTCATACTAAAACAAAAGACGGTCTAAGATCGTTTCATTTCCACTGCTATTTATTTAATTAAAAATATATAATTTTATACCTTTCTATTTACGCAATTTATTATCCTTATCCTTACATAGTATAAAACAATAACGCTTTTTTATATTTGTCCCTATATGCTTGAATCTTTAAAACTACGCAACGGATGATGCGGTTTTTTTTATAGATAGAGTAATTCATAAGGTTTATATATATAACTAGCGACCCGGCTTCGCACGGGTTCAATTATTGTTAGTATGGGTGTTATATGCAATGTTCACAGTTTTTCTGTAGTGTATTTAGTATCAGTTTTGCACCCGTGCGAAGCCGGGGCGGGTCGCTAGTTATTATTATAAGCAAAGTTTGCTTGATCTGTTCGTAACTTACTATACTTCCTCGGTATATTACACTGATTAAGTCCCATTCTTAGAAAAACGGAGAAACAATAGTATTGTGTAATCAACTATAAATCCTTAATAGACATCTGGACTGAATGTTATCGATTAATATGTGTCCCGCTTTGGGTTATGTTGGCTCATTTAACGATAAAGAAATGTTACCAAATATATACTTAAATTAGCTGTTGTGCGCGACTTCGTCCGCGTGGAATTAAATAATATAGTCTATGTTACTCGAGGATAATATAGCTTTCTAATGGTGAAAGAATTTTTGAAATCGGTCTAATAGTTCTTAAGATATTTCAATACAAACAAAAATACAAAAATTCAAAAATACAAAGTTTCTCTCTTTATAATATTAGTATAGATATAGTTAATTAAGTATACTTAATACAGTTGTTAAATCTCTTGCTTTTTTGTGTAATTATCAAATGTAAGTTTACTAATTTTAAAAACTATAAACGGTTTTTTCATTGTCCTTTTATTAAAATTTGAGTTACATAATTTCTTCTTAATATTTATAACTGGATGTTGCTCGCGACTTCGTCAACGCGGAATTAAAATATGTAACCTATGTTACCCGGATATCATTTAGCTTTCTAACTGTGAAAGAATTATTAAAATGGCTTTAGTAGTTTCTGAGTTATTTCAATATATAAAATAATATAAATCTTTACAATATTAGTGTAGATTTAGTTGTGTTAAAGAGTTAAAATATGACTATTAATTTCCTTAATAAAACAAAAGCTCGCAGATAAACTTTATAAACAGCGATCTTTAGATTTATATAGCCCATTAGAGAAGGTTCCGAAGCCATTAAGCCCAGTTCTACCTGTTACCGCATTTTGTACTAATTGCGAGGAAATTAACAGAAATTAGCTTCTTTGTACTTTTCTTGGTAATATTATAATCAAAGTAAAGTTATTAAGGAAAACAGTTTCTAATACAACAGAACAAAGGAATAGGCAAAACGAAGAACGGGGGGATTATCCAAAGTATTTTTCGATTGACGATATCGCTGATGGAATCGACAAAAACGTTTGAAACAGCCAATGACATTTTTGATAAGTCATGTGCTTATCACGTGTGAGATATCGAACGTCATTGTCAGTTCCACACATTTTTGATGTTCGCTAACGAATTGCTTTGTAGCGCTACTTTGGGTAACTCTGTACAGTTCGACTGTACAGTTCTAATTGACGTGTGTACGGTAGTTTTAATTTAGAACGATTGTAGCCGGCTTAAGGCGCCATTTATTTATTTTAAGCTTTAACTTACTTCAAGACATACAAGTATTTAAGTGGCGATCTCACGCTCTTATTCAATTTGAAGACCCTTTTCTTTCAGTGGATCTCGAATTCTTGTCACGTTTTCTTAGCGCATTTGAAATGATCCTTGGGAGAGTATTATACATTTCGATTGCAAATCTTTTTTTACCAAGTATCCTCGTGGAAATAAAAATTGAGAAAATTCATGAAGCTGTGAAATTAAAGAATTGCATTGTAAAATGTGATTAGATTTAATGTATAAGCAGTATTAGTCGTGTTAAAGTTTTTTTAATATTATAAAGTCGTAAACGAGCAAGCGGTAACCTGAATTCGTGCCCATAGACAGCTGCAATTGCAGATGCGTTACCTACCCTTAGTCGACAGAGGAGACGCACAGCAATAGGATAATTCCTCTTCCTATGCGTCCTCCCCTCGCCAAATCCATTACCCCTTCCCATCATTTCCTTTTAAGAAAAGGATAGGAAGGGAAAGTTGATTCAAATTAGGCCTCCGGCACACTCGTACGACGAAACACGAAATTGCTTCCATTTAATGCCTGTTTTCTGTGTGGTCGTGGTATTTCACCGGGCGAGTCGGACAATTCATGCGAAGATATTGAAGCGGGCTCTACCACTGTTAAAGTTATTTTATGTTTTATATTGAAGATAAAACAAGTGAATGATTTTGTTATACGATAATATTAGCAATATTTTCCATGTTAAATATAAGAGAATACGGAATACATAGCAATACTTCTTAATTTATTGAATTTAATTAAGACATAAAATTAATATGTCATTAAAGTCTTTTAAAAGGTAACTCTCAAGGTAGTCATTATAAAATGTGACAATATAACTTCATAAAATCGTTTTGAAGGCGTGAAAATTTTACGATAACAATAAAACTGCCTTTGCAAATAAAATACAACAGGTTAACGAACTTTGAACTTTTTGGACGATTTATATTTTATTGTTTAAAAAAGTATGAAAACATATACCATAGATAATACAATACTTCTTCATCCACACGGACGCTTTTTAAACATCAGTGTTTGCGCTTACATATCGCCCTCTGTTCAGTCAATATCGGAACCCTTTGGTGGCATAATGGCCATAAGACCATTGCTTTTTGTTGATAAAAAAACATAAGTGAAAAAACAGGTGAGAATCGCGCAAATAGTGGTAACAACGATGTAGGATCTATTGCAGCGTTTGCAATGTAAGCGCTAAAAGTGTGTTAATTTACGACATCATATTAAATATCTCTAAATTATCAGTGTTACTCTACTATATTGTGAATATATTATAAATGTAAACCCTCTTTATAAATCACTCTATCTATTAAAAAAAAACAGCATCAAAATCCGTTGCGTAGTTTTAAAGATTCAAGCAAATATAGGGACAAACATAAAAAGCATTATTGTTTTATACTATGTAAGGATAAGGATAAGCAAGCAAAAAAATAAGTCAAGTAAAGGTTATAAAATTGCTTACTTAAGCATTACCAGGATGTTATTAAAGTTATAGTATTGTTTAGTAGTCTTTAGTAGTCTTTAGGGTTTTTCTGTTACTTAGTGATAAAGTGCTAGTAACTTTAATGGAGACAACTGTTACGAGCCAAGGGTAAAGTCAACGTAACTCGTAAACTTTCTAACTCCCTACTGTTACTATGATAGATATCGTTATAATGTAAGTATACTACCATCAAGCCTCTTATTACAAAAAAACAACAAATTGCATTCACTTTTTACAATATATTATCAAGTAATTATCCAGTTGTACGCGCCTTCGTGGAATTAAAAATGTTAGCCTATGTTACTCTGGGATAATGTAGCTTTCTAATGGTGAAAGAATTTTTGAAATCGGCCCAGTAGTTTTTGAGTTATTTCAATACGTACAACAATACAAAGTTTTCCTTTTTATAATATTAGTATAGATTTATAACTCTGTTACATATTTAAAATACGTTTAAGGAAATGTTTATTAGAAGCTCTTTGTAGACTTCGGTAAAGTTCTAAATAATAAATTAAAAAAGATCATTGAATTATATTCAGTGGAACTATTTTTTTCCCAGACTAAAATAATAACACACTGCGTTAATATCTTTGCAAAGTTTGTAAACTTATTTCATAAGTTGTTCGTAGTTAGCACTTGTTTAAGTTTCAATTTCAATAATAAAGTTTTTTCTTTTAATCTTAGATTTATAGAAAGTGCACTTCGAATACTAATTGAGAAATATTGTGTTTTTAAATGTTTTTTTACAAACGTTATATGAAAATAATAACTGTGTGATACCTATATTTTTATAAAAAACAACTAGCGACCCGCCCCGGCTTCTATATAAACCTTCCTTATGAATCACTCTATCTATTAAAAAAACCACATCAAAATCCGTTGCGTGGTTTTAAAGATTCAACATTTCGACTGTGTAGTTCAAATTGTGGTGTGTACGTCAGTGTTAAATGCACAGTTAAAACTGAACGTCCGGGGCTAGCTTTAGACTTTGTTCGTAAGTTTCCATTTAATTAATTCTAAATATCGGTAAATATATTTTAGTACATCACTAATTAATGAGGCGCCTGCATTTCCCTAGATTGTGTAATAAAGGCGATCGTAAAACGTGCGAGCTGCCGAACAATTTAATCACGGTTCAAGGTCAAGCAAGGTCAATCTTCCTGTTGTTGTTTATCAGAATATGCTACAAAACCTATGTTATAACTTTCATTACGTGGACTTCAATATAGGCTTTAAGCTTTTATGGCTGGAGTTTTACCAATATTATTAAAATAGTTTTAGATTTTAAGACATTTTTTTAGGTGCTTAATATTAACATTATCCTCTTGCTTTGCGTCTCCTCCTCCGAAGATTAAGGATAGGCAACACATCTGCAATTGCAGATGTCTACGGGCAGCGGTAGCTTCGCTATTTCAGCGAGTCCAAGTGGCCGCTTGCTCGTTTGCGACATTATAATATAAAAAAAAATCATATCTTTGCTCAACCATGTTACTATTATATTATTTATTCTATTCCACCACAAAAGCACTTGTAATACTAACATTTTTACAACTTTATATGTACGTATAAATCATATATCAGTCAAGAAAAAATAGGTAGCAAAAGAATTAACATTGCTATGTAAATATTTCAAAGTAAGAATACAGGCGTGTTTTTTGTATTTCTATTTAGTAAATAGAAACGAAAATTTCAAGTAAAAATATTAAGTTGTTTCAGCATAGCAATATTTCGCGCTGGGACTCTCAATGAATAGGGACAGTAAAAAAACAAATTGTTCCTTTGGAATGTTGCCAACTTTAACAACCAAATAAACCAACAACTTATGAAAGAGTTTTCTTGGTTACGAGGTAACATACTTCCTTCTAAACATCTTTTTCTTGTTGCCTTAAATACTGATAATAGCGTTATTGACACAAATAAGCTATTTTCATATTTTATTTAAATGTATTAATGTATTTTACGTCTTTGAAAGGAAAAGGACATAAGAGAGCTCCACGTCCGCGATTAGGTTGGTATGGCAAAGGATCGCCAAGTTTGGAGAGATTTCTTGGCGGAGGCCAAGGCCCACTTCGGGTCATCGTGTCACCCTAGTAGTATAGGACGTTTTTATTTTTCTGCAAACGTTAAAGTTGGCTATAGACGCTCAGTTTTTACTGTACAGTTTCACTGCGCAGTTAAAATTGACGTGTGTACGTCACAGTTAAAAGATTGAACGCTTGTAGTCGGCTTAAGGAGCCCAATTGTTAAACCTTTACTTGTCTCTTTGGTTCAAAATGGGCTTCAAAATATTGATATTATTTTTCGCCTAGTACTCTTCGGAAACTCATGTCTTTACTAAGCATTTACAGTTTTTTATTACACTAACTTACTGTTAAAGAAAAATCTGATTTCCTTGAACAGTATGAGCTAGATTGAATGTCGTGTTAGCACTACATGGGGTAAATCTTGCCTATCAAGAAATTGTATGGCCTATAACTACCCTGGGGATATTCATCACATGCTTTATTATGTTTAGAAATATCGCTTTCTTAGACGTACTTAATGTTTTGTCAGCGTGAATTCATACTCAGAGTCATAAGGTTACTTAAGCTTACCTTTAGTATATCTAATTAATTATTAATAAGGGTAACCATGGCAACAGTATAGTAAGCGTATCAAGTGAAATTAAAAAAAAAAGCTAATAAAAGAACTCCTCCAGAGAACAATATAAATCGATACAAATTCAGACGAAATATGTAAAGAAATGTTGCCCTATTTCCTTTGTTCAATGATAAAGGTCCCTTGGTTCTAAGAAAACGCATTGAAGGTCAGTCAAGGGCAAGGAAACAGTTACATAGATAAAACTTGTACATCAGCTTTGATGCTATAACTATAATACTGTTAAATAAAGAGCCTAAAGGCCTTATATTCTCAATCGCCACTCAAATCTTGAGCGTCGCTTAAAATCTAAGTGGCGTCAAAATTAAACAAGATCGCTGTAAATTTGGAGTTACATCGTGGACTTAACATGTAAGACGCTATTATATATTGAGTACCGTTTGAACATTCAGCCTTAAGTTTTCTTTACTAAACCACTGGGATAAAAATAGTGACATATTAATTTTAACCGACTTCCAACTGTTGCAGTGAGCACTGGCCACTACAGGCCAACTTCTGGCTCGCCGAACGTATTTTTTTTTTTTTATATACGTTATTATTTTAACCATTCTTCTTGTTTTGTAATTTTTTTTTCTTTTCCATTCATTATTCGTGAACGCCAAAGGTTATCTATATCTATACTAATATTATAAAGAGCGAAACTTTGTATTTTTGTTAGTATTGTAATAACTCAAGAACTACTTGGCCGATTTCAAAAAATATTACACCAATAGAAAGCTACATTATCCCCAAGTAACAAAGGATATATAATTAAATTCCACGCAGACGAAGTCGCGCACGACAGCTAGTTTTTTATAAAAAGAAAGGGATAGCAGTAATACATACAAGTATTTTGGCAGTGGTTTACGGTAAGATTAATATCTTTTTGACTTCCAAGATTTATTGTCAATCAACCTTTTATTGGTCGAATTCTTATTGCACGTATAAAAATTAATTTTCTATTAAAGTTTTATTAATCATTCTATTTTATATCAGAGCAATAAAAATATAAAATATTTTCAAGAAAATCGCTGGAAAATTTTAATTCGATAAAGACATTAAATAGTAATTGACGTAAAGTAACGACAATTCAAATTAAAAATAAATAACTTTAATACTTCGTTAATTGCATATTTGCGTGTGGGTTTAGATTAAAATTAAGTTACTTTACACTTCTGATTATTATGTTTTTATGTAGCAGGTTAAATATTAAAATGTTTTTATGAGAATTCATTTAAATAATTATAAATTTAGTATACTTATTTTAAACCATTTAAATAAATTATATAAAACAATAACGCTTTTTTTGTTTGTCCCTATATATGCTTGAATCTTTAAAACTACGTAACGGATTTGGATGCGGTTTTTAATAGATAGAGTGATTCATAAGGAAGGTTTTATGTATAATACACTAGCGACCCGCCCCGGATTCTCCTGGGTACAATGCTAATACTAAATAAACTACAGTAAAACTATAAACGTTGATTATAACAGCCATACTAATAACAATTGGACCCGTGCGAAGCCGGTATCGCTAGTATTAAATAAACTGTTTAATTTTATAACATTTAAAAGTTTAGTTTTTTTTTATTATAAGGCGACAAAGGAGAAAGCTGCCAACAGAATTCGCCAAAACAGCGAAGCCACAGTCGATGAACATCCCCATGTAAAGATGCGTTGCCTACATTTAATCAAAACCTAGAACACATAGAAAGTGAATATCTCACGTACCTACTCGTCCTTTACAAAGCAAAAACCACTGCGCCTTCACATTCTTTTCTCTAAAAGTCATTTTAGTCTGAGTTTTTGAATTTCGAATATATACTTTTTAAAACATAACTGCCTAATTCTTTCAGACATTTCAATGTGAATTATAAATGCATTTTATTATGCCACATTCAATATATTTGACTAAAAGATGAATACATTTTCCTTGCAAATACTCGTAACATTTCCCGTCGCAATGAGCATTGCTTGTAGTGACATACCAAAACAATATTTCTACTCAAACTTTATAGTCTTGTTTGGCTCGCAGCCCGGAATATGCTACACAGATCCAGACGCAAATTCGCAAAGTTATACTCAGAGTCATTAAATACAAATTATGGAAATATTCATGTATATAATTTGCTTGTAGTTTTACTAAAGTTCACTCTGTTGCAATTAAGTGCTTAGACTAATTTGTCGAGTAAGTTTGTGGCGCGATTTTCGTTATTTTTTTACAGGAGGTAAATAGGTAAATAATTATGAACGTTATAACCAAATATAATAGTTATTAATTTTAAGTGTGTCATGGCGAGTAATCCCGAATGTCATCGAAGCCGAGGGAGACCAAAGCTTCGGTGGATTGACGGCGTAAACTGAGACGCCTAATAAGTTGGCATAGTAAATTGGAAGATCGCGGCCAGAAACAGACTGAAATGGAAACGGCTGCTGGACCAAGCCGAGGCCCACAATGGGCTGTCGAGCTAAAAAAGAGGAAGAAAGTTATTAATTTGGTAATTTTTAAACAGAAGAAAATAATTAATGTGAGTATTAAGTTTTAATTATGATACTTTGTCGCACGCAATTCCCAATTTTGTCTTTCGTCGTCTTTACATAGGAATCGCTCTAATAAACTTCGGGGCCGAGAGCGTAGTTTATGATAACGGTCGCCTTTACTGACAGGTTAAAGAGGCCGTCTAATTGTAAAAGCCTAACGCTAATTAAAATCAATGCAAAGCACAGAATTCGTGGCGTGGTTTATCTTAGGTTAATTCTATGTTTCATTTCTGGTTGCAGGGTCTTCGTAAAGCCTACAGTTTCCTGTGTGCAAAAAATGATTTTTATAATAGTAAGGTGATTGAAACAAAGGAAATAACTGAACGTTTATTTTTTTTGAGCCCTTTGAATCACCTTAAGGATGTCGCCCGTGTGCATTGCACGCTTTGAATACATGGTAACGGTGGCCCTTTCTGGTTATTTTTACATTAATTTATTTCATGTGTATCAAGGATATGTTAGAGTGTAAAGAAGTTAAATAAAAGAATTTGTTCATTCCAAGTGACGTTAAATTAGACACAAGAGAGAATTCAAAGCAACCGGCACCGCGGTTATAAATTTGGTACAAATTAAGCAGTGCCTTAATTCTGTAAAAAAAAAAGGTATCAAAAATCATATATATTTCGACCGAAGTGTGATTTAAAATACAATGATGCTAACAGCCATGTCTATTCGCGCATAATGTTAAAACCCCGAGTCCTTTATCTCTCTCGAGCTTTCGCCGCCCAAGTGATTCGGAAGCGAGCTTTCACGCGAGACGCACGTAACGGCCTTTCTCGTGCGGATAACAACTTTGATTCGCTTTATTAAAGTTAGAAGTTTCTCCATACAATCTTAAACTACATATAAAGGACAAAAATAGTGTTAATATTTATTATTTTTAATTAATTAATTGTTTTAAGTATTTAGAATATAATTAAAAAAATAATAATTAGTAAATAATATACCTTAATAATTATTAATAATAGATAGTGGTAGTTTAATCGTTTTTAATTAAAAACAGAAGTATTTTAAACTATTTCGACATATAAGTGATATAATAAATTAAAAGAAAAAGCCGAAAGAGGATATTTAGGTAAGTTATTACTATATTTTATTTCAAACATAATATTGTCAACACTTATTAATTCGTTCAGTATATAGTACAACAAAATAAGGATTACACTCAAATTAAACAAACTGGAGAGCAGCGAACTGTTTGGTTAGCTTTGTATTTATGAAAATCCAAACATATTAACAATCATTATTCCAGCAATCAGAAACACCATTTACTTTCAACTAATGAAAATGTATGTTAGTCTAAAACAATGCATAAATCTTTTAATACAATTAATATTTTTTTTAAGCATATTTCATACATTTTAAAAATGAATTCATCTACATTTGTAGATGCAGTTAAAAATATTCTGTTTGAAAAGATGGACGTCCGTAATTTGGAAGTTTTATGATTTTGACCATCGTTTTTTTATTTTAATTAGATAACGTCTGATCTAGACAAAAATTGTAAGTTTATAAAATGATCGGAATGCATGCAATTTTAAAATCTGAAAAAAATATGGTAAGCACTAGTTAATGATACTTTTTCGCTTACTTAAACGCGATTGTATCATTATTAATGTTTAAAGTTTCGAAGCTCGGAAACCTAGCCTTAAATCTTATCAGTTAGCTATTTACATTTTGTTCCCTAATTAACTATTATGGCTTTTTTCTCACACTAATAAAGTCCTATTTAAACCTTGACCTTTCAATAACTAAATATATTCGCGTAATCCTGTTTTTCTCAAATTAGTTCTCTGAAATATATTAACAAAACTAAATATATGAAATCGTTGTAACTAAAACGATAAATCAGTAATTAATTTAATTTTAAATAGATTTTGTAATTGAAGACAGTAAATTAGGCGTCAGTTTACTTTGTGTTCTGTTGACTTCAGAATAAATAAGCTTCGTGATAATTTCTGCTTATCTAAACTTGTCACGTTTATGAAAATACAGTTATTTTTCTTTTTTAATTGAATGTCACGTTTTTGATTGTTAAAATTATGTTATGTGATTATAAATGAAGTCTTTGATATGTATTTTATACAATAATATGTTATGTTATGTTAAATTATTTTTGTTACAGTATTCTAGAGACTGTGTTAAACGTCACTTCTTTTTTTATTAGTCTAGTAGTTAAAACATAAAAAAATTGACTGTATTTTAGTAAGAAAAATACTCAAACAACTGGACTTCGAAATTGTTTTCCTGTCTCACTAGCGTTACTTTTTCTGTATTTTTGGATTTTATAGAAAAAACACAAACTACGAACTCTACGATTTATGTCTCTTCTAGACGCGAAGAGGCGGCCGCTTATTTCCTTTCAAGTGGTCTTAATATCAAAAAAAAAGCCCTAAACTGTTTGGAACCCACTCATTGTCGACTCGCGACGTTTTATTTTCCCAGGAGACAAGTACTGGCTGCGAGCCAAGATATTATTGTTTGATATAACTATCAAAATGGAGACAAATAAAGAATTTTGATAGGCAATCGATTGTTAATAACACAAAGTTACTTACGGCTGGTTCCCATATTTTTTTTATAAGAAAGGTTGCCCCCTTTCTTCCAAGCAGTGGGAACACCGAGGTGATCAACGACGTCCAATGACATCTACAATACCAGAGGAACCACAGACGTGTAGCCAGCCTTTAAGAAGGTGATACACTCAATATGCAGAGATCATCCGATTTTATAAACTAGTAGTTGAATTCGTAATCCGATGTAGTGAAATACTATTGCAATAATCGTCCTGTAGATCCTAAGATTGGTAGATACTCGTACTCTGGAGATCGAATAAAATATTGGATTTCCACAATCTGATGGTCAATCATTCGATATTGAAACCGGCCGTTATTGACAAATCAGTGTTTGACTATGTTATATTAATGTATTTCTGACTAGCTGTTGCTTGCGACTTCATACGCGCTGAGTTAAAAAATATATCCAATGTTACTTGGTGATAATGTCGCCTTTTTTTTTATATTAAAAAGTGGCAAACGAGCAAGCGGCCACCTTAATTCACTGAAATAGCGAAGCGACCGCTGCCCATAGACATCTACATTTGCAGATGCGTTGCCCACCCACAATCTTCGGAGGAGGAGACGCACAGCAAGAGGATAATTCCTCTCCCTAAGCGTCCCCTCCCCCGGATAATCCACTTCCTCTTCCCATCACCTCCCTATAGGAAAAGGATAGGAAGGAAAAGCGGATTAAAAATTAGTCCTCCGGCACCACACTCTTCAGACGAAACACGGAATTGCTTCCATTTCACGCCTGTCTTCTGTGTGCCTTCTAACATTGCAATAATTTTGGCAATCGGGTCAGTAGTTTATGAGTTAATTCAATACCTTTCCTCTTTATAATCTTAGTATAGAGCATAGAACAGCCTCTAGCTCTACATTGTTAACTATGAAGTTTTGTCTAAAATTCTTTTTCTATCCACATGACCTAAAAGTCGTGAGATCTTATACGCCATGTTTCCCAATTTAGCAGCTGTTGCAAGTATTTAAGCGTTTCACGTACAAGCGCTTAGGGCAAGCGTCCAACTGGCACCAGGTTAAGACTATGATAATATTTTAGTTGTACCAGTACTAGTTGTATAGCGGTGGCAATAATATTCGATAAGTCGTGTGCTTGTCACTTGTGAGATATCGAACATCATTGTCAGTTCCATACATTTTGATGTTCACTATAGAATCGCTTTGTAGAGCATGTACTTTGTAACCCCCATGGTATTAGTGATTTCTATTTACTAAACTACAGTATTATATATTTAATTGTATTATAATTAAAAAAATACGTTTTAGGGGAACGCATATGATAGATAAATATCTGTGCATGCCTTCATTAATTAAAGGTATCGGTAGCTTCGCCGTTTCGGCGAATCCAGGTGATCCTATTCATTTACCACCAAATTAAATATTTAAAATAGTTTCGAATATCATCACTTAGATCAAAACTATTTTCTTATATTAGTCAATGTGTAATATTACACTGTCCGAGTTGGTTTCGCCGCGAGTTGTAACTATAAATGAACGTCTTTGTAGCTGATCTTAATGAACATTCTGTCTTCTTCCAAGTATTTATTACAAATTTGATACCTATTGGTTATCAAATTATAAATGATTCAATGAAAATGAAATTTGCACTTGATGTCTTGAATGTTAACAATTTATTTGTTTGTTATAGAATATAGCGGGGTAGGGTACGTATAGGAAGAGGAATTATCCTCTTGCTATGCGTCTTTTCCTACGTAGGTTACGGGTAGACAACGCATCTGCAATTGCAAATGTCTATGGACAGCGGTCGCTTCGCTATTTCAGGGAATCCAGGTGGACACTTGCTCGTTTGCCACTTTAAAAAAAAAAGAAACCAATAATTATAAAAGTCAAACAATTTGATTGCCATTTTGTTGATTTATAATGTTGTTTTTTTAATTACTTTTCTGATTTTATTTTTGCTTACATTATATCTATCGATGTATAACAAATATTGTCGACCTTTATAACTACGTAACATGCTAAAACCAAATATACCAAAGTGTAAGCTCAAAGTCCTTTAGTTATTTAGTAACTGGCTAAATAATTAGCCATTAAACTATTTAAAAGAACCAAAACAAAAATTAAGTGGCTCGTATAAAACCTTTGACCCAAGTTATCGTTAAAATGGGATCAGGGGTTGAGCCTAGATTAGTGCGGTAGAGAAATAAGGGATCAGAGTAATAAGGTGGGATTTTCATCAGAAAAGCTTCTGGTTTACTTTAACTGTTAATTTACAAATACAGAGATGGTTTTCTACCTTAATGCTGGCGTGTATATTAATCCTGATTTTTAATGTATGTTAATATTATAAAAACGAAAGATTTGTATTTTTGTATTAATTAAAGTAACTAACAAAAAATCTTTCATCTAGTAACCTAGAGTAACATAGTAACACCTAGAGTAACATAGATTATATTTATTATTATTATTTTTTAATTTTGTTGGACGAAGTCGCGGCCAACAGCTAGTAAACAATATAAAAGTTGTCTTTAAGAAAACATTGTAATATTATTCGTACTCTTTCGGAGGCATATAAGCAATTATTATTATGTTTCCTTTCAACCCCAATAACTATTAAATGTAACTATGTAAGGATAAATTGTCAGTATCCCGACAATAATTTCCAGTGAATTATCCGCGAGCTAATAGGACGTTGATAAGATAATAATTTCCGAAGAATTATGAACAATGGATGGTGCAATCTGTTCTAGGAAAATTGTCGTTCTCTTGTTTAAAAAAATGTTTTTAATTATAACATTCCATTCTTAGAACGAACAAGTAAACTTTAATATTTTTTTTACTCATACGAGTATCTTACTATTATTATAAATGGAATACAATCAAAATTGGATAAGCGAGCCCTGAATAAGCAAGAAACCTCTAGAAGCGAGAGTCATTCTCTGGTCCCGATGACCTGCCTATAAAAGCGAGAAACTCGGATTAGAGAGAAACCTCTATAAGCAAGACGAATATCGCGATCCTTCGGGCTCGCTTGTCCAGGTTGGCCTGTAGTTTCTATGGATAGATGTATAGATGTAACTAAGAGGAACGGATCTCCATGACATTTGGAACAAAGATAGGTCTAGAATAGGACCTCAACGGATTTTTTTTTCAGTCTTTCGAAGTTGCTGCCTATAGCTAGTAAAAATACAATAGTTTAAACATTAAAACTCTTTTATTACAATAATTCTAACATTTGAAACCTAGCCTATATTACTTTTAACTTTCATTGATCAAAGTTACAAACTGTTAGAAATTACGAAGTTAGAAATGTTATTTTCAACAATAAATTCTTCTCAAGTGAATATTTGATGAGGTAAATGTTGGAAGAGAAGTTAAAAGTTTACTACTGGGATTTAAAACTAGGCGATGAAGTAAGAAAAAATCTGAATCACAGTATCATATTTTTTAGAAATAATTTTATATATAACTAGCTGTTGTGTGCGACTTTGTCCGCGTGGAAATAATATAGCGTATGTTACTTGGGGATAATGTAGCTTTCGATTGGTGAAAGAATTTTTGAAATCGGCCCAATAGTTTTTGAGATATTTCAATACAAACAAAAATACAAAAATACAAAGTTTCTTTCTTTAAAATATTAGACTTGTTTGGATATTTAACTAACTTTTGTGTTAAACTTTTAACATCTTCTTAATATAATAAACCAATAAGCAAAATCTAATTTTAAACTAAGGAAACTTAACTATCTAATTAATACAAAACTTGTAAGTTTCAACATCGCCTAACTAAAGTGAAACACCTGTGCTTTATCTATCGCCAACTTGATTAAGTGGTAACTATTTAAGCTTCTTAAACTTTGGTAAGAAACATTATTATGTCTGTACTAATCTTAATATATATAAATCTCGTGTCACAATGTTTGTCCTCAATGGACTCCTAAACCACTTAACCGATTACAATAAAATTCGCACACCATGTGCAGTTCGATCCAACTTGAGAGATAGAATAGTTTAAATCTCAAATTATAGTCGCAACTAGCGACCCGCCCCGGCTTCGCCCGGGTGCAAAACTGATACTAAATACAGTACAGAAAAACTGTGAACATTGTATATAACAGCCATACTAACAATAATTGAACCCGTGCGAAGCCGGGGCGGGTCGCTAGTATTATTATAAATACAAAGGATTAAATGTAACTATGGATTACTACAGGATGTTTCTTCTGACATATAATTAACTGTTTGAATAAAATAATATAGAACAAGGTTACAGAAAATTACAATAATTATCTTGTGCAGCCGTACTCAGAGTGGATGATTGGCCACAAAACAAGACTACTAATACTGATTTCTCGTTCAAATCTAAGGGTGACTTAAGGTTTCTGAAGCCAGCTACAAATGTTAAGTTTTTTAGCTGTAAAATTGATGTACACACGTCAATTTGAACAGCACAGTCGAAGTGTACAGTTCTCAGTTTGGCCTACACACGTCAGTTTTAATTGCGCAGTCGAATTGTACAGTTAAAACTGTCCCGTTAAAGTAGAGCATCTGTAGCCGGTTTGAGGAGCAGTTAGTTCCTTAATTAAAAATAAGATATATAAGGATATATTCATATTCGGGTTTTAGATAAACATGTTTTGCATAAAGGCTTTGTTGGAAATGACAGTTATCAAACTTACAAGACGTTTTTACTAGTGGTCCCAACTCGTAAAAAGCCTAACGTTCTTCATATTGCGGTTCCCTCTGCATGTGACAACCCTAACAAATGAAACTTTTTTGTTTTATATGTTAGAGAAATGGCATAATCAATGTTCTTTACATCCCGATGTTATAAAGTCTAAGTTTCTACCGTACCTAGAGTTGTTAAGTAAGCATTAAGGGACTCTCTTAGTCTAGATTCAGTGTGAAAATTATTTTGTCAAAGTCCACTTAGTGATTACTAAACTGGAACATTAGAAAAATTATTCTAATGTCCGAATATTTAAACGTTACTTAAAATATGTAACAACCAACAATGTTTTAAATGTTTGGACCACAAATTGCAATTTCCATACTCGATGTCTGTTAAATTTTAAGCGGGGCTTACTTTTACTCTTCCTTTTCAGTATTCGACTGTCTGTCTTACGAAGAATAATATCTTAAAAAATTCAAAGACTCTAGACTCTTTTACAACCTTCATCTCACTTTCACTTGACAGATTGACCCATAAAATGGGCATAAACATTTAAACGTGGACTTCCTACAAAAAGTAACGTTTTACTGACAATCTGTTGAATGTTAAAGTAGAATTCCACTGACAGTGAATCGTATAGCAAGATTTATTTTAAAGAACTAAACCTACCGTCTGTACCTAAAGCCGGCTTCAGAGGCTCAGTTTTAACTGTACACTTCGACTGCGCAGTTAAAACTAACGTACGTAGACAACACTAGGAACTGTACAGTTCGGCTGTGCAGCTCAAATTGACGTGTGTACGTCAGTTTTAAATGTACAGTTAAAAAACTGAAAGTCTGTAGACAGCTTAATGTTAACCTTATAAACCCGTGTAAAAAACAAATGCTTATTTCAAGTTCTAAGTTTTTTACATAACTTTTTGTTACTTAGACATGACATTGTGCGGGTAGTCCCTAAAGGTACAGTACAGAGACTACAATAAAATGAGAGTCCCCTAAGTACAATTTACGAAATAGAGAAACAACACCCTTCATAAGCAAGGCAATCATATCTCACATTTAAGAGATAAAAACTACAGACTCCGCGCTTTCAACACGAAAACTAACGTAATTTTCGCAGCTTCTTTTCTGGTCGAATATCTAAAAAAATGTTTATTCAAGCTTTTCACATAAGAGTTCCATTTGGATATTCTACTAATATTGTATTAAATTTAATAACGAAAAGTAGGCACAGGGGGGATTCGATAGCCAACATCAAAAATATATGGAAATAACAATGACCTTCGATATCTCACACGTGACATGCACATGACTTATCGAATGTTGTCAGTTTCATACATTTTTTTCCATTCCATCAGCAATATAACCAATCGAAAGATACTTTGGGCAACCCCCTAGTGATACAGCCTCTTTTCTTTTTTCTTTTATTACGACAAAAGAAACATTTCAAAAATATCACTTGAAACTTACTTAGTTCAGTAAAAAATTGTAAAAAAAATCATTGTAACAATTCGGACAGGAACATGTGCAAAAGGGTATAACCGTAAAGTTACCATTTCAAAACCATTCAGCATTTGTCGACTGTTTTACTACCATTCATCTACATTTCACAGTTGTCAGAACGTCCTATAAAATAAGCGTAAACGCTTTATGTGCGGAGACGTCACCTTTTTCACCCACGAACGGATCTGTACGGATATATGTAAAGCCGTTTCCCTTACAAAGCGGAAATCAAATTTTATTTGAAATTTTAAACTCGGAAATTACTTCAATGAAATAGTCAAAAAATGGGTCACGATCATGTACTTAGGATCTATAGATTTATTAAACATTTTTTAGTCTTCTCTTCATATAACACGAAAAGGATTGTAAAGACTACACTAAAGATGCTCAGTTTTAACTGTACAGTTCGACTGCGCAGTTGAAATTGACGTGTGCAACCATGTCTATGGGCAGCGGTCGCTTCGCTATTTCAGCGAATCTATGTGACCGCTTGTTCGTTTGCCACTTCATGATAAAAAAACTGAGACCTGTACAGTTCGACTGTGCAAGTTAAATTGCCGTGTGTACGTCAGTTTTAACTGTACAGTTAAAAAACTGAACGTTTGTAGTCGGCTTTAGAGTTTCTTGCTGTTGATTGTCTAGACGGGATTTTATTATGATTCAAGATATTGCACTTCATTTTACAAATCTTGTGTTTATTGAAGTACTAATGTACACTTACTATAAATTATGCCTTAACTAGCGGATGTACGAAAAATATGTAAAATTAACAAAATAAATGCAATTTATTTGTTTATAAAATTACATAAAAATAATACAATAAGTCCTTAATGTCTAAGCAAAATTGAAAAAATAATTAAACAGGCGTATCCAAAACTGACTTTATGCCGGCTACAAACGATCAGTTTTCACTGTACAGGGGGATACTCCAAATATCATTCGATTGGCGATATCGCTAATGGAATCGACAAAAATGTATGAAACTGAATATGACATTCGATAAGTTATGTGCCAGTCACATGTGAGTGAGATATCAAACGTTATTGTCAGTTCCATACATTTTTGATGATGATTGATGATGTACTTATTCCAAGACCTAAACAAACAAAATCGCATACGGAGAAAGGGACCAAAGATCTATGTCACTGTCTTTGTCACGTTACGTATATTTCGTATAAATGTGTCTCAGTCGCTGTCAGTATGACATATGTCATGACCGATCTGCCCTTTTTAATCTATGGCCATCTGTTAGTCGTACGAATGGCTTGCGGTCTTGTCGATATTATTTAGAAATTACCAAGAGTACATCAGTTTTGAAAACATTAAGAAGTATATAGCCTGTATTCATTTTTCTATGTAATAACAGTCAGCTATGTGACAAGGTACAAAGGCAAGAAAACGATTTTTCTCGATTACACCCCCGGAGATTAGATTCCCGAGCCCTGAGCCCACAATCCTGACCGCAGCATAAAGAGGCTTACACAAATTGAATAAACTACCATTACATAGAAAGAAAAACCTAAAACATACTATCTCTATACATTTGTAACCTTGGCAATGATAAGTCGAATGAAGTGCTTAGAAATCTCATTTGAAATAAACTTATTTTAGACCTTCATTTATTTTTATTAGATTCTATAGGTTATTGATGATTGAGGTTTTTAAAAATCTACTAACATGTTTTTCATTCTGAATAAAATGGGACCAAATGACACGCATTACCTTTCCAATTAAATAATAATTATGAAAATCGGATTTCCAGGAGCCTAGACATTAGTGAACAAAAAAAAACATGCAAACGAATAGAGAACCGCCTCCTTTTAGAAATCGGTTAAAAATCAAGAGTAAAGAGTGACAAAATTGTGGTTAAGCAGACAAGGAGAAGTAGACTGTCATTAGCATTTTTACCTCCATGTGTTCGAAGATCTATCGTATTTTTGAATTACATTTCCTTATTATTTACAAATCCCTGGCTTAAATAATAATTTACCAAAAATATTGTTTGTATACTTTATACCTTGTTTACCTTATAATAAAACTACTGATGTTAATATGAAAGAAAAATATATGAAACGCGAGTAACAGAGTCACTTTGACGGGATTGACGATCCCCGTGGATGTTATACGTGGCCCAGATCCAAGTCAAATATTTGTCGTATGCGCCTGAAGTCAGCTCTTATCTCCTTGTTTGTTGAGGATCCTCTACATTAAGAAATACTTTTACGGCTTGCTGTACAATGAATAGTTTATTAAGTACTAGCGACCCGCCCCGGCTTCGCACGGGTGCAATATAGTCTGTATAATGCTGATATTAAATACTGCAGCGTTTGCAATGTAAGCGCTAAAAATGTGTTAATTTACGACATCATATCAAAAACCTCTAAATTATCAGTGTTAGTCTACTATATTATGAATGTATTATACATGAAAACCTTCCTTATGAATCACTCTATCTATTTAAAAACCGCATCAAAATCCGTTGCGTAGTTTTAAAGATTTAAGCTTATATAGGGACAAACATAAAAAAGCGTTATTGTTTTATACTATGCAAGGATAAGGATACATTATACTTATATATCGTGAAATTACAATGTCCCGACATTTGTGCAGTCTGTGTCTATTTTTTTAATCCTTTAAACGTCGCTTAAAATCTAAGTGATGTCAAAATTAAATGAGATCGCCGTAGAATTTGGAGTTTAAGAGTAGATTTAATTTAAGGCGCTCTTAAACATTTGAGTGGCGTTTGAAAATTTTAACGTGAGAGGAATGAGAGTAGGTATTTCTGATATGTATACACAAATTCTTCAACACTCGAAACTAGATAAATAAGTTATGGTCAAAAACAACTGTGACGAAATCACTAACTAAGAAACTTAACTTTAAACCAAAGTTAAGGTTCGAACCATGATGGGTTCCATTTTCCGCAACTCCACGACTAGCGCGTATTTTGCGTGAATACACATATCTTTGAATTTCTTCGCCGATATATGCAGGTTGCATAACGATGTTTTCCTTCACCTAAGAGCGTCGGGTAACTATGTACATATGAAAATGGAAAAACACATTGGTACATGGCGGGATTCGAACTCGGGACCTGCAGTTTACAAGTCAAGAGCTAAACCCCTGAGCCACCGACGCTCATATACAGGGTGTCCCGTAAGTCGACGCCAAAACTGAAACAGGTGATAGAGGAAGTCCTAAGAGACACCAGAAAAATATAAAAAAAAATCTATGTCTAATAGTTTATGAACTATAGCATGTTCTAAATTTTCGAAAAAAAGTACACCCTGTGTTGGTTTTTAGCCTGCAGTAGCTATAACTCTTTACTTTTTTAAATTTTTATTTTTCTTGTCTAATCTTAAATAGTGTTTGTATAACCTATTGTTTAAAATTATAAGCTAACTGCTACAGATTAGAAGATAATGCCACTTTTATCCGAACTATAACGGAACGATTAAATATTCGCCCAACTTTAAATGACTGTCCTGAAAAAAAAATGTACCAACGCTAGTATGGCACGTCGCGCGAAAAGTTGGCGCATTTAATAAGGATTCTAAAATGGTAAAGCACTTGCTACATTATTTCTTACATAACAGGGAAAAAAATATTTTCCTTCAAAAATCGCAATTTTTAAAAAATCTTTTTATCTACTAAAAGTGATTTTAGTGTAACGAATGTCATTGAATGTCACTTCTAGTTTAAATGGAAGGAAGAGGCATTCCATCATGAGCGAGGGAGATAGATACTGACGTTTTCGAGAGTTTTTTTTTTGCTATAAATTTTCCATATTTTTTAAACAATTATAATTGGGATGCTATAAATGATAAAAAAGCATGTTCGCTTTCCTTCAGCTCCATTACAACTAACATCTTCTCAAAAATTACCGGTTCGCATATCGTTATAACGATACAAAGTCACAAAGTACACTTTGAACACACATTAAAGCAGCTGAGTAAATCAGCAGTGTAAGATCTGCCGATCTGGATGACGGCCACGAACAGACCGACGTGAAAGACATCGCTCGACCAAGCCAACGGCTCCAGAGATGGAACAAATCTTAATCCCAGTAATTTTTATAGCAAGAAAAAAAAACACTCGAAAGCGTCAATATCTGTCTTACTCGAACTTCATGGAATGCCTCTTCCTCCCATTTAAACTAGAAGTGGCAATACAATACAATTCGTTACTCCAAAATCACTTTTAGTAGATAAAGTTTTTTTTAAAAATTGCGATTTTTGAAGAAAAATATTTTTTTCCCTGTTATGTAAGAAATAATGTAGCAAGTGCTATACCATTTTAGAATCCTCATTAGATGCGCCAACTTTTCGCGCGACGTGCCATACTAGCGTTGTTACACTTTTTTTTCAGGACAGTCATTTAAAGTTGGGCGAATATTTAATCGTTTTGTTATAGTTCGGATAAACATGGCATTATCTTCTAATCTGTAGCAGTTAGCTTAAAATTTTAAACAATAGGTTATACAAACACTATTTAAGATTAGACAAGAAAAATAAAAATTTAAAAAAGTAAAGAGTTATAGCTACTGCAGGCTAAAAACCAACACAGGGTGTACTTTTTTTCGAAAATTTAGAACATGCTATAGTTCATAAACTATTAGACATAGATTTTTTTTTATATTTTTCTAGTGTCTCTTAGGACTTCCTCTATCACCTGTTTCAGTTTTGGCGTCGACTTACGGGACACCCTGTATAATTTTAAACTAAAAAATATATAATTTGTGATTATCATTACATTATATTTAGATTGTAAATGGAGCTTAGTTATGTGAAGCACGTATTAAGAAAATATCATATTACGAAATGTCGGGTATGAAGTGTCGTATGAATGAAAGGAAAATACACAGATCCCGTTACTTGGGAATGATACAATATTCGGTTTCATGATATTGAGATTTACTCCATTCTCAATAAGGTTCGAATTAGATTACCGATAAACATAACCAAAGAACTCTATCTCTAAGTGAAGATTTGCAATGCGTAACAAGGGATTTTGCAATTCTATACTTTTTTGTGAATATGTACATAGCAAAATAAATATAACTTTATTCTAGAAACTAATTTAATTGAATCCAAGACTTTAAGCCTGCATTCACACGTTAAAAAGCGTTGAGAGAACAATTAAAGCATTTAATTGCATCTGGGGGCTTACCTAAAGTAAATTCGCTACGAAGCGTTTCTATAGCGAACGTCAAAAATGTATGGAACTGACAATGGCGTTCGATATCACATGACAAGCACATGACTTATCGAAAGTCAACGTCAGTTTCATACATTTTTGTCGATTCCATCAACGATATCGTCATTAGAAAAGTACTTTGGATAGCCCCCTGTTCACACAGAGGCGTTCTTAAGTGTCAATCGCGCAGCGTTGCATTTTGAGCGCTGGACGAACGAAACAAGGGCGACTTTACAGTGTTCGTAGTTAAAAATCCCCAACGCCGACGTTAAAAAAGCGTTCGTGTGAATGCATAAGCGCTAAAATTCTTTAAGCATAGCGTTGAAGAAATAATAAAATAAGAAAATTTTCTCCTAATTCTATAGTCCATCTCTACCTACCCTTAGCCGGTACCGTCGAGTGTATATTTACTGATTTCATTATCATTCTCGCAACAGAGTTATTATTATAATTAAAACAACGAGTACCCAAGAGAAACATTTCACCGTACGCACAAACGGACAAAATGATAAAGTTTTCAGAACAAAAGATAATTATCACCTCGCTCTGCTCTTGGCGTTTAATTTAAAGTATTTTAGAAAATAATTCACCCTTGTCAAAAATCAATTTTAAGTTCCTAGAAGTGGTTAATATTTTAATTTTCTACGGTATTGTTTTCATTAATTATCCACGTTATTTAAAGGTACCTCCGAAACGACATAACGGATTAAATTAAGATGTGTTCTTCCTTGCTGCTTACTATGATTTTTATTTCCTCCCAGACGGAGTCGAGGACGATAGCTAGTAATATCATAAAGTCGTAAATGACGAAAAAGATAAAATGTAAAATTTTCTAATCCAAGTAAAGATTTAGTGTGGCGAGAAATTTGTTGGAATCGTAACAGAGAACGTCTTGTATTAATCTAAAAACGTCTTCGTCAGCGAAAATTTTCGTGAAATATATTCAGAGAATTCTTGGAAAATTATTTGTACTGTGAATTTATTATGGAATTAATTTTAACTTACATAAAGTTATATTTTAATAAAGTGGGATTTAGAAATTATAATATTTGTAAGATTAAAATTGTCGAAAAAATTAAACAACAACATAACTTAATAAGTCATTTGAAAAAGCGCTTTAATAACAATAATTGGTAACTCTATTGCCTTTGAATTCATCATCATGTATCAGCCAGCCCATCATCATCCACTGCTGATAATAGGCCTTCACCATCTAATGCCACAATGCTCGGTCCTGTGCCGGCTTTGCTTTACTTACTTACTTCGCTGGCGCAATGACCCAAAGTGGGTCTTCGCCTCCAAAAGAAGAGAGCGCCATCGTCGCTTGTCCTGTGCTATCTCCTGCCAATTGTTCGTCTTTGCTTTAAAGCAACATAATTGATTAATGTGGAAAAGTTTTATTACATGTTAAACGTTCTCAAAAACATTTTAATAGTACTTATACCAAAGAATAAACTCTTTTATGCGATAAAATATCCACTTGATTAAACTTTACGGTTATTTTCACATCTAATAGTCTATTCATGGTAAGCTAATGTATGCCATTACAAACGGTTAGTACACTTTTCGCCCGATAGGGGCGCTGCACAAATCTGATACATTTTTTATGATAATGTCAAGAATTCTTTCTCGCTTTTCGTGCAGGGCCTCCTGTTATTAACTCTAGCTATTAGTATTTTGTACTGAAATAAAATTTTATTACTTTTTTATTAGGTAGAAATAAAGATTAACTTCAGAATGTGGAACGTAAAAATATTATGTCAAGAACAGAAAATATATTTGAAACTTACGAGTGACTTTTCAGCAATTTCAGCCAAAGTTTAGTTCGCGAAGTCATTCTACTTTAATATTTTCTATATTTTTTGTCTTTACCACTAGGTCTACAATTAGTAGTGGTAAAATATTTTAAAATTTACAAAATTCACTAGCTGTCATCCGTGACTCCGTCTGTGCGAAACTTAAAAAAAAATCTATCAAGTAGCCACATAGGCTGTCCCATACTATGTTCTACATTTGTGCAAAAAATTACCGAGACAGATCCGTTTCGGAGATAGCTTCGAACATCCATCCATCGTAACATTCGCATTTTTTCTTAACTGGCGATCCGCTCCCGGCTTCGCACGAGTGTATTCTGTAACAGCATTGCACCCGTTCGAAGCCGAGGCGGACCGCTTACATATAAACCTTCCTCTTCAATCGCTCTATTTATTAAACCACATCAAAATCCGTTGCTTTTAAAGATTCAAGTAAACATAGGGATATAGGGACAAGGAAAGTGACTTTAGTTTATAACATAGTGTTAGTTCACTCCAGAGGAAGCAAGAGAGGGCGGCAAAGAGCCGCCCCAAAAAGAACCGAGAGAGGTGTGCCAGGATAGAGCCAAATGGAGGTCCGTTTACTGTGCCCACCCCTCTGGGTTACGGGCGTGGTCATCTATACTAATATTATAAAAAGAGAAACTTTGTATTTTTATAACTCAAGAACTACTGGGCTGATTTCAAAAACTCTTTCAACATTAGAAAGCTACATTATCCTCGAGTAACATAGGCTATATATTATTTAATTCCACGCGGACGAAGTCACGCACTACAGCTAGTTTCTTATAATTTGAATGAAAAGTTGAAGTTAAAAAGAATCTCAGTATCTCGTTATAAAAATGTTTTCATGTTCTGTAAGTTAAATGTTACAAATGACCCGACTTAGGTCGTACTACAAATGTCCAAAGTTCCGGAAGCGTCGTATAGTGTCATTAGTCAGACCACATTTCCTACGAGTATTACCGGACTTGTAGGAATAATAAAAACGATTACAATTTTGTAAAATTCCTCTTAAATATACTTATCTTTAGAACATTTTAGATGAGTATATGTATGTTAGTACAGTCTAAACTCGATAAGCGGGAATAGAAGAGACTGCGATACTCATCTCGCATATATAGGTTTCTCTCTAATCCGAATTTCTCGCTTATGGAGGTAGCTCGTCGGGACCTGAGAATGACTCTCGTTTATCGAGGTTTGATTGCGTTAATGAATATGCCATGTAGATCTCATTGTTACTATCATTTTAAATAGCTGACGCTCCTTAAGAAAGAAGAGAAAACGATAAGATTTGTTATTACAAAGTCTAACACTTATTAGTAGGACAAAGTTTCTTGTTGCTATAATTAATGGATTGCGCCATCGTGACGTTTGGTAAATACATTATTAATCTCGCAAGATTATACCTTAATTTACAAGTAAAAAGATTAAGATTTAGTTAGCAATTGACCGGAAAATCGTTTGCCAAAAAAAGTAGAATTACTTAATTTGTAAATTGTATTTTGATACTTTTGTTTATATTAAAATAACTCAAAAACTACAAGGCTGATTTATAAAAAATCTATTACTGTTAGCAAGGTACAATATCACCTAGTAACATAGGCTATATGTTTCAATTCCATCCGGACGATACTGCGACAACAGCTAGTTTTAAAATAAAAACAACATTATTCTTAACACCGCTAAATTACTACCATTGTTAACAACTATTAACATTTACACTGAGGTAAAAGGAAATACAGCAAAACTACAGCTGCACGATGTTTTTTATGGTTTGTAAATTCATAAATTGTAAAGCTCTGGTTTTGCTAAGCTTTTGTATTGTTAGTTAGTGTTCTGAAACTGACATAAACTGTTTCAATGTTTTCCTGAACGAATAAAACTTTCGACTAAAAATATTAATAACACATTTGCTTAATATATTAGTAATGGTGGGTTTTCATTGCCCGATTAAGAATCTGTTATCCTAATTTGTAGCATAAAACGTTATTAAAGTATGAAACGCATAATAAAATTTAAAAATATTTTTTCATATATTTTTTTAATTTCATCAGCTAATAAATCTTATTTAATTTTGTTCTCGCATTTCGATATTGTTTTTTATTTTTCTCCGTTTAACTAATAGAGATGTTTGACATCAAATACAGTCACAATAATAAACGAAAATATTTACTTAAGTTGATAATAATAAAGCGTAAAAGCAGTTAAATGTAGAAAAAAGAAACTCATTTTACTCGGCCACAAGGATAAAATTTTGAATCCGACGTTGATAAAGAAGCGTTGAAGGAAAAAATATGAATTACAAAATATTCCCAAAGCTTTCGTACCAAAGAACAAATCCTATTCCAGTTTTGCTTTATAGATTAATATTTTTTGTCTTTCTTCTTCATTTACCGACGGTTTAAGTAAGCACCTACTAAATATAGCTTTATGCAAATTTCCTTAAACTTAAACCGCCACCTAAAATATTTACAATCGAACCCCGATAAGCGAGAATGAACCGAACGGCGATATTTGTCTCGCTTATACAGGTTTCTCTGTAATCAGAGTTTCTCGCTCATGGAGGTAGCTCTTCGAGACCATAGAATGAATCTCGCTTATATAGGGTTCTCTACAAAAATAATAAATTATCATTTTAATTTCAAAGTGATAAAACAATTATCCAGAATTCTCTTTGTAATATAAATATATCAACATTTTATTGCAGCTTATAAAATGCACAAACAACATATAAAACGATAACATTCGAATTTATGAATGCAACGAGAAAAGTTGTAATGTTTATAGCAGTTTACGGCGGGCTGGTATGAACTATACAATGGCATTTTTGTAAAACTGTCACCACGGCCACACCTTATGGACCGTCATTAGACCGAGTTCGCGATAAAAACGGCGATTTTGGTTCGGAGTAAGGCCATTTTTTTGCGTGACATCGGTCTAATGAAGCCCTAGGAATTAAAATATTATTTTAATTCACATACAAACTATTATAATTTTAACTATACCAAATACATATTTCATAACAAATGTTCTCATCTATACTAATATTATAAAGAGAGAAACTTTGTATTTTTGTTTGTATTGAAATAACTCAAGAACTATTAGGCCGATTTCAAAAATTCTTTCACCATTAGAAAGCTACATTATCCCCAGTAACATAGGCTATATTATTTAATTACACGTGGACAAAGTCGCGCACAACAACTAGTTTCTTTATAAAAATACTTCTATGTGGTTCATTGTTATTTAAACTTTTCAAAAATTACCCTTCCGTCAGTCCGAAAGAATCTCTCGCTGGAAACTGGCGAAGGGTCATGCATATATTTTATTTTCTTTCTTAGTACTTTAAACGTATTTATCAATGCCATTGGCAACATTTATCTCTTTACAATGAATGAAAGAAAATACTTTTTCTTAGTCTATTTCCAATAAAAGACAAGAGTAGTTTTAGTTTAATAGTTTTACTAAACACAAGATATCGTAGAAACAAACTTTTGTATGACACACTTGTATAGATCGTTCAATTCATTATGCAAGAGAATAATATGCATAGAATCCCCTTTTTTGTGACCTTGACTTGAATTTCCCAAGTATAAAACCGATGAGGACTCTTGACTACGAATTTAGCTCTATCGAACTAATCTAGTTTTAAAACCATTACTCGTTCTAATCAATCTAATTGATCGTTCTAATATTTGATTTCGTTAAAATACCGTTGTTAATCTATCTATACGAATATTATAAAGAGAAACTTTTTGTATTTTTTAATTTTTGTATGTATTGAAATAACTCAAAAACTACTGGGCCCATTTAAAATATTCATTTACCATTAGAAAGCTACACTATCTCCGAGTAACACAGGCTATTTTTTTTTAATTCCACGCGGACGAAGTCGCGAACAACAGCTAATACTATTATAAAGAGAGAAATTTTGTATTTTTGTATGTATTGAAATAACTCAAAAACTACTTTTCCGATTTTAAAAATTCTTTCACCGTTTGAAAGCTACGTTATCCCCGCGTAAAATAGGTATATATTTCAATTCCGCGCGGACGATGTACCGAACAACAGCTAGTCAAACATAAATCATCGTCGTTGTAAATTATTTCAATAAGTCATAAGCGTAACTAAAACGAGACAAGAATGATATTTCCTTTGTCAAAGGAACTCATTTTAGTTCCCGGCGAAGATAAATATTGAATCTGACATTGATAAATTCTTCGAGAGTGTTAAGAGAAAACAGAAAGAGTGCTCGAAATACACGGAAATGTACATAGAACGGAATAGTCAAGTTATATTTGTGTTATTCATTCGTCTTCTCTTATATTAGTGTAGTCAACGATTCTTTATACAAATAACTTGTATTAGTTAGAGTAATTTGTAGTAAGGATTTTGTAAATTACATTAAATATGTTATGTAACTATGAGTTTTCATAGCCGGTAAACCTATAAAAATATATAACTATCCTTCTTCTTTTTTATAAAAAAGAACAAAGACAACAATGATGTACAGTGTACAGTGTCGGTCGTAGAAGCGCACGGCTGTTGAATGTTGTTTTTATCAAGATAAACAGAGTTACTTTATACTCGTGAAATTAAAGGCCTGTCGAATTTGATTGATCGTACAAAGAAAAGGAAATTAATCTGTTCTTATCACGAAGAATAAAACTGAAATATTATATCTTCAAGTATTTATAGAATTTTACGAAATATAAGTTGAATTAACTATAATTATTATGTACATTAAAATAACCTCCTTTTGTTGGAAGTCGGTTAATGAAACGAAACACCTTAAGCCGGTTACAGACGCTCAGTTTTAACTGGAGTTTTAACCGTACAATCCGACTGCGCAGTTAAAACTGACGTGTGTAGGCAATACTAAGAACTATACAATTCGACTGTGTACTTCAAATTGAAATATGTACGCCTGTTTTATTAAATTGGCGATTTTTAATAAACCAAATTCTTTAAAAATGGTATGAATACCTCAATCTTCACTGAACAATAATAACAATATTAAATACATTTTAATAACTATTGATTTCGCTTTTATTAAACGAAAATAAAAGCAAATTACATGTTATCGTATAGAGCGTTGGCTGGAAGCCAGCAACGACGTATTAGTTTTAGATATCTGCAAAGATTTTCAATTTACGGTACATTACCAAGATATTGATATAGATAACACTAAAACTGTAAATATTACATGTTTATAGAACAAATAGAAACCTGTTATACTATAAAAATATTATATAAATGTAGTAATTTTAGTTACTCATAGATATACGCAGGAATATTTTATATTTACACCACAAAATGCAGCAGTCTTATAGTGATCTTCTCCTTTAATGTGAGAAATCTACTAAGGGACTGCTTTAGTGACCAATTATTGAATTGATGTAATATAACTGAATTTGAGCGACTAAACTAAACCAAAATTTTCAAGACCTCATTAAAAGACAATGCGGTAGTAGTAGTAGTAGTTCGACCGATGATAGGCTCCATTTTCCCTAACTTCATGACTAGCGCGTATTTTGCGTGACTTCACACACATCTTTGAATTTCTTCGACAGTATGTGCAGATTGCATCACGATGTTTTCCTTCAACGTAAGAGGGTCGGGTAAATATATACATATGAAAATGGAAGAACACATTGGTACATGGCGGGATTCGAACTCGGGACCTGCAGATTACAAGTCAAGAGATAAGACTTGAGAATAAACCCTTCTGCGATCACACTGTGGTCTCGATGTAGGTGTCAGGTCGGAATAAAGATGATTGTAGGATTTAATTCTGACTATGCAACATTTATAATAATAATTAAAACTTTTTTTGTTTGCAGACGTATTGAAGTACAAGATGTGAAAGCTATTGTCATGGAAGAGTTAGATTGCAACAATTGCAGTCTATTCGATGTGAATAATACATTCGATACGAACTTCACTAGTAATGGCACTACTATTAACAAATTCTATTTCTATCAGGTAACTAGTATTTATATTTTGATGGGAAGGGGAAGTGGATATGGCGAGGAATATATAAACATGATAGTTTCTTGCAAAACTCTAGATTAGTATAGGATTTATGTTATTAAATATAACACTTCGTTAGCAGGGTCGAGAACAAGGTCGTTAACAATTACTTAAGCGCTTTAAGCACTTTAAGTTCTTAAGTTGTAATGACTTCAAAGTACCATAGTAATAAAGTTGCATCATTCACAAATAGCTCTGATTATGCGAACACTGGGTGTTAGGGAACAAGTTAATTGCTTGGGAGAATGTCCCTTCTGAAGTATGGGTCTAGACATGTATTCTGTATTCTAATCTCATTTAAAATATGGTGCAATTAATGAGCAACATTGGAGTCATTGAATGTCTTCGTTTTTTTCTTTTTACTAGTATAGCCTGAGTTACAGAAACTCGACAAATATAATAAGATTTCTGTGACTATGGTAGACTATAAATATTATAGTTTTTTTTACTGATTTTTTTTGGTAATTGACAAGATACCAACTTACAACAAGATTACAAAGAAACTTAAGATTAAATTCTCGACACAAGCATACTAAATTTTAGTTTGTGTGTTTACCTATTAGTTTTGTTTTGAAGTGTAAAATTGAATACCGCTGAATATTCAAACGCCCCTCAAATATAAACGTCGCATAAAATATAAATAGTGTCTAAACGAAATCACCGCAGAGTACGGAGTTTAAGGGTGGACTTAACATGTAAGACGCTCTTAAACATTTGAGTAGCGTTTTAAAATTCGGCCTATACTGTAATAAAGAAATTAATGCTCTAAAAATTACTTTTAATAATCGCTAAATCGTTTTAACTTACGCCAGAGTATAATTAGTGGTATTACATTATTTAAATTCTTTGTCCCTTTCAAGAACATCGTTAAGTGTCTCATTTAAAAGGATTGGAGCGTAACATTTTGCACTACGTTTTGTGGGACACTTTATTACAATAATTAAAACATTTTCCTATACTTAAAGGTTAAATAGCATATTTCTTTAGAATATTTTACTTAGACATTAAGAATAACGCCATCTTGTTAAATATTGAAGTATGCTAAAGTTTTTTGGTATATTTATTTTTTCCTTTATTTGACCCGGTGGCTAGAATTGATTTGTCGTTTGTATCTAAGTGAGTAAGTGACTAGTGAAGATTAAGTTTAGTATTATTTTGATCGGGTCAGGTATAAGTTTTGGGACTGTTATTGTTTTTTTTCTAGACCGCACAGTTGGCAGTACTGTGGGTCCTGTTGGTTGCGATCGTGGCGGGCAACGCCACCGTCGTGTTGGCACTCCTGCTCACCAAGTCCAGGAAGAGTCGGATGAACTTTTTTATAATGCAACTTGCGATTGCCGGTAGGTAATACGAAATGATATTTTTTTTTAATTTTTTTTTGTGAAATTTGTATGAAAATGTTGTTTCTTTTACAGATTTATGGGTGGGATTGATAAGTGTTTTGCCAGATTTAATTCAAAGGATAACAATATCTTGGTTAGCAGGATCGATAGCTTGCAAGTTGATGAAATATTTACAGGTTTGAAACATCAAATATTATTATTTAATTAAAAAGTACCAAAGTGAAATTAAAATATAGCGAAATCAATAAATAAAAATATTGATATAGTATTAATACTTACCGATCGTAGAATATCACTTCTGCTATATCTGGATTGTAAAATTAAAAGAAAAAATAAATGTAAACGCAGTTGTGTTCAACGATAAGAAGAAACTATCAGCCATCAACTTTCGAACAGTAAAAAATATTGCGTTGTTCGGAAAGTCATTTCGTTTTTTTGATTGAAATTATAGACAATTCTGCCTATACTGACAATAGTGCTAGGTCTGGGTATGTCATTGTAATCCATTCAAGCTGTAGAAGCTATTGGCGAGTGACAAATCTTTATTTTGTATTTATCAGCTTCAACCAGCCTTCAAAACTTGAAAACTCTTCGACATAAAAATTGCCGGATGGAAATTTAGCGAACCAATTCTGGCACTGGCGTACTGTCAACACACCTTCTCCATTCACATCGGTCAATTTCTTTCTGACTTCAACAGCATTTTTATCCTTTCTGTAGCAAAACATAAAATAAGTCGAAATTTTTGCTTTTCGCTCTCCATATTTAAAAGGGCACCAACCAAAAACTATAACGTAGAATTAATTGAAACTTTTCACAAACTAGCCTTGCTATATGAGCTTTCAAAGCATATAATAATTAAACGGCTTAAGTGAGAATTTGGGTGCAAAAAATTCAATTAAATCCTCTATCGGGAAAAAACGAAATAACTTTCCGAACAACCTATACATAAAATATTAGCTTTTTTAATAAACCAAACATCTCTCAAATGTAGTCAATTCGTCGGATAAGCGGGTCCAAGGTTACTCTGTAATCCAGTATCTTGCTTAATGAGGTAGCTCGTCGGGACCATAGAATGACTCTCGCTTATAGAGGTTTCTCGCTTAACCAGTTTTGACTGTATATCAAATATTACAGGGTGTAGTTACATATTCCTCTACTTACGTACTGGTTGCTCTCAGCGTTGATCGATGCGACGCAATAACCCATCCGATGAATTTTACTGGGAGCTGTAAGTACTTTTATTTTTCAACTTTAAAACAAACAAAGACGTTAAATTATATTACTAAAGTTTGATTTAAGACAATCTTTAGTTATCGACTTTGTTATATTACTTAAATAAATCGAAATCAGTGTTAATATAAATTTTGTAATGAATTGTAAGAAAAAGTTTTTTAAAAATTTATCTATGTCTTAAAAGAATCACAAAATATGTTTTTGTAGCCTTTATTTTTGATAGAAGATAACGAAGAGTAAATAAATGGGAAGAGGAAAAAATCTTAAAGACATGAAAAAAAATAAGAGTTAAATTAAGGAATCATTTTAATATGCTAATTTTCCAGGGCGGCGCGCTAGAGCACTCATTTTAGGCGCTTGGCTGGTCAGTTTTCTATTCTGCACTCCAATGCTGTTTCTATTTGATGAAGCAGATATAGAAGGTAAATAAACAGATGCTTTTGACAGTGGTAGAGCCCGCTTCAACATCTTCGCACGAATTGGCCGGTTCGCCCGGTGAAATACCACGACCACACAGAAAACAGGCGTAAAATGGAAGCGATTCCGTGTTTTGTCTGATGGGTGTGGTGCCGGAGGCCTAATTTTAATCCAATTTCCCTTCCTTTCCTACAAGGAAATGATGGGAAGTGGAAGTGGATTTTCCGGGGGACGGGACGCATAGGAAGAGGAATTATCCTCTTGCTGTGCATCTCCTCCTCCGTAGATTGAGTGCTCCGGGCATGCAACGCATCTGCAATTGAGATGTCTATGGCAGCGGTCGCTTCGTTATTTCAGCGAGTCCAGGTAGCCGCTTGCTCGTTTGCCGCTTTATAATATCTTTGCACGTGCAATGGTTGACTCACTAAGGGTGAAGGAAGCAAAAAGGTGTAGTGCGCACTCGGTAGCTTGCAATGTTGCAAGCGAAAAGGAACTCAAATCTTTTAAAGACCTCTTAAATATTTTATTTGTTCCTGTAGGTACACTTCAATGTTGGTCAAGTATCAACGAGCTACAATGGCAGATATGGATGACGAGTGTGTTCGTATCACTGTTCGTAGCACCTGCGCTTACGATATCAGCCTGCTACGGCGTCATCGTAGTCACCATACGACAGAAAAGCAGGCGAGTGTTGGGTAAAAGAGCCGCCGCGACCAGGCAATGTAAGTACCTGAGCTAGTTAAGCTCTTGGGGACTACCCAAAGTATACTTCGAATGGTGATACCACTGATGGAATCGACATAAATGTATGAAACTGTCAATGAGATTCGACAAGTCATGTGCTTGTCACGTATGACATATCGAACGACATTGTCACTTCAATACATTTTTCATGTTGGCTATCGAATCGCTTTGTAGCGCATGTACTTTGAGTAGACCCCCTGAATACATTCGTTTGATAAAATTTTGTTACAATTCGATATTAGAAAATACATTTGCATTTAAATTTATTCTAAAAGATTAAGAAACATTTACTACAGAAGCTTGTAGTACATTTGTTCATTAATTTAAAAAGCTAACTAAATCTTAAGCTTGACGAAGAAGCAAAAATATTTTACTAACAAAGTATTTAACATGCTAAAGTGGTAATTCCAAGAGAGCAAATCTCAAATGAGAAGATTCGTACCAAATTCGTAGCAAATTAATTGAAACGTGACTTGAGTAGAATATTTTTGAAACATTTTGAGATTGGTCTGTCTAGATTACTTCTTAATTCTATGTTAATTTTCAGACAGCGATGATTTGGACAGCCGGCGAGCGAGCAGTCGCGGTATTATACCAAAAGCGAAAATAAAAACAGTCAAGATGACTTTTGTTATTGTTTTCGGTAAGAATAAACTCTTTTTTTTTGTTATTAAAGGTCACTGTTTGCCTATAGGAGGCATTTACAGATTCACCGTGCTTGAGGTGGTGCAGATGGCGCTTAGCCTAAACCTCTTAAGAGTTACTAAGCTCGAGGGCTCCCTCGGGAACCTCGGTTCGGGCCGTTACTTTAATATTATTACCGGATTGGTAGAATAAACCCAAGAAAAAGATTAAATACTTAAAATCTGAATGACCAGGAGGATTATCCAAAGTACATGCGTTACAAAGCGATTCGATAGCGAATATCAAAAATGTATGGAACTGAAAATGGCGTTCGATATGTCATACGTGACAAGCACATGACTTATCGAATGTCATTGTCAATTTCATACATATTTGTCGATTCCATCAGCGATATTGGCGATCGAAAGATACTTTAGGTAGCCCCCCCAATTTTGCTTAAACCATATTTTTGTTATAGACTAATTTATACACTCTGTATAGTATAACTTACCAACAATATTTTCTTTAAATAAACCATCAGAGCGTCGGTGGCTCAGGGGTTTTAGCTCTTGACTTGTAAACTGCAGGTCCCGAGTTCGAATCCCGGCATTTACCAATGTGTTTTTCGATTTTCATATGTACATATTTACCGACGCTCTTAGGTGAAGGAAAACATCGTGATGCAACCTGCACATATCGGCGAAGAAATTCAAAGATATGTGTATTCACGCAAAATACGCGCTAGTCGTGGAGTTGCGGAAAATGGAGCCCATCATGGGTCAAAACCTTTAACCTTTTTTTTTTAAATAAACCTGTATACAAGCCAGTAACTATCAATACTTTGTGTTAGTATTCGTGCTGTGCTGGTCACCGTACATGATATTCGACCTTCTCCAAGTGTACGGCTACGTGCCGGCCACGCAGGCGAACATCGCCGTCGCCTCGCTGATCCAGAGTCTAGCACCACTCAACTCCGCAGCCAACCCGGTCATATACTTCATATTCTCTAACAGGATATTCATTAGTCTCAGGTATTCTATCATCTCTTGCTAACGTGAAGTCGTCCAAGCGCACTATCTCTTTACACACTCGTTTAGTTTACGGATCATTTTCATAATGACGCTGGAAGACAAAATGCGTTATAAATTATGGCTGCAATAAACTTCGTATTAAAAGCCACAACATTTTGATTTTTTAACGCTCGTAGCTTCATGTTACCTTGTCTCTAATTCACATGAAACAAGGGTATTGTCAGTTATAAAATCTAAAGTTTTTTTTTATGAAGAAATAACTATTCGAATGTTCCAGAAACATTCCACCGTACAAATGGTTCTGGTGCTGGATGAAGAACAGCGGCAGTCCTGCTGGCAACGAGTCGCGCGCGCACACCGAGCTGCTGACGTCTTCACATAGGAGAACGAGACATGAGCTCACTATCAGGGTAAGAACAAAAGAGAGAGAGAGAGAGAGAGAGAAAGATGCGTTACCATTGTGTGGAAAAAAGTAAAATAGAAAAAATTTGAAGGGGGTGGAATTTTCTGCACTTCAGCGTCAAATTTTCAAACTCATTCTTATATTTTGCAAGAACTTCTCCTTCTCTAATCTATAACAAGCTGTCAGGTTTGAATGTTCGATAAAGATTTTCTGGTTTTAGGACGAATTGAAATATGTCGCAATACATGTAGAGATAAATTTATCTTACAACTTTTAGAGGTTGCATTGTGGATGCAAGCATACATAAATCTCAAAGCTCTTGAGAGCGGATGACACTCTGACGCTAGAGCTGTTCGTATCTCGTCGATCAAGAGTGCAATGCTCTCTGCATTACACCACTTGAATTGCAAAACTCTGACATATATTTCGTATTTTTATTTCGGTTTTATTTGATTGACCTTTATATGCATCTTTGTGACAGAGATTTTTATAATATGCAAAAATATAAAAATAATATTTGCTTTTCCATAACATGAAAATGCTATGCAATCTGAACCTTATGTTATGTTTTTTTATAGTTTCTAAATACACTCCCGGACACATCTATTGGCCCACCTACTGTTTTAAGTTTTGACTCTCCCTTAGATTATTTTAAGCTAGGGATAGCTTAAAATAAATCTAAGGTGGAGAAATAAATTTAAAAAAACAAGCATACCAGAGGATTGGACCATTAAATCAGGTTCAAAACGGCATAAAAATGTATTGCTCCACCGAAGATTTATTTTTGGTTAGGGACCGTCAATACTTAAAACACTAGGTGCTCCGATAGATGTGACCGAAGAGAAATAACTGCATTTGCCTCGACAAAGAATTTTGTATTATTTCAAACTTCAATCAACTGTTTCCCATTTCTTTCAGCAGTTTTTAATCATAGCAACCATAGTACAGCTAAATCCGTGCCACTTTCCTCTCCGTAGTTTTTCAACCACGAGCCCTTAACTAACAATTATTTACAGCTAAAAGACGACAGTATAAAAGCACCGAAGCAACGGATCCATCAATGCAACAGCAACTCCCGGAAGGTCCGGCTTCACGTGCCCGATGGCGAAACACAAACTAACAACAACAGCCAACCTATTAGAGTCAGAGAAGATACGTTTCTGTAAGCAAGATAAATTATTTCTTCAATGTTGGCAAGGTTGACAACGCCTGAAATGAGTACAGCATTTGTGTACTTGTATATAGAAATCAATATAATTTCTGTAATTTAAGTAAAAACTATTAACATTAGTAAAAAAAAATGTATGTTTTTACTTTTTAATCTTTATGCCTTTATACCGTTATCTTTGTATTTACCTTAATCATTTAGCAAGTTTTTTTTAAGTGTTATTTTATTTAACTGTACTATATTATTCTGTGTTTCTTTGTCTATTCTCTATATTAAATATATTAGTTAAGGAGACCAAATGTTTGAAAAATATTAAATTGATGTTTTAGATGTAAGTTCAAAGTTATTAACAGGGTTTATCTTGATATGACCCAATTTTGTCTGTATGTTAGAGTATATGTGTATTTATTTATGTAAATAATGTATGTTTAGAACATAATTTCATACATGCATAATATCGTAGTATGAATAGTAGATGATAATATTTATAGAAGGGGATCCTGGAAGCGGCAGACCTCAGTTAAATTCAAATGATTTATTGATATACGATTAGATAGGACTCGTATGTACTATAAGCGAATGGGCATTAGTTATCCTGTCCAGTTGGGCAATTTTGCGCGGAATAATAAAGAGTCTGGGAGGCCGTTTGCTCCATCCAAAGTGTCCGACTGCTTAGAGTATTGTCATAGTCCCTTGAGCGTCATATGTGAAAATCAGTTTTGTGAATGTAAGTTAACTTCAGTAATATTTTCTGCAACTTTAGCGCGTGATTGTGCGAAACTGCCCAACTGCCCATTCGCTTATAGTACATACGAGTCCTATCTAACTGTATATCAATAAATCATTTGAATTTAACTGAGGTCTGCCGCTTCCAGGATCCCGATGTTTGAAAACAAAATACATTCTTGTAAATTACACATATTAATGTTAATTAAAGTATTTTTAAATACGAGTATAAAGTCAGTTCGAAGTATGTAAATAATTTAAATATTTCATTCAAGTTTTTTTTTCCTGTATGATATGACCCGAATTATCGTGTTTAACAAAATACAGGGATTATTTAGAAAAATGTATAATATATCTTTTCTCATTTCTAATACATGAAATATGTCTAATACCAAATCTACTTCATATCGATTCAATCTCATTGACAGTTGTTCTTGACAGTTGACAACAGAATATTTTAATTTACATATGCAAAAGGCATGTGACAATAGTTACATGTTACATGTGCATGCAAAATGCATTCCATTCAAGACATACATGTAATGGAAATATTTAACACTATTTTCTTAATTTAATTGATTATTCCAAGTCAATAATTAAGTTATATTAAGTATATTTAAGCACATAATTAAAGTGCCAAAGATTCGAGTGAAACTCGTTATCATTTGGTATAATCAAATCAATGTTCATTGAATATACGAATATTTAAGTTTTTAAAAGTAATTTTATACTAATTCATAAGTTAAATTAATAAATGTAATAAATATAATGTTAATAATCTGTTTTATTATTTTCTTAACTACTTACAGACTACAACTATGAAACTTTTTAATTTAGGTTGATTTTATTATAAATACATATTAGTTTAAAAAAAAACATATTATATAAAAAATAGTTCACCACCAGCTGCGAAATCCGATGACTCAAGCAACCAGTAGTGAGAATGCAGAGAAAGGGACCTTCTTACTATGCGTACGGTCTCCAAAATGACTGCCTTAATATACTAATTTTGATGAAATATGAATTCAGAACATTTAAAAAGCTTTTTGGTTTCCACATTATCTAACTACTGTCTATTATTTTATAATTTTATCTATGCTTAATATTATAAAGAGAGAAAATTTGTATTTTTGTTTGTATTTAAATAACTCAAGAACAACTGAACCGATTACAAAAATTCTTTCACCATTAGAAAGCTACATTATCCCCAAGTAACATGAGCTATATTATTTAATTCCATGCGAACGAAGTCGCTCACAACAGCTAGTTGTAAATATACGACTAAAAATAATTTATTCACCGTTGTTAATCCACGTAACTCGTGTAGGTAATTCAATAGAAATTCTTCGTTCGCGGGAACGTAGAGTCGCTTCGAGTGTGGAATTCAAACTAGAGAAAGAATTTTAATTAGTCGCGTTGAGATGCGTCTTTCAAGGAATAGTTTTTCTCTTTTTTCTTATATATTTTTAAGAACGAAAATGTAGAAAAATATACTACAATAAAGGCTTAAATTTTATTAAAGTTATATTAAGGTTAATTGGAACGATATTTAATTTATTGACTTATGAGATACCTATCTAAATATTGTTGTTTTTAAATAAACTATTAAACTTGGAGCATAGTCTTATAAGCCAGACCAATAACCTTTTATTCCTTGGTAGTTTTGTTCCCTTTGATCCTTTCTTAGTTGTTGCGGCGAGCACTGGCCGCTACAGGCCACCTCCTTGCTCGCCGCACGTCTTTTTTACTTTTTTGAATTTTATTTATTGCCATTCCTTTATTCATTCTTCTTTTTTTATTTCGTCTTATATGTATGTCTTTTTAAATATTTTGTTTTTGTAAAAAAAAATATTACACTTTTTGTTGTCGATGACGTCGTTTCATTTTAAACTTTTTTTTCAAATTTTTTACATATAAACTTATATAAAGCTTTAACAAAAGGGTCCTTCGAGCCGGATTGGTATTAATAAAATGATAAAAATCATTTTTCGAATATGTTTCTAAGTCATTTAGAGTTCCAGAACACTATAAACAATAAGAAAGGAAGTTATATTTTCTTTAGTTACGCAGAAAATAATATCTTTATCCTCATAAACGGCAAATTGATGATAAGAAAAACTAACATAGAACAATTGGGGAGCAATGAGACGTGACCAGACTCACAATTGCAGACATATATGAGATATGATTTTTTGATTTCGACAATATGATGAGATGTATACTGTGAATTTCCACTACCGGAACACGTATAAGAAAACATATACATATCTCTGTTTTTTCTAGAGAAAATGATTGGAATAGCAATAACATTTCCATGGATAATGCTTCTATCTATACTAATATTATAAAGAGAGAAACTTTGTATTTATTGAAATAACTCAAGAACTACTTGGCCGATTTCAAAAATTCTTTCACCATTAGAAAGCTACATTATCCCCGAGTAACATAAGCTATATTTTTTTATTTCACGCGGATGAAGTCGCAAACAACAGCTAGTTTAAGTATAATTTTAACAAATATGTAAGTACGAGTATGTACACATTGTTTCAACAGTGAATAGCTTAAGGGCTTATTTTAGCCCACTTTCCCTTCCTATCCTTTTCATATCAGGAAACGATGGGAAGGGGAACTGGATTTGGCGGAGGAGAGGACTTATACGAAGAGGAATTATCCTCTTGCTCTGCGTCTCCTTCGTAAACTAAGGGTAGGCAATGCAACTGCAATTGCAGATTTCTATAGGCAGCGGTCACTACGCTATTTAGTTAGTAAAAATCATGTCAAAGATTTACTTAAATATTTTAATCAAGTAAACACAATATTGATACTTGTCTCAGTATCATGTATTTCATAATATTATAATTTAATTCTACACACTACGTAGAAACGTTGTGACCTACTTGGCAGAGAAATCTCGAAAACTCAATTTTAATCGTGACTCGACTAAAATTTTCATTTTTAACATGTAGCCTTACACGGAAAGCGCTACAAAATGACTTTTCCTATTTACTAAATACTTTTACATTTTTATTAAATTAAAATGTTTATTCTTTTACTTTGTTGCGTTTAAACAATGATATTTATTTTATTAAGTTTCACACTGAGAATAATAAATGAGTTAGATTTAACTTTCTACTTACTATATTTTACTAGCTCTTGTTCGCGATTTGTCCGCGTGGAATTAAAAAAAAACAAAACCTATGTTACTTAGAGATAATATAGCTTTCTAATAGTAAAAGAATTTTTGAAATCCACCCCGAAGTTCTTGAGTTATTTCAATACAAACAAATATTAGTATAGATTTAAACATTTTTTTTTCTAAAATTCTAAAACTTACAATATCATCTAGGTACATCGTACATTTTAAACAGTATTCATTGAATTTTATAACAGCTTTTAATTTATCATCTTCGTAGTATCAAAAATCTTTAGCACGCGGGTGCTACCTACTTTAATTGGATATCCTTCATAGTGACGGTAGTGTGAATACAATACGTTCCTAATAAAGGGTCGGATCCCTTTGTTAGACTCGCGTAATATTGTTTAATTAAACTAATGTGATCATGGTAAACAGACGCGAATAAATAAGGGTCTTCCTTTATTTGAAAATATAAGTTTACAACAATAGTTCCTTATTTGACTTCAACTAAAGGGAGCATCACACCGCGAGCGGAATGGCCTCGTTCCCGAACTCTTTTAACTCGCAGTACAAAACTGCACGAACAATCTCACTTCAGCTCTTTTTGTTATTTGTTGGTGTGGACTGAAGTATTTTTGGACTCAAATATTTCACATCACGGTCGTACTCAAATAGTTCCACACTCCCTACGCCGTTGCACCGCCCATTGTAGGGTTGCATAAACGAATTTATTTTTAATAGGACTATACAGTTACAGACCTACAGTTTCGTATTGCGAGTTAAAAGAGTTCGGAAACGAAGTCGCTCCGCTCTCGGTGTGAAACCAGCTATAGATATATAAGTACAGTCAGGAGAAGAAATAAAGATACAGAACAGCTATCCAGATAAAGTCTTCAAATTCACTTTTTTTTGTAAGGGTTTCACCAGATTCCTCGAGCGATCTATCTTCCATCATCTGAATCGTTACTGAGTGGTATATCTAAAGAAAGGATTTTAGGATCACATAGACATTTTCTTACGTAGAGACATATTTTGCAGTTGATTTAAATGTAATGTACTTATGACAAGCGTCAAGTGCGTACTGCAAAGGACGTTGATTGAGTAAGGTTGATTACACTTCAATTTGTGCCCTTTAGATTTTAGACGGATTATAATTAAAATAATTAAACCGATTTTAAACAGAATATAAACATAACATCAATAAGAAATAGCTTTCAGAATACATTCAGGACAGGAGATGTGTAGGAATTCATCTTCTTTCCTGTCAAGTTCACTTCCATAAGCAATCTAGGGTACACAGAATAGTAGGTTTTTCTTTTTCTAGTGTTGAAGTCAAAATTTGATACCCTTAAAAACTTATATGAAGTTCGTGTTCACCTATAAGATTATATTTATTAAACAGTAGCTGTTGCACGCGACTTCGTCCGCGTGGAATTAAATAATATAGCTAATGTTACTCGGGGATAATGTAGCTTTCTAATGGTGAAAGAATTTTTGAAATCAGCCCAGTAGTTCTTGAGTTATTTCAATACAAACAAAAATACAAAAATTCAAAAATACAAAGTTTCTCTCTTTATAATATTAGTATAAATAGGTATACATACAGCATTCTTAATACCATGGTTACGTGTTAAAACGAACGACATACACTACAGTATAGACACGCATATCCAAAGAGTACGTATTCAATAACCTTGGAGGAAAATTCCAATCGTCGGGTAAAAGCGTCAATACAAGATTAAACAATATTAAACTGAAGGGTTTCTTTATTAAATTCAACCATTTCAATACTTCCTTAACATAAAATGTTATAGTTAAAGTTTTAATTGTATTTCTTTAGTTAACTGAAGTAATTTATTGAATCGATAAGTGAAATGCAAAATTTGACAAAGCAGTGTAACTCAAGAGCTGTAGGTTTTTATTTAAGATGATTTTTTTTTGGAATTAAAAAGAAGAAATAAGTAATGAACAGGATATTATGGAGCTTCAATTTCGCGTATAGAGTTTTGAAAAAGAGATTGAAAATATTTTCTATTTCCCGAATTTTCAAACGCTACTTAAATATTAAGTCTTACATGTTAAGTCCAAGTTTAAACTTAAAATTCTACGGCGATCTCGTTTAATTACACCACTTAGATTTAAGCGACGCTTGAATTAGAGTGTCGTTAGAACATTCGGCCGTTAATCAAATGTTTTTTAATATTAGTCTAGATATTATAAAGAGATAAACTTTGTATTTTTGTATGTATTGAAATAACTCCAGAACTATTGGGCCGATTTTAAAAATTCTTTCACTCATACAAAGCTAAATTATCCCCGAGTAACATAGGATATATTGTTTAATTGTACGCGGACGAAGTCACGAGCAACAGCTAGTATAAACTATGTTTATAGAATAAAGGAATACATGAAGGCAAATATTTTAATATTTAAATGACTGGCCGGGAGTAATAAAACAAAGCTTCAGACACGATCTTCGGCCATAATAAAATTCCAACAGAGACATTTTTTTTTGTTTTACGCTGATTTTACGACTTACTGAGTACAAGCGCGAGATCATAAACGCTAAGCGAAATCTTCAAGGGTCTAAAAAACTACACAGTATAATAAAACAAACTGAATTTAGCTTAAAATTACTTTCTTAAACGCATCAGAATTAGTTACCATAATAACAATGGTAGCCAGTTGGTCATAATTCTACCATTATTAATCAAAGATTTATTTTTGATAAAAAATAACTTTATATAATTCTCCACACTAATTTCTTTCACGCAAAATTCTTAATCAATACAAAGTTTTACATTAACATACGTAGGCATTATAATATGTAATAAATGTACTACAAATAATTTGTGTTTTTCGATTTTAGATTTTCATAAGTACATATTTACCCGACCTTCTTTCGGTGAAGGAAACACAGTGATGCAACCTGCACATACCGGCGAAGAAATTCAAAAGTATATGTTAAGTCTTGCAAAATACTCGGCTACGCGGCTACGCGCTACGTCGCGTACTAGTCGTGGAGTTGCGGAAAACGGAGCCCATAGGTCGAACTACTACTACTACTACTCCAAATAATTTGTAAGAAATCATATTGTAAAATCACTAAAGAATTATTTTATCTCTGGCAAATCTTCAAGTCGTTCATATTAATGCGATGTCGAGTTGAAAACTATTGCAGTTTTAGTTTCCTTTCTCCAAGTGGTCGAGAAGGCAATAGACAATTTTAGGCAACATTCCAACTGTAATCTTGCGCTTTAAACTTGTAGCAGTTGCATTTTATTATACCGACTTTCGGCAAAGACAATTCACAGCAGAATTTGTTACCTACTTCAAAAACAAACGGAATTTATTAATTCAACGTTTCTTTATCAGTTATTTAACTTGATTTAGTTTAATTACAATTCATTTTACGATATTTTCGGCTGAATTGTCAAACGCTACTTAAATATTTAAGAGCGTTTTATATGTTAAGTCCTCGTTTAAACTCCAAATTCTACGGCGATCTCGTTTAATTTTGACCCGACTTATATATTAAGCGACGCTTAGAAATGAGCTTGAAACTGCTGTAATAATAAAATAATATGTATCTATACGCAAGACCTATAGAGTTAAAAACTTTTACAGATAACAAAAATATAATTTTATTCTTGTATTAAAAATAAAGGCATAACTTAGTAAGCTAAGTTTATTAAAGTTCTAGCGTTGTTAGTACAAAACTTTTTCAATAACTGTTAAGTTAGATTAATTATAAAGTATAATTAATCAAACCGCAAGACACGTGACTACTTTGATAACTTCTAAATTAACTTAAGTTTTCAATTATACTTACTGAAAACTACGTGTTCACAACTTACTTCTTACTAATATTATTCAAGCGAATGTCTGGATTAATGTATGTTCGTTTAAAGATATAAACAGAACGGCTGAAATGATCTCGATAAAATTTTTCATAAATGTAGAACAAAGTCTAGAAAAAAGGCTACTTATATACGATTTAATTCCCACTGGATGGAGTTGTAGACGGCAGCTAGTATTTATTATAAAAATATTTTTTTAATGAATAAATCAACGCTTGATCGTGATCTCACTTGATGCTGTGGATTGTGGACATAAGATAGTACTAGTTAGCTTAGTAGATATCACTATTCTCTCCTTACTGTATACCAATAATTTGTAAAAGAATAGCAATTGTTAGACTGCCGGCAACGCCTCTTCATTTCTTTTGGTAGTGATTTTTTGGCAGTGGTTTTTTGGTAGTGGCAAACGAGCAAGTAGCCACCTGGATTCGCTTAAATAGCGAAGCGACCGCTGCCCATAGACATCAATTGCAGATGCGATGCCTACCCTTAATCTACGGAGTAGGAGACGAGAGAAGAAAAGTATAGGAGGGGAAAGTGGACTAAAATTATGACACCAGCACAATACTCATCAGACGAAACACGGAATTGCTTCCCTTTGACGCCTGTCTTCTAAATTACGTGTTGTTCATGGGCGTCGGTAATTTTTCAACATTACATTTTATTCCAGTACTTTGTACGCTAAATACGTACAAATTTAATTAAACGTCTCATATGTAATTTACTCTATTTATATATGAAAGCTAATTTACTTTTCATGTTAAAATGTGTTTAATAAATGAATATAAGGTTCGTGTAGACTCTATAGAGCCTCTAATGAGTTACGCATATTGAATGAAATTTTACTCCTGAATTTAATTTTCTAAAACGTACCAGAACTTAGTTTAACATACTGGCGGCCAAACTTATAAGCGCCACTCAAATATATAAGAGAGTCTTACATGTTAAGTCCAATGTTAAACTCCAAATTCTACGGCGATCTCGGATAATTTTGACAACACGTAGATTTTAAGCAACGCTTTTATTGGCATTTGAACATTCGGCCGTCAAAGTGTCTTTGTTTTATTTAATTGCCATATTCAGAGACACTAAGAGGGTTCCTCAGTTTAGTTTAATAGTGGAATTTATATTTGTTCATTTTTCAGTAAGAAAAAGAAATATTGGTGACCTAAATTATGCATTTACAACAAAAACATTCAATTTAAGTTTAAAATAAATGTGCAAATGTTTATTTTTAAAGGCAAAAGTAAGGCAAAGTTAACTTTACTAATAAACACAAAGCTTCTTAGAAGTTGCCTTGAGAATGTTAAGAGAATTTAAAACAAAGTTTTCCTTAACTTAACAACACTTAAGCATTTACTTAACTTTGAACTTATGTTGGTTATAACTTTATGTTTATTTTCATATATAAAAGTTACTTTCAATTTATTTTATTACTTGCTTAAACACTTGTATTAATATTTTGTTGTATTTTTAAGATATAAAATGTTAGTGGAATAGTAGAGTTATCAAACCCACAGTTATAAAAACAAATGACATGCGTCATCATCACACTGCTCTAGTCTCTATGGAGGGTCGGCCCATTATATACTGTTCCTCCATAGTTCCCTTGCAGCAGTCATATCTAAATTCATCCCTCTTTAACAAAATCCAGACTTTCTTTATTCAACTTCCCTCTACTTTTATCCACATACAAAACAAATAACATATGCATTGTTACATTTTTGAGAATTGTTAACAAATAATAATTATTAATCCAAATCTTAATTATACAACTAAGTGCCGTTTAATGATGTCTAGACTAGTGTTAATATGTCTTACACAGCCTTGTCACAACTTGAAGCCTGTAATGAGAAATTGTTACACGCACGTGACTCGACTACGAAGCTTACCCGCTCATTGAAAGCTTATACGAGAAGCTTTTATACTAATATACTCTTATTAAACAAATATGTAGAGTTAGGAATACAGTAGGGTTATCCAAAGTACATTCGCTACGAAGCGATTCTATAGCGAACGTCAAAAATTTATGGACCTGACAATGGCGTTTGATATCTCACACGTGACAAGCACATGACTTATCGAATGTCAATGTCAGTTTCATACATTTTTGTCGATTCCATCAGCGATATCGCCAATCGAAAAAATACTTTGGGTAGCCTCCCAGGAGAGTATTTTAAGGCTTTGTTTGTGAGTCGGAATAACTTTTTTTTTTTAAGTGCTTACATTTTTTTAATACCTATTTTTCTACTGTTTACTTGCAGTTTTTTTATCTATATTATAAGGGGAAAGATTTGAAATAACACAAAAACTCAGGCCGAAATCAAAAATTCTTTCAACATTAGAAAGCTCCGAGTAACAAAGGCTATATTATTTAATCCCACGCGGACGAAGTTACGAGTAACAGCTAGTGATATAAATCCTAAAAAGATTTACTTTTGTTAATTTTAATTTTATTATACTGCATTTCTCTAAAACTTAAATGTTTGCAACTCAACATCCAATTAGTATAACATCTTTGTAAGTTTCTAAGTTCTAGTCGTATATTTTGTTTTCTAACAAAACCACGTAAGAAAATATGAGCCACATAAATAAAGACATAAACAATCTTGCAAAGGAATGTTTATAAATCAGAGTGCTTTCGATTGTTGTTGACAAGATTGAATGCCATATAACTTTGTACTAATAACTCAAAGTATAACTCAATGTTAAGCAAGGCACACTGTTGGCCGACTTTTTATCGGCAGATAAAAAGTCTGTTGGGTGCACTGCAAACTAAAAGTCTGCGGCAGACAAATAGTTTTATAGATCTGGGTACTAGCATACATGACCATAGGAATCGAGGCTTAAGACTAAAAGTTGGCAGACAAAAAGGTTGCAGTATGCGAGGGCGCTAATGATATTAATGTCGTACATACATGCAATTACTTTTGTATTACTATTTTAATTTATACATTTTATTGCAGTATGCAAAACTGAACTTTTTCTTCTATTAAACCGTATAAGCACAGTTGGAATATTTTTAACTCTAGATTGAGTTTGGAACTTTGCCTAAAAGCATCTTATTGCTACGTCGCTACGAATCGTAGCACGTCTACGAAAGCTACAAATGTTTTCAATTCAATCTACGATTTGAAAATGATATGAGGAACTTTCAAGTGCTTTTAAATTATACTATATTGTTTTGTTAATTTATTTACTAGCTATAGCTCGCGACTTTATCCGCGCTGAAAAGCCTATGTTATTCAGTGATAAAGTATAATAGTTTTTTAGGTGTATAAATTTTTAAAATCAGCCCGGTAATTTTTGATTCATTTCGATGCCTCTTTAATCTTTCCTCTTTATAATATTAGTATAGATTAACATATTCACATTTCTTGAAAACAACTTTATAACAATTATTTTTGTTCAAAAATACTCCCTTTTCTTTTGTTTTCTAAAAAAAATAATTAAAAAACAAGCTACGTGTTATTTAGGACGTAAAACTCTCAGTAAGTAGAATGCAGGCGTACAAAAAAGGACATGAAGTGCCTTTTAAAAGTTTTCCTTTGTAATGGCGACGTGCGGATGGCGTTAGGATGTTTCTAAAAAGCTTTCAACTTTTAGTTAATACTTCCTAATGCGGCGTGACGTCGTTCGTAAAATTAAAGTACCCGAGGGCCTATCACGATTATTCGTTGAAACGATTTCGAAACGTCATCGACAAAATTTCCATCAGATTTGTGCCGCTGTTTACGGGCGTAAAGTACACAAATTTTGTCGTTGACGTTACTGATAAGTGCTCGCTACGTTACGCAAATATTCGTAATAAACCCTCAGTTGTTTGGAACAGGATATTTTACTTGATATCATAATATACGTTTAATGGTTTTCTTAATATTTTGTTACACGGATTATTAAACAGGTACGAAAAATATGAAATAGGTTGCAGTGAGTTTAAAAAAATCATATGGTTTAAAACCTAACTTTTATTATAAAATTTCAGACTTTTTACATAAGGACAAACAATTCATTAATTTATTCCTTTGTTTCCTTTTGAGGTCGTAATCTAATTCATTAAAAAAACAGCTATATATTACTATAAATAACAGTAAATAATTCCTAACATATTCTGTCTAGAATCTTTTACGTGCAAAGCAAACGCCTACCCGTTTGCGCGAGGCTTCTGTTTACGTTAACAGAAGGCAATAAATAAAATTTCGATCAATATACGTCGAAACTTATCACTGTGATGAATAATGGAGATGTTATCTTATTTATTTCCATCAGAAACCTCCATATTTTTTTATATTTAATCTATACTAATATTATAAAGAGAGAAACTTTGTATTTCTGAATTTTTGTATGTATTGAAATAACACAAGAACTACTGGGCCAATTTCAAAATTTTTTTCACTAATAGAAAGCTACAATATCATCGAGTAACATAGGCTATATTGTTTAATTCAACGAGAACGAAGTCGCGCACAACAGCTAGTCTATACGAATATTATAAAGAGAGAAACTTTATATTTTTGTATGTATTGAAATAACTCAAGAACTACGGGGCCGATTTCAGAAATTCTTTCACCATTGGAAAGCTACATTATCCCCAAGTAACATAGGCTATATTGTTTAATTCCACGAGAACGAAGTCGCGAGCAACAGCTATTCAATTATACTTTGATAAACAAATAAGGTATGATGACTTTGTGCGTATAAAATTTCGTATTTGATAAACCACAGCACGATCGTGTGTCAGTTTCGGAATGATTAACACTGATCCATTAATCACACTTCATCTTTACAGCTGTAATGCTTCGGTTTTATTAGAACGAGTTCGCGATGATAACGGACTTCGATGCCGGATGCCGAAACAAAATCTCCATTTTTATCGTGAACTTGGTCTAAAGAAGCAGAAGTATAAAGGCTTACAAGTACGAAGTGTATCATCAATTAATTTCGAAAAACATTTTTTGATAGAGTGATTGAAAAGGAATATTTATATGTATAATAACATCCATTAAATAGTGAAGAAATACTGTTATTTTTTAGGTTCCTAATGTGACGTAAATAGTTTTTTCCGCATTTTTGTAGTGTATATAGTATCAGCATTTCACCGAAGTTAATAGAAGTGCGAAGCCGGGGCAGGTCGCGTGTTATTAATATTATGTTATTTCTTAATATTAAGCTTGAAAGTACGACATCCCATTTAACTATGATCAAGTTAAAATGTATTCCATGTACATTATTGCAATCCCACGTATTTGCTTTGGCAATGAATCTTCTAAAACGATGTTCAACCTATAAATAACTTCGTTCTAAATTTATATCAAGCAATACGTGAACCGTAACAGTTTAAGCTTAAGTTAAAGTCTATTAGACAGTATACAAGGATAGCTACACGTACTTTGTTTCGAAAATGTGACCTTTTTTATAAAATACGAAAAAAAATACCTCGAATTGCCGAATCGTCATTTAAATAAAGCGTTTTAAATATTAAGAAGAAGACATATTGAATAAACTTTAAAACAAATGCACTATTAGAGAAAGTTTTATAATTCTCAAATATCTATGAAAATGTATGCCGGTGATATAACTTTGCCAACGGAAAATTATATTCTCTAAGACAAATAAAGAAGAAGGCAATCTACCGCAATTTGCCGCTAGCGGACCGATCATGATTTATTAGTATGGACTGACTTCGTTTTGTTAGCTTTTGTTTGGTTTCATTACCGAATTGCCAGATAATAATAGTTCATCAGCTTTTATCACTACATAGTATAAAACAAAGTCGCTTTCTCTGTCCCTATATACATATGTATGCTTAAATCTTTAAAACTACGCAACAGATTTTGATGCGGTTTTATTTAATAGATAGACTGATTGAAGTGGAAGGTTTATATGTGTAATAACTAGCAACCCGCGCCGGCTTCGCACGGATGCAATACTGATACTAAATCACTACAGAAAAACTGTGAACGTTGTTTTATACTATGTAGTAAAGTGATATAATGTATTTAGTATCAGCATTGCACCCGTGCGAAGCCGGGGAGGGTCACTAGTACAATAGAATGTTGACAGTTCATAATATTGTTTAGACATATTAGATCCTATACCAACCTCAAAAAGCTCACTAATTTAAGTATAAAACATCACAAACAAATAATACTGCAAATCTGCAATAAATTTTACCTTTTAAATAAACTCTAGTCAAGTAAAAAATCTTACTTATCTTTAGCTTTTCAAGTAATCATGTAGTCAATAAATATTTAGAAGTAATAAAAAGATTGTATCTAAACTACAAAGTAAAATAAATATCGACTGACCGACCTACAAACCCGTTATTCTATAGTCATGGCCGTTTATTTCGATGTGGGTTACTTTAACGGGCTTTATGCATATTAAAAGAATCGTAAATAAACATGGAGCCGTACCTGTAAAGCGTGGATTTCTACTCCCGAAAAACCTTTTTTAAAATATTTAGTCATCCCTCCTTATTCCAATGAAAAAACAGAGATAACAAAGCTTTTGCTGTCTGGTATTTTAGGACTGAAAGCCCACGTTTATCTTTACAATAAATATTCTTAATTGTTTTACGTCCGTGTTGCGTTTTGACTTAAAACAACTTTACGATTCTGTATGAATTCTTCATAAACTAAACAGGGATTAGGATTTCAAGTAATATTTTGGAACTGAAAAAAATATTTTAATAACTACCATAAAGTCGACATTTTAATTTGTAAATTACTTTTTATTTTAAACTTTATCCCCCTTATTCCGAAAAAAATGTATAAAATACTGCGATAAACGAGGACCAATAAGTCGTTGATTATACGATACTGGAGGACACTCGGCACTAAATAAAATAGACCAGGGATTTCATTGGCCCAAATTGAGTATCATAAGAAGTACTAGGAACAAAGATGTTCTGTATTTTGGAATACATTTTTTGAATGTACCAGTACCAAACGTAGAAAGTACAATAGTAATAACGCTGATTCTCATTTCGGAATAAAGCGGTATATGTTTAATAATTAAATTAATAAGTACTCGTCAGCTAAGTTACAATTAAAAGCCTAATTACGAATGAGCAAAGTAAATGAATACTAAGTAAACATTCGAGACACGTTCTCGTAACGAAGACGTTTCAACTGACAAGGCTTAAATAGTATATTATTTAATTAGCTGTAATTTCCTCGCAATATTTCCTTTGTGTAACTAAGCTAATTTCCTAAGGAGCGTAGGCACGTCAATTACTCGTTACGAGGCCATATAGTTTAATATATAGTCACAATATCATTGTTCATTCTATTCTGTCTGATGAGTGTGGTGACGAAGGCCTAATTTTAGACCACTTTCTCTTCCTATAATTTCCTTATAAGAAAATGATAGGAAGGCAAGTGGATTGGTAGGGGGTGACACGCATAAGAAAAGATACTATCTTCTTGCTGTGCGTCTCTTCCTCCGTAGATTAAGGGTAGGCAACGCGTCTGCAATTGCAGATGTCTATGGGCAGGGGTTGCTTTGGATTTTTCAGCCAATCCTGGTGGCCACTAGCTCGTTTACCACTTTGTATTATATAAAGTAGCACGTTTTCTAGAAACTAAAGAAGCTAAATGTCCTTTTTTCTGTGTCCCCTCCTCCGTCGATAAAAGGTAGGCAACGTGGATACGCATTGGCCATGTATTGGCTACGCTCGCTTCGCTATTTCGACGAATTAAAAAGCCTATATACCAACGTATAATATGAAAACTTTATTTATACTTGAATAAAAATGTCATTATCAATTATGTTTATATCAAAGACTTGGACTTTTTAATTTCATAGCTGGATGCTTCAGTAAACAATTTTACAATTCACAGCCAAAGTAAGTTCTAATTAATATGTATTTCTACTAATTAATATTAAACTTTCTTGAAATATTTCAAAATATTATTTATTTTTCTCTGAGATATTCGCTGGGTTTCGTCGTGAAATTATGAAATGTTCTTGAACTAGGGATGCCCACTGACTTCACAAGGATAGCAATACAAATATTGAAGTAAAAATACTGTAGAAAAAATCATATAACAAACTCAATACCTCCTCTTTTTGGAACTCGGTTAAAAAAAAAATAGAAAAAAAATAATCTTTTATGAAGTTAAAATAGTAAACTACACACATCATATAATTTATTTAAGATTAGTTGTTGTTCGCGACTTCGCCTGAACGGATATGTTACTCGAGGATAATGTAGCTTTCTAAAGGTGAAAGAATTTTTGAAATCGGCTCAGTAGTTCTTTAGTTATTTCAATACATACAAAAATACAAAGTTTCTTTCTTTATTTTAGTATAGATCCGTTAATCGCGCGTGTCGTGGAGTTGCGGAAAATGGAGCCCATCATGGGTCGAAGCTTACCTTATAGATCAGTTTAATTTCAGAGTTTATACATAGTGATATGCATATAAATTACGTTGTAAATATATTTTGTTTCATTTTTCTCGATACGATATCTGGGGATCTGAAAGGCGGTAATTTGAGGCTCCGCAAACATTGACTTAGGACAGCGGCAATATCGGAACAGCTTTTATGAAAGAGAAGTCGTTAAATTCGCTTAGAAATTTCGTAAACGTTTTTATGACTTTGAAATGTGAATATAGAGTAACACATTGCCTGATTTTATGTAACACTAGTTGTGGCCTGCGACACCGTTCTGCGCGGAACTGAAATAGTAAGTAGCCTATATGACCTTCCAGACTACATCTGTGTAATTTTACCAAGATTAATTAAGCCGTTTCGTAGATACCTTCAAACAAACACAAACATCTGCAAAAACAACAATGGATGTACCATTGTTGTTTTTGCAGATATAATATTAGTAAGTAAGATTATTAATCAAATCTATACTAATATTACAAAGAGTGAAACTTTGTATTTTTGAATTTTTGTGTGTGTTGAAATAACTCAATAACTACTGGGCAGATTTCAAAAATTCTTTCACAGTTAAAAAGCTACATCATCCCCGAGTATATAGGGCACTATATTTTAATTCCATGCAGACAAAGTCGCGGACAACAGCTAGTATTATTATAAAAACCTTTCATTTCACTTTAGTTAATTAAAAAAATATTTATTTGTTGTTTAAATATAAATGTACGACAAATAAATGAAAAAAAAAACATTGTATAAGTAAACCAATAATTCAAAAAATAAACAAGACAAAAAGCAATATTCCTATTATTTTATCCAAATGTTTGTTACTTTAATTAACTTTTATACTAACCTAAGGCTGTACAATTATTAAAGACTTCATAAAATTATTGTATTTTTAATCCGCGTTGTGTTATTACAATATCTTTTTAAATTAATTGCTACACTGAACGGATATTTATCGTGTAATATTTCAAAGAAATATTTACTCATACAATATTCCTTTAGGCAATTATAAAATCTGTAACCAATTTTATACAAAGCTTTTTTAAGTACTCTATCTTTATTAGAAAAAATAAACAATTTAAAAAAGCAAACGCAAATAAAATCATAAAGTGGCGGTGTCTAATAAGAAATCCAACTTTTTTAAAATCAAATGTTTGTTTAATTTAAAAAAAAAAAAAAAACAAAGTAGGGTAACACGATGTCTCGAAGTAGGCCTTGGCTTCCGACAAGGAATCTCTCCAAACTTGGAGATCCCGCGCGATCCCAAACCAATCGCGGAAAAAAATCAAATGTAGAGTATGTTAATTTCTTAACGTCTTTGTTCAAACTTCAAAGCATACTGTTGGAAATCGATTATTATCGATTATAAACTAATCACTTTGTCTATTGATCTATGAATCTTATTTTGTCTGTGCCTACTGTCACTCTCTCTGCTCTGCCAATAATGTAAGTGTCAATGTATATTTTATCGCCTCTAAATAAATCCATTTTCTCTCAGTAAATCATCTATTTTTCACACCCAAAACCTATCACATACAGCTTTAATTATAGCTTATATCTACAGCTGTGTGATCGACTCTAAGTGGGTAGGAAATTTAATTCCTCGACTGCATTATAGTAATGGAACTTGATGCAGCTACTTTATGCGTCAACGACCTCTCGGACATAAGAGCCAAGTTATGAGCACCTATAAACATTGTAACGTCGTCCACACGTACCCGCTACAAAGGAAAACTTTTAGAGTCCCTTCTAGTAGCTTTTTAGTTCTACATCGTACACGGGCAAAGTAGTTTGCAGCCAACTGTTATGACTTCAGGAAGTAAAACGCACTCAGAGTAGGCACGTGTTTATATTATTAATCACAAATTAAAGCTAGCAATCCAGGTTATTTTTAGCATGTTTAAGCCTTGAGAATTCCATCATAGTCAACCTGCCTTTGTCTCTATAAAGCAAGGATTCCCCAAGTTGTCTATATCTGTTTCCGAGGGGTCGAAATCGAAAACTGATATTGGGGGTCGATGAGGTCTTAAAATCGACCTCAGTACCTTGGTATTTTGTACCAACAGGAAAAAGAAAAAGATAGGCCCCCTTATTAATAATAGTATGCTAATTTAAAACAATGTTAAATCTCACTCTGTATTCTTCTATTGTCCTAAGTCAGAATGAAAAATAACACTCTGTAGCAGGTGTTTCAAGTTAACGGACCATTATTAATAAGGGGGTCGATTTAAAAAGTAGGTAATTTGAAAATGGAGGTTCATTTCGGAAAAGGATTCACTTGTCCAAAATAGTTTGGTAACCCTGCTATAAAGGGACAGTCCAGTACTACTCCGTATTAACCTTCATATCTGAATTCAATAATTTCTTTAGCATATTTTTCTAATTTCAAGATTTCAATACATATAACTTACTTGTATATTCTTGTCAGGAAAATAGAAACCACCGCCAGGCGAAACAAACAGAACTTTTATTTAAAAGTAATAGTAATCTATACTAATATTATAAAAAGAGAAACTTTGTATTTTTGTTTGTATTGAAATAACTCAAGAACTACTAGGCCAATTTTAAAAATTCTTTCACCATTAGAAAGCTACATTATTCCCAAATAACATAGGCTATATTATTTTATTCCACGCGGACGAAGTCGCCCACAACAGCTAGTTAAATATAACACAAATAATCATAACCACGACCCTATATTTCGTACTAACTTTTTTATTATCTGAATTAAAATACTGAAATATTCAACGTACATCTTCTACAGCTTTTCCTATTCTGTTTTCCCTGACAGCAAAGAACACGATAAATCTCCAAGACGCTACCGTGCATGCATTAAAGTCAGGAAAACGTTGTCTATTTTCGAGTAAAAATACTATTACCAACAACAGATTGCTCTTTACTTCCTTTGACAATGAAAAATGAACACTTTATAGACTGAGATCACAAAATAAATTAAGACAAGATAGTGTTTACGAACATTAATGGCTCTTAACAAGATAAAGGATTGTTAACGCAAGCTTAGCTAGCCAACCTACCATTGTTTACCGCGACTACGTCCACGCGGAATTAAAAGAACTATGTAATATATACACTTTCCTTTCCTATCTTTTCCCTATAAAGAAATTATGTGAAGGGTTAATAGATTTAGGGAGGGGGGGCATAAGAGAAGAATAATTATATTGCTGTGTGTCTCCGCCGCCGAAGATTAAGCAAAGGCAAAGCATCTACAAGATGTCTACATCTGCCATTGCAGATCCTGCGAAGCCGCTGCGATGCAGCGAAGCGACCTGCTCTCCGTAGATAGGCTTCGCTATTTCAGTGAATCCAGGTGGTCGTTTGCTCGTTTGCCACTTTATAAAATGAAAAAAACCTTATATTTGAGACTTATATTGAGAAAGCTACATTATAATTTTTCAAAATTCTGCGCGGACGAAGCCGCGGGAAAATCTAGTACTGTTATATTTGAACAGTCATTGAGCGATATAAAATTTATTCATTCGAAATACTCCAAATCCAAATTAGATACGTATTGAAGAATTCATCTGAAAATACCGATATAATATTCGTGCTTATTGAAATGAAATCATAACGGTACAATGATTTTGATGAATAAACATCGTGCAAATAAATACAATGACATTTGACAGAGATTTGCGTATATTTTTAACATTTTAAGCTTCTTGATTGTTGCTAACAAATTGATATAACTAATATGATAGATAAGTTTTATACAAGACTAGCTGTCGCCTGCCACTCCATCCGCCTGGAATAAGCTAAAACTTAGTAAGTAGCCTATGTGTTCCTCCAGGTTATGTCCTACATCTGTGTGAGCATCGAGCTCCGTTCAGCTGTTCTGGAGATACGTTGAAACAAGCATCCAAGCGTATTTACAATATTAAAATGAAGGCACAGTCAAGGACGTTAATTTCCAACTCGTTTTGGTCAAATATTATTTGACAGTCACAGTGCAATTGATTACTTATAACTTGTGTAGATAAGTTTAAGGGATGGAAAATTATTTTATCAAATGTTATTATGAAATGGTTGAATGAATGTAACCTTAAGCCTACAGACGCTCAGTTCGACTGCGCAGTTAAACTGAAGTGTGTAGACAAAACTGAGAACTGTACAGTTTAAAATAAAGTTAAAGTTACAGCTTTTACTGTTGAAAAACTGAACGTTAGTAGCTGGCTTCACGTAACGTCCTTATTTGTTCGTATCGATTGTCCAAGTTTTGCAATAAAACCTCTCTCCATTCAATATTTGAGTCGACAAGATTCATTTTATCGTTCTCTTGACTGTTATAATTTGACATTTGAAGTTATAAGTTATTGAATTATATAAAATTTTGTTCACTTCCTTACAAAGTTGACGCAGTTCTAACATTATTGAATAACGCAAAAGAAATATTGCATTATTAAAGTTTAATTTCAAAGAATGACAGTTTATCTATACTAATATTATAAAGAGGAAATTTATATATTTTTGTATGTATTGAAATAACTCAAGAACTACTGGGCAGATTTTAAAAATACTTTTACCACTAGAAAGCTACATTATCCCCGAGTAACATAGGCTTTATTATTTAATTACACGCGGACAAAGTCGCTAACAACAACTAGTGTTTAATATATCTATAGTTTTATCTAAAACAATATAAAAACATCCTTTACTTCCTTTGAGATGCCTATGGGCAGCGGTCGCTTCGCTATTCCAGCGAGGGTCCAGGTGGCCGCTTGCTTGTTTGCCACTTTATAATAGAAAACAAAAATACGCGCCAGTTGTAGAGTTGTGGAAAAATAGCCCCTACTACTACTACTACTTCCTAATCGATATATCATCCTGTTCCTGTTCCATATAAATAAGCATCAAACCACCAGTATTAAAAATATTCAAAGTAATTCAGATTCCCTGAGAGAAAGTTTTTCTCCGACGCGTACTGGATTAGCATTTAAATTGCCAGCTATACGATACCTAAAATAAATATTCCTGCAAAACTCTATTCTACGGACAGTTATTGTGTGAATTTCTACCTGAATTGTATAGTTCCGGGGGCATGGTAGTGCCCCCGCCAAGTTGAGCAAAAAAAGTTTTCATTTAACTGTTATGTTAAGACAAAACATCTTAAAAATAACTTAATCTATACAAGCTTCTGAACTCTTTTTTACACAATTAAAAAAAAAAGATTAAATTCAAATTAGCTTTTTAAAAAACTAGCTGTTCTACGCGACGTCGTCCGCGTGGAATATAGCCTATGTTACTCGGGTATAATGTACCTTTCTAACAGTGAAAAAATTTTTGAAATCCGCCCAGTAGTTTATGAGTTATTTCAATACATACAATTATCTTCTTTATTATATTAGTATAGATAAAATACTACTGAATATTTTTTATAAAATAAAAATGGGACCAAAAGGCAGCTATTCTGCATCAAATAAAAGAAGAATCACGTAAATCGGATCAGAACTCGCAGCGTAATCATTGTACATACACACATAAAAAAACCACTAACTTGATAGCCTCCTTCTGTTGGAAGGCGGGTCAAATATGTCATTTACAATACATTATAATACTCCGAAATCGATTTATATTTGCTACTACGGTTCAACAAATTAAGTGACTCGGTAATACCCCTGAGGTCTTAATAGCTCGATTATCGCTATCGTTAACCCGCCGGGGGACATTCTAAGACGATACGTAATTACGACTCTTTTTATTGCCTTTGTGCATAAAGATATCAATGATAACCTTCTAAGCCTAATAACATGTCATTGAGTTTTCACTGTAAAACACTTGCATAAAAACATTATCGTCCCTCTCATATTGTTTAAAAAACTAGAGACAACGATATGATTTAAACACTTGTATAGCTCTGCTTATATTTCTGTTATTTTTAAATTGAATGAGCATGACGGCAATATCGTAATACAAGTTTTACGATAGTGGACCTCATGAACTGAGTTCCTTCGTCTACAAGCGTGCCTATCGATTTTAGTCTATGAAGTGTACGGGGGCCTTATAAGTTCGAAATACTCTGCATCAACTTCTAAGCAGCTTATAAGTTGGCGTTGACAATTTAGCAATTATCAGTGGACATATCGACAGGGTCTCAGATTAACGTCACTTCTGAAGCAAGGTCACGATTAACCAATGTGTTTATTATGAACTTAGTATTGATACGTTTTAGTTATTACCGTTATAGCATCGTTATGTTAATATTATTAGCCAAGTGGTACAACACTAGTACGGTTTTAAATCATTAACAATGTGAAATAGAGTTAACATTTCTATTTAATTTCTTAACATCGGATCTGAAGAAATAGCATAACTCGGAACGCAAAAAATCAAATATTTCAAATTCGAAATTCAAGTAAACTCGCTGTCACTTTTGTAAATAATATGTTACATTTTTTGATCTCCAGTAAAATATTAATTTATATTTAAAACTAATCTAACAAATTAAATCTTTTAAAACATGAACGGCCACCATTATTAACAACGTACCTAAACGATCCAAAATAAATAAATGGCTCACAAAATCCATTAATCTGATCTAATTCTTTTCCGGGCTGTTTTGATTTGCAAACCGCTAATCAAGATGGATGACAACGAAGGATATGGTATGAATTCACTTTAATTTGATGATTAATAACCATAAAATTGATTTAAAATATTTGAAGGAATACGAGAAGAAAATAAATTAACTCCGCACACGGCTTTGGAGATAACGAAGTGAAGAAGAGGAGGATAAATAAACGATTCGAAGCTAAAAACTAATAGCTATAAGACGTGTTTTTTAAAAAGTAATTTGATACTATTTTTTCAGAGCGGGATGAATTAGATGACTTAATTGATGGAAGTGGCAGTGAAACATCAATGTCAAGATCTACCACAGCTTCCAGCATCGCTTCTAGCATGTACGACAAATGCCACTTCGTTCTCGAACTTCACGAGTTACAGAAAGACAAGCAAAGATCAGATAAACACGCGGAGTCGAGGGTTAAGAAGTTAAGGAAGAAAACCAAAAGTCCAGCTTCCAATAAGAAATCTGAGAGCAGTTCCAGTGGAAACGATGATTATACGCTTACACCCTCACACGCATCTAAGGAGCAGTTCTTTGATGCTCGTGAGAGCTATTACGGTCCACCCGGTATTAATCGTTTGTCATCATTAGTAACAGTTCATATCTAAACAATTATATGGAAATTAGTATATATTTAAATAGTCGTTTCAGTAACTATTACAGATAGCAATATCTCCAATATATCTTCAATAGTCCTTATACAAATAAAATGTGTTTCCTCTTGCTGTGCGTCTCCTCCTCTGTAGATTAAGGGTGGGCGACGCATCTGCAATTGCGAATGTCTATAGGCAGCGGTCGCTTCGCTATTTCAGCGAATCCAGACGGCCGCTTGCTCGTTTGCCACTTTATAATATATGTAATATTTTCAGGTAAAGACCCAAATAGAAATGAAAACATTCTAGATTTTGATAAAGTGAAAGAAATTCGAGTTTTGACAGAACATTCAGGTCGTCATCCGCATCTCCCTGAAACAGGAATAAAGGTAATAGAAGTTGAATTGACATAGTAGATCAGAAATCGTCTAAAATCAGAAGAGATCGAATCGAAAATGCTTTCTACACTTGTTTAATTACAGATTCCTGTATGTATTGAAAAAGAGAAATTCATCACTAATGATATCACCCAGAGTGAAATGTAAGAAAAAAAACTACATGAAATATTGGTTAACCACGGAAAACTTGCAATAGGTAATGTTACTAATTACTTCTTAAAATGCATTTCAACTTACTGACCTAATATTATTTATTTTGCAGGTTTTAACCTTCACGAGCCATCAATGTGGATCGAAACTTCCGAAATCTTAAACTATTAACATTAATACAAATTCAAGAATCATAAATATTTATATCCAATAAATGAAAATTATCAAAACTGGTCCATTTTTATTAACCCCTGGTGATAATAAATTAATTTAAACGATTGTTTTTCTCCTACACTAACAACTGCTCAGTATAATTTTTGAAGTCTCAATTTGTAGCTTAATACTGCAACTATAATAAATAATCATGTATTTGAAACAACGCACGCCAACACAAGGGTTAGCAGAGATTACAGATATTCAATTGGCGCAGTTCTAGCACACGCAGAACATTGAAATATACATAAATTATAATGGTCGCTTTTAGCGTTAAAATCTGGCAACAATCATTTATTTTTGTCGTAGAAAGAGAAAGATCTAGATGTAGCAATAGCATATACGGTTGAGGGACAAAACATGCCTTAGACAACGTCATACGTATGTTGTGTACAAGGACGTTGTATACAATACAACGTCCTTGGTTGTGTGTGCATCACTTTACGGCTTTAAAGCAATAACATCATGTCTCGAGCCTTTGCCTGGGACGTATAAAAATTAGTTCACCGAAAATATGCTTGGAGCGCCGCAATACTATGCGATACGTCACATTTATTTGGGTTTCGAGACCCAAGCAAACAAAATCGCATACGGAAAAAGGGACAAAAGATCTATGTCACTGTCTTTGTCACGTTACGTATATTTCGTATAAATGTGTCACAGTCGCTGTCAGTTTGACATATGTCATGTCCTATCTGCTTCTTTTAATCTATGATTTTTGTAATTTATATTTTGTCATCTCCATGGTTACAAAATCCTACATTTGTCATCGAGAGACTATTTTGTCAAAACTGTGTCATGAAGAATACAAATTCTTAGTACTATTTATTTAATTAATTTACAGATTTATTAATGTTAAAGTCTCAATTTTCTACTAATTTTACTAAAATAATTTGGTATGCCTCTTACCTTTTGTATCTCATTATAAATAATCGATGTGTTATTGTCTCGGTGGAGTAGATTTTTAAAACAAAGGCTGTAATAGATTATCTTGGCGGTTTATCAAAGTATTTGAATGTCTTTTTGTATTTTTAAGTTTACTTTAGTAGTATCTGTCAACTATTAGACGTACTGTGAAATTAATAAAATTAATGACCCGTTTTAATAACACTCAATATGCCAGAGTAAACTATCTGAGACCCAACTCTTTTGGTCTTTTGGCTAACTTGATAATGAACAAAAGTAAGGAAACTACATTAAAAGAGCAACAAAAAGTTCTAACAATATAACAACTAACGTTTTGTGTATTCAATAGAAACAAAAGTTTGTTTTGATCAAGGCCTTTGTTCTAATTCTTGTTTTGCTTTGTAGATAAAATCGCCAAATGTACAGAGCAAACAAAAATATATCAAATGTAATTTATATCGTGCAGACCAAGCTTTTTTGATCTAGGCCTTAAAAAAATAAACAAATTGTATTGAAATATTTCATGACAAAAAAGACATAACTATCAATGATTACCTTTGAGAAAAAACACATCAAAACAATTTGTCCAAAGATTTTTTATATCAAAAATATATTTTAACTACATTAGTCTCATTATAAATGGGAATCATTTTTATTTCAGTAAAACTTATTTGCAGGCATGGAAAAGACATTGCGTCACAAAGCCAAAAATAAAAAATCTACAGGCAAACCCAAGCCTCCAAAAAAACGAAAAAGCGATGGTTCGTTAATAATTTTCACTATATTATAATCTTACATTAATTTTAATTGTCCGGCTCGCCCGGTGAAATACCACGACCACACAGAAGACAGGCGTCTAATGGAAGCGATTCCGTGTTTCGTCTGATGAGTGTGGTGCCGGAGGACTAATTTTAATCCACTTTCCCTTCCTATCCTTTTCTTATAAGGAATTTGTGGGAAGGGGAAGTGGATTTGGAGGGGGAGGGGACGCATAGGAAGAGAAATTATTCCTTACTGTGCGTCTCCTGCCTCGTACACTAAGGGTAGGCAACGCATCTGCAATTGCAGGTGTCTATGGGCAGCGGTCGCTTCGCTAATTAAGCGAATCAAGGTGGCCGTTTGCTCGTTTGCCACTTTGTAATATAAAAAAAATATATCGGATAGCCTACAACCAATCTTTCAGAAGTACCTTAAGTAGGTTTTAATCGTTTTGTATTTAAGGACCCACTTGTTCGATGTTCTTAGCTGATCTTTCAAGAAAACTAGCATTAAAGAAGAAACAAGAAGAAGAATCTCCTAAAAACATAGTACGTAAGTAAATTATCCTATGTAAGATTCTTATAAAATAGTTGAAAATGTTGTCCAATTTTCTTTTTCCTTGCAGATACCATAATAGAAAGTATAACAAATGCCTTGCCGATCAAATTTTTCAAAAAACGTATTGAAGCTAAAGAACCGCCATTGGCATTGGAGAACCTACAAACTTATGCTCCCGAACTCTTACCAAATGATAAAATTGAGATTGTCAAGGTCGGAGATGAAATTGTTAACAAGGAAGAGATTGAAATCAAGCACGTAAATCTGGAACAAAGTGCACGAAAGACAGCTTTCAAAGTCCCTAAAATGCCAGTCGTTAATAGCGAAGTACTTAAAATTGCAGCTGAAAAAAGTAAAAAACGAGAGGATGCGTCCGTGAATACTGGAGTAAGTAATGATGTAGCTGTTGAATTGGCCAAGCATGTCAACACTTTAAAGAAAATATCATTGATAGCTGAAGAATTCAATAAGAAAACAGGTAATTAATAATAACACAAATTAAATTAAAACCATAATATAATTTAAAACAGTACTAAAGCATTTAAGTCTATACCTTATAACTTACAGCTAAAAATTTAAAAGAAATAGTGGACAGTGTACAAGAAGAATTAGTAAAGAAACTAGAACTTGTCCAAGCTGAACAAGCGTTGGAGGCGGCAAGAAATACCGCCTCATCTGAAGAGTCCTAAATCAAAAAAGTATCATCATCACCACGAAGACATCAAGAGTCAAGAAGAAAAGGCCTGGCAATAAGAAGTCAAATTTATATGTCAAAAATAAAATGTGACAGATCATTGATAAATTTCTTGTAAAATATTAAAATCATAAAAATAAGAGTGTTTCTTTTTGGTATATTTAGCGTGAAACTCTAATAGTAAATTACTATTAATTCTAATAATGTTTCAATATATTTGTGCTTTGCTGGTGATGTTTATCTCTGAAACGACTCTGATATAGGAGATCAACATCGAAAAACGAATTTCTTAATTTATTCGGAAATTCATCGAAATGTGTAAGTATTTGCAAATATTTACAAGAATGTATGTTGTTCGGGAGAATTTTAGAAGTCTCCTCCTCCTTTGGAAGATTGTTCAGACTGACACGCCAAAACTTCACAAAAATGATCTCCTACAGGATATAATTAGCAAAGAGACTTCCGTGCCTGATCATTCGTGTGCTATTTATTTCTTGTAGGAGCTTATTATTATTAGGGTTTTGCGTGTCTGGCTCAGGGAAGCAACCGTCATAAGTGACGGTCAATGGAGGAGGAGACTTCTAAAATTCTCACGAACAACATATATGAAAATAGACTTTATACTTTACCGTAAGTAAGGTTAAGGTAATTTTTCCAACTTTGCTGGCTGATATCTCCGAAACCAACCGCTACCCAAACCTTGCAGCCATTGATTATCCTTACCTATAGAGGGCACGTAAACAGGGAAACTTGCAGGGTTTATACTATTCCGAGGATAAAAACGTCATGGGATCTTGGTTTAAAAGATATGCGTATTCACGCAAAATACGCCCTAGTCGTGGAGTTGCGGAAAATGGACCCCATCATGGGTCGAACCTTACCTTACCTTACTTAAAGATAATCACGAAAAAAAAGCATGTATAAATCAGAAATTTATCAACAAAATTTAGTTAAATTTTAAAACAATTTTATTTTTGATTCCTTTAAGACTTCAACGAGTTTTTCGAAATGGAAGAACCGGTGAAAGACAATGCAGACGGACCACTGGTAACCAAAGACTACGTTATAGCATATGGACATTCAAAAGTCAGTAAAAATGTTGTATTTGGTATAGGTAAGTCAAGACAGATTTAATGGTGTTTAAAAATATTAGCTACTTAAGAAGAAAAATAATTTTATTTCATATATCAGTGAAAGCATTAAGTTTTAAATATTTTTAAGGTGACATGGCAGCAGGAACCAGTAGTATTATAAACAAGTCGGCTTTGAAAAATAAGAACAAACTAGGTAACATTACAAAGATTAATCTCTAAAAAAAGAAATAACACAAATAATTAACTTATTTACGTTCTAGTAGACAGATGCAATTCAAAACCAAGCCAGATACCGCGGTACAGATACCACCAAAAAGAACCACCAATATTAGAAATTCCAACAAAAGCGATCACAGAATATGCAACAAAAGATAGATCTCGACGTAAACTTTTATTGAAATCGTCTTTAGAAAAGATACAATTTCACAACCGAAAACGAGGTTGACTGTTTGTTTTCTAGATAATTTATCACAATTATTTCTCCCTTACTAACGTAATAAAATTCCATAGATATTCGTTCAGAGATTCAATCTGAATCGAGTTCAGCGATTATAACTAAAGTACTTTTGGAGGAAATTAGAGGACGTCATAAAATAGGAAGTGACCGATTAAACGGTAAATCATTTTCATTGTTTAATTCAATAATCGAATATGTATCTTATTAACAGTATTTATCTGCAGAATGGCTTATGGAATCTGCTACAGACTATTTAAGGCCAATAGCGAATTGTTTCGGTGCTAGTAATATATCCAGCACAATGGTCCCTCAAACGAGTCAAAGTGAATGCGATGTTAACACAAGAATGAGTATAGGTAAACATATTCTAATTTAAATTGAATTCGTATTGATATTTCGGAAGAAATAAACATAGTTTTTTTCTCTAGAAAAAAGATTGATAGAAGCTTTATCTAATAAAAACCATAACGCTATTATAGCTTTGGATAAAAATATGCCCTACATAGCATTTGAGGACTTAGATCTTGATTTGAGACCTGAACAGGACCATAGTAATAATGTTCACGGAACGGGTAAGATAAGATAGTTTTAAACTTGGAATTATTGTAAATTAAAGATATAAGTAGCGGTACAATGATAATGATAATTCGATGAATATTTTAGACCACATCAATGCAAAAAATAAACAGAAAAATACAGAAGTAACAACTAACGCAGTATTTGAAAATTGTATATTGAAGACAAAGGAATATTTTAAATCTAAATCACAGCGTAAAAAAGGAGAAAAAGGTAAAAATTACAAGTTATGTTTAATTTATGGCGTCGATGTAGTTATAGAAGAAACAAATGTTAAGCGAATATTCTAAATTTTGCTTCCTTGAAAGAGATAATCATTGAAGGTTTGGCGCAGTAGCTATCTTCTAATAAACTTAATTTAATTTTGCTTTTAGACATTGAAAAGATTCCGGAACGTAAGGCCGACCACAGTCGCGTTGAAGATGCTGAATTAACAACAAACGAAAAAAATAAAACTATTCAATACAATATTGGAAGTGCTGGTATTTATTTTGAATTATAAACTATTTAAATTTCAGTTGGTTCATTGCAATATCTCTATATCTCGTTTAGGTGACCATCTTATAGAAACAGAAAATAACGATTTGTCTGCAACAATGTATGACGCAACTGAACATATGCCTACGTCTTCTTATGTTGACTGTCCTTCTGAGATCCTTCAGAGGATGACGAATTTGGAAGCTGAAGGTAGAACGTTGAATAATGTTAATAAAAACTGTACCCCGTTTATCAATTACAAGCAATAATTAAGCGAAATAATTCTACATTTTAAGGTTACGATATCGCAAGTACAGTATCAGGCACTGATATAGAAATTCGTGATGATTTTCTAAGCAATTATAATTTTGAACAAGCTTACTCTAGTTTGATGGAAGGTCGCAGTGAAAACTGGATTCTGGACAATTGTAATGATAGTTTATGTTGTATTGAAGAGCCGCATGCGGAGGAGCCAAAGATTTGTAAATTGTGTGCATCTCACATTGATGATGAGAAACGAAAGAGAGGTACGAGTATTCACTGGCATTAATTTGACGGCGGCTTATTACTTTTTTGTTCTTGTACCTTTCTATCAATATTCAATAGTATCTCGATGATCATTTCATCTTTACTCTTTCTAGTTTATGATGTTTTTCATGCATAAATTAAGACCTAGCTTGAGGGACTATCGGACGGCCGATTGTTCAATCAGTAGTCAATTTAAGATTTAATAAAAACTTAAGGATACTAAGTTCATAGTTAAATAAATGTGTCTTTAAGGTACATCTGATTATCACGATTATCATGATTACCATCACCATTACTGCTGGAGACGGGAGGTTGCGAAGCGTTGCAGTGAACGAACTGTACGGTACAGGGGACGCTGCAAGAAGTGCCACAAAAATAGAAACAATCAGATTCGAAGTGAGTTAGAAGCGTCTTCAAATATTTTGTAACCACTTACAAATTGAAATTGTGTCTACATTAAGAATAATAAAGAATCTTACTAATATTATAAATGCGAAAGGTTGGATACGTGGATGCTTGATTGAAGGTATCTTCAGAACGGCTGACCGGACCATAATTAAATTTGACACAGATATAAAAAATAGTCTAGATTACCACATAGGCTACTTAATTTCGTGCGATAGGCATTGCTAGCCACACCTAGTCCTTACATAGTATAAAACAATAACGCTTTTTTTTGTTTGATCCTTATATATGCTTGAATCTTTAAAACTACGCAACGGATTTTGATGCGTTTTTTAATTAGATAGAGTGATTCATGAGGAAGGTTTATATATATATAACTAGCGACCCGCCCCAGCTTCGCATGGGTTCAATTATTGTTAGTATGGCTGTTATATACAATGTTCACTGTAGTTTATTTAGTATCAGTTTTGCACCCGTGCGAAGCCAAGGCGGGTCGCTAGTATGAGAATAAATTATGAACTAAGCTTTTTACGATACATACTTGTTGCCTTTTTCAACAGTTCCTCGACCATTCATAACGTTCAAGAAGCACTTCTCCGTGGGTAGGATCTGCCGACGACGCTGGAACCTCATGTGGAAAGGGACCGCGGAGAGATGGGCCAGCAAACCTAAGGCGCATTCAAAGTTTAGAACTTGTAAGATAAATGTAACTTCTTGAATTTTTATAGTTATAATCGGGACCAGAAAATGTCTCTCGCTTATAGAGGTTTCTTGCTTCTCCAGGATTAACAGCACTCCTTCATGTTAAAGTCAATGGAAATTATTTATATCCAATTAAAAGTTCAAATGTAAATAACTCTCGCTAATGTTGTACAAACAATTCAGTCTGTGACTAGACAGCTATCAAGTAATGTCTGAGTGGAAAGTAAATACCACGTCAAATACCTTCTAATTACAGATTAAATATCTTTCTTTATTTAATTGTAATAGATATTGGTTTCAATATAGTCTTCAAATAAATGAAGCGGTTAAACACTTCACTCATTCATTTTAGAGTGTCATGTCTCATAAAAGTTTAAATAATTTAATATCCAAATTTTAACAAATTTAAATAAAATAAGTAAAATGATAAAACGTTGATAAACTAAGGGAATTTAGTCTAAATATTTTAAATAATGATGACAAGAATTAATTACAATAACTAACTTTTTCCTTTCAGTCGCAACTATGCTGGATTTGCAAAGATCCGGGTTCTGGGAAAATGCCGACGTCCAAACGACCGTGTTGCTCTACCATGAAGCAGGTAAATGATGTGTGAAAGGACCCTAACGGTTCTCAACTGTAAACCGACCGATGATAAACTTTACGTACCGTTTTTCCTATAACTTTCTTCAAACGAAATAGTTTTTTATTTCATTTTATGGATAAAATTATATTTTACTTTTTATTTATAAAAATATTGATTTTATTTCCTTGATATATCTTAAAAGTAACAATGTTAAATTATGTTTTTATATGATTAAAAGCCGTGCTGTCAAGTTTAACATCGCTCACATCGGTCCCGCACATTACCAAAAAAGATTTCTTTTTCCAATAAATTTCTTTTCAAATTATATCATTATTACGCTTCATCAAACGTCCCACTCAGATTTACAACATTCTATTTCACTCCAAAATAATAGCGAAACGAAATACACAAAAATTGAAGTAATCCAAATAAATGGTCGCCATTCCCGCGCTGATGCGACGTACTTTCCTAAACCGATGAGTAAATATAATTTTTATTACATCTCCCATACTCTATTCATCTCTAAGATTACTAAGGGATGACACATAACTTTAAATGTAATAATTCAATCATAATTTACGTACAAACTATCAATACACCAAAGCGTTTTATTCGCAGAAATATCTGCACTTAAATGCTTAAACATGTTTAGAATTAATAAATAGTCTCCGTAGTCACAATTTTAAGCACTTGAGTTATATATTTCATGGAACTGGACAATAGAGCAATTCTATTCGTTAATCTGGCAAACGTCGCGTACTTTCGTTTGTCCGTGCCCTAAATTAAAGTATATACTTTGCCGCGTAAATCGCGAGCCCATTTCCTTTCTGCGGTCTGTGACATGCTTTTACTTTTTAGGGACGGACGCCGTCGCAAAGGAGCAGAAATCCACAGCCATTGTACCTTCTAAGCTTTACTCTGAGGCCTACACCAAAATTGAATCAGGTTTCATATTTTTATTTATAAATAGCTTAAGTTTGAAACAACGCAACGCATATGTATAGAGTGTACTGGCAAGTATTTAGTTTATTAATCTAAAAATAATTAGTGATAACTTTTTAGGTTTTTAAAAGAGACCTGCTATATTTTATTTTACGATTTTAGCAATAAAGTAATTGAATAGCTATTGATCACCGCTGAAGACTACATCGGCCCAAATTAAATTAGACGACGTTCGTAAATCGTAATACGGTTTAGTAAGAATTAGATTCCCGATAAACAAATTTAGCCTTCGATAAAGGCGAATTAAACAAATTGTTACGTAGGTAAAGGCAATATTAAGGTTGGAATTAATGCCTTCCATTAATCTAATGTGATTAAAGGAAGTAACAAAAAGTAAAAGCTAGTAGAACACTCCTTACTAGCAAAGCAAAAACATTCTACAGTAATTTCGGAATGCATTATTTCAGACACATCAATTGATAAAAATCAATCACAAAAGCAAGAGACCGAAGTGAGACCTACAAAAGGGGTAAAAACAAAACACGCGAGTAAGTATTCAAACGTCATATTATTCTAAACAAAAATCTGGACAACAAAAATGTGAAGACTGCGATGACGAACGATAGGTTAATGGCCAATTTATTTACCAGGAACCAAGTCACCCGAAGAAGCGACAAGACCATGCAATGATAAAACAACCAAATCTCACAAAAACGACGTCTCTACATGCATAGATCCTATTGGAGACTTTAAAAAAACTACAACAGTTGTAACTTTAAAGGAGAAAGGTAAAATAACTGTTTTATTCGACTATTTTATGTTTGCCTGGTAACTTATAATATTTAAATTATGTTTTATAACAGATAAGGAAAAATCAAAAGCTAAAGGGGACAAAGATGAAGCTAATGAAGTTTCTAACAATAAGCAAAGTAAATCTTTTAAATTAAGTGTTACCACAGTATGACGGTTTTTTTGCGTTTCTAATTTTTTAATTATTTCAGGGAATAACAAAAACACAGAGTTTAATTCTATGAAGTTCAAAAAACAAATTGATCGAGCCATAGGTAAGTAATTTATAAAAATCCTTAAGAAGTAAGAAAACTTTTGATCTTAAACATAAACCGAGTTTCGCTAAAAATATGTTGATTAAATTACTGTTTTAGTTAGCCTAGTATTAAAATAAATAGTTGTTAATTACATTAATAATTTTAAGTAATTTGAACGTATAAATTCTGTAATTTGAAGACGTTTATTATTCTAAGCATAAACAAGCCTACTAAATAAAACGGCTGTAATATAAGGAGAAAATTCCTTTTATGAGACGCCTCCTACGCAAGTCTGTCGTGGGTAATATGTGCAGGAATGTCCAACCGTAACATTATTTTGAATGCCGACCGGTGGAATAAATTGTTTGCAAGTATGAATATATTTAGGTACTTGGCAAAGATTTTCGTTATTTTCTTAATTCATTCCTAAAGAAAAATCATTTCACATTTTAAAATATTTTTTATATGCCAGTAATTTGTTTTATCGCTCTGTGGAAGTGTACCGGTCTCTTTTGCACTTACACGCTTCATATCGTCTTTCTCTCTCGTGTAACGAAATGCGACAAATCATAACTCGTCTAAAATTTAATTATTAGTTATTCATTTGTTCATTCCTAAATATTTATTTACAGAAACAGATGGATCTTTACTATTGATAACTAAGAAGAGATCTTCCATGTCGATAACTTCAGACATAGCAATGGTTGTTAATTTAAATGCTCATGAAGCATTTAATCAAACTGATGAACTGGAACATGTAGATACTGGTACATTGTAATCAATACTGTTTAAAATATGTCCTTCTTTAATTAAAGGTCTTTGAACCTTGTCAATGGAGTCCTTTCCAATACACTCTGTCCTTTGCCAACATCTTAACCTATTACGACACGACGTCCACTTTTTTTCCAAAATATATCCAATATGTTAAATTAATATAAAATTTGTTTTAATTGCTAAAAAATAACCTTTTCTTACTAATGTTTTTTTCAAAAAACTCAATGAGTAAATATTTTAATTTAACGACTGCTAGATAAAAACTTTTTTATAAAATTTCAGAAGCAAATGTTAATTACAACAATTCATTGGAAATTTCATGTGATGACAGCTCTTTATTCAGTTACGATGTCGACTTTTATAAACCTCACGCGGAGGAGACAGGCAAGTGTAATTAAAACCATAACGCTTTAAAGTCAACAGAAGGATCTTTTTTGGAAAAGTATTTAATCTTACCAATGTTACAAAATGAGATAGATAGGTGTTTGTTTGAATCTCGGGAAACACAGTACACACTCTCTATAGACCACAGTCTGAAAGAACATAAGCTATTTACGATGTTTTTGGTTCGCGAAGACGGAGTTACGAGCTAGATTTAGTCTGCAGCAATGTGTACCAAAATATTTTTAGTTGAATTTAACAACTAGCTATCAGAAGAAACTATAGATTTAACATACATTTTAGGAGCAGTGATATTTTCAATGTTTCTCGAGAAATATACCTAAATAGTCTGATAATTATCAGCAAATACTCCTTTTCAGAGTCGGCCGAATATGGATACTCTCAGCCAAAACACACAATACGAATGGTAAAGTCGAAACTAGCAAGAAGACGTCCCAGTGTAGAAGGTTCCTTATTTTAAACTTTTTGTACTGAGTTTTCATTCCAACAAGTTGCTGTGATATTTTTTTATAAATAACTAGCGAACCGCCCTGGCTTTGCACGGGTGCAATGCTGATACTAAATACACTACAGAAAAACCATGAACATCTTAATATATATAAATCTCGTGTCACAATGTTTGTCCTCACTGGACTCCTAAACCACTTAACCGATTACAATAAAATTCGCACACCATGTGCAGTTCGATCCAACTTG
>QDHC01004437.1:74294-111429 GCA_013186455.1 Papilio dardanus tibullus | reverse complement strand
TCATATGTTTGGTACAGTTTTATTTTTTTTTGTTCTTATTATATTTGTTTTGGGTAAATCAATTTGGTGTTACGCTTATTTTTTTTGGTGGTCGTTTTATATTTTCCCTTTCTTTACAGGTCTAGATATCACATCGCATCATAATATTGGTGTAATTACATCGAATACTATACTGTCCACACCAAGAGGTATGACTAACACGTATGGTACGGTAACTCTTAAAGCCAGAGTTTTTTTTTTTTGTTTTTCGATAAAAATATAGACGTTTATGTTTTCTATGCTACTTATCTAGTAATAATTAAAGGGTTTTTATTACATACGATAAAGTATTTCCATGTAAATGGCGGCTAATGGCTGCCTATAGATACGAATGACCGACCATTAAATAGCTATTAACATGGAATACTCGTAAACAATAGCTGGTTATCGATACAATGGCTCCGTTGCCAAGATGTTGTGATACATAATAACTTTTAAGATTTGGAATATCTGTGTTATACAGTCAAACCTCCAGGTTTATCCATAAACGAGAGTCATTCTCTGGTCCCTACGAGCTACCTCCATAAGCGAGAAACTCTGATTAGAGAGAAATTTCTATAAGCGACACAAATATCGCGGACCCTTCGACTTGATTACCACATATTAATAGATTTTCTTCCATAATTGTTTAGCTTTAATGTTAACCTTCCCTTTTCATAAAAGCCTTGTAGTAAATAGGGGGCTACCCAAAGTACTTTTCGATCGGCGATATCGCTGAAGGAATCGACAAGAATGTATGAAACTGACATTGACATTCGATATCATGCGATTGTCACGTATAGATATCGAACGTCAATATCTGATTCATACATTTTTGACGTTCGCTATAGATACGCTTCGTAGCCTCTGTAGTAAAGTAGATTTGTAAATCCTTTGTTCGTACACTTGCTACTTGCTACTAGACTAAAATACTATCCTGGTGCGAACAAGGCTTTAGAGTCGGCAAAAAAAAAGTAAAGAACATGTTGTTAAGATATGATTAAGTGAATTTAAGTTATGTAATATAATAAAAAGGTGCGCCGCCTACAAACCTCTTGGGAGGTTTGGCGGAAAAAAAATTGTAAAACTTGTAAAACTTAAAGAAATAAATAATTAAAAAAAAAACGTCTCTTACAAGCATGTCTGTTCCAGGAAATATAAATTCATCCAGACATCTAGTTTATGCTTCAGAAAAGTCTGGCGATACACTGTCTACTGATGTACATTCGTGTGATTGTAAGTAAAAATAAACATATTTTTGTATAAAATATATATCTATACTAATATTATAAAGAGAGAATTTTTGTATTTTCGTTTGTATTAAAATAAGTCAAGAACTACTGGACCGATTTTAAAAATTCTTTCACCATTAGAAACCTACATTATCCCAGAGTAACATAAGCTATATTACTTCCACGCGGACGAAGTCGCGCACAACAGCTAGTCACGTATAAAACGATGTCTTCTGACTGTCAATAGTTATTTTTAACCGACTTGCGGAGGTCCGCATCGTGGAAGGCATTGGGAAAGGCCCATATATATGTCTAACAGTGGGTAGAAAAAGGCTGATGATGATGATGGTGACTTTCAACACAAGCTTATCAAGTTAATGAGTTTTTAAGTTCAAATATAAATGCAAAAGTTTCGATAAATGCATGAATGGATCTCGATTAAGTTTTGCACAGTCGGGAAGAACACATAGCATACTTAATATGTTTTAAATAATTACGCGCGGTGGGAGTCGCCTGTGACATCTAGTTATAAATAATATAAAAGTTACAAAATTACAGACAGCAAATTATTGATGTCATCAAGCGCTGATACAGAAGAACAAGACGATGATGAAAAAGAAGTTAGCACGGGTAAAAATATTACTACTTTAAATTAATTTACATACTTTAAATTACATTAAATAAATTATTTTTGTACTCAATTGAGACACATTTTTGTTAAGTTTAATTTAATGCATCAAAAGATTGGATATTTATATTCAATTTCCATTAGGGTTAAGGGTGGGCAACGCATATGCAATTGCAGATGTCATTGGGCAGCGGTAGCTTATGTATTTCAGCGAATCCAGTGGGCTTACCCAACATGCTTTTCGATTGGCGATGTCGCTGATGGAATCGACAAATTTGTATGAAACTGACTTTGACGTTCGATATCTCACACGTGACAATCACATGATTTTATCGAAAGTCAATGTCAGTTTCATACATTTTTGTCGATTCTATCAGCGACATCGCCGATCGAAAAGCATGTTGGGTAAGCCCACAGGTTTACAGCTTGCTCTTATTATATAAAAAAAAATCCTTCCATTAAAATTGTTATATTTGTTCTTTAGAAACGATGGCAAAATTTAACGATTTGACAAAAGAAACATCTAGATATCTTTGCAGTCGACAATATGATACGAACGCACATGGTGAGTCACTCAATATATATGAAAATACATAGAGACAAGAGTTAAAAAACTCTGTAAAAATGAGTCACACTACGTAAAAATTAATAAAAAAAACAATGTTGTGGTCCTAGTTTTATTGGAAAGAGAGAAAGTAAATTATGTAACAAATTTTAAGTCATATTTAAATGCCACTTAAATATGTAAGAGCGTCTTACATGTTAAATCCACGCTTAAACTCCAAATTCCACTAAGATTTTAAGCGACGCTTAAATTTGAGTGGCGTTTGAACATTCGGCCGTCAGATATGTTTATTCATTTGCTAATTGTCTCTTTGCCTTTCATTCAATTGTTTGATTGTTCTATTTGACGCAGGAACATATACAGGGAGTTCTTTCTTTATAGAGGCTATTGATAGAGACACGAATACAAACATATGCGATATTTACATAGACACAGGTATAAATATTTTCTAAAAATTTAACAGTGATAGAGCCCGCTTTAACATGTTCGCACGACTTGGCCGGTTCACCAAGTGCCATACCACGACCACACAGAAGACAGGCGTGAAATGGAAGCCATTCCGTGTTTCGTGTGACGAGTGTGGTGCCGGAGGCCTAATTTTAGTCCACTTTTACTTCCTATCCTTTTCTTATAAGGAAATGATGGGAAGGGGAAGTTGATTTGGTGGGGAAGGGGACGAATAGGAAGAGGAATTATCCTTTTGCTGTGTCTCCTCCTCCGTAGATTAAGGGAAGGCAACGCATCTGCATTTGCAAATGTCTATGGGCAGCGGTCGCTTTGCTATTTCGAGGAATCTGGGTGGCCCTTTGCTCGTTTACCACTTTATAATATTAAAAAAAAACAATATTACTTCATATAAAATATTGTAATAACTTGGCATATTATAAAATATTTTGCAGCGGTTTCATCACCTAATTTAATTAAGACGTGCAATTTTAATGGAGGCCCAGTTACACACCATGTGCATAAAGGTAAGTATAACAGTTTATCTTTAATCAAAAAAAAATGATAAAGTCATCTATCCTAATATTATAAAGAAACTTTGTATTTTGGTATGTATTGAAATAACTCAAGAACTACTGGGCCGATTTCAAAAAATCTTTCACCATAAGAAAGCTACGTTATCCCCGAGTAACATAGGCTATATTATTTTATTCCACGCGGACGAAATCGCGCAAAACAGCTAGTTTAATAATAAAGTTCTTACAACTTAGTTCTTCCTGTAGTATTTTTAACACATGTAAGTTATTCAAATTACTCTTTTTGTTCCTTTCCCTTGTTAAATAGCTTTTAATTACTGAATAATCGTTTATTAAATTTGTCGTTTGTTCAGAACTAGATTTGCTACTAAATTGGCATTGTGTTTTCAGCCGTATCAACTCAAGGCTTGGTGCAAAGGTATTCCTTCAATGGCGGATCACATCGATCTCAGCGTAGTTTTACTGCAGGTAAATTAGATTCTCTTCTTTATCAGTCTTCGTAGAAAATAAAATTCACAACAAAGTTAAGAGGTGTTGTGTCAAGTGCTAGAGTTTGCGGGAGGCATTGTCGTGTCAACAAAAAGTTCCAAATTCCGCGATCGCTTTTTGCTATGACACTTTTTGATTATTAGTAATAAAAAGCCCACTACAGATGCTAGATATGCTACAGTTCGACTGTGCAGTTCAAATGGACGTGTGCACGTCACGACTGTAGTTAAAACTAAACGTTTTCACGCAAAATACGCGCCAGTCGTGGAGTTGCAACTTAACGTTTGTAGCCGGCTTAATTTAGTACTCGGCATTTGACGTCATTGAATCTAAAGTCATGACTTTATAAAAATGTTCATAAAAAAATAAATAATAAATATGTATGCAATAATGGGTTGTTAGAAAATGATGAGGCTACTGCCCCCGTCTATAACCGTCTCCCTCTCCATAATTTATCCCCTCATCAGAGCGTAAGTAATGACAAAAACGTGTAATGTAAATCGGCCGATGACCCGTTTCAGCTAATGTATGTACCTTATGATGTATTTATGGACGAAGTATTAAGCTTGAATAATATTCAAATTTCAATTTGTTTTGTTTTTATTGAATACTGTAAAAATACTGTGTGTCCAAAGTATTAGTACTACAATTTAACCAAAAAAAAGTCAAAAGTTTTGTAAATCAATGTTGGCTCATGCAATTGAATTTCTGCTCTTGTTCTATCGTGGTTTGACTATAGTTATGTGTTACTATAATAAGTTTATTCTAAGTATTTATTAGGTTAGGTAAAAAAAACAACTATTAAATAGGCTACGTGTTCTTCCCGGCCAGGTCGGTCTACATTTCAAAATTCATCTAGATTCGTTGACCTGTTCTAAGTATACCTATTTATAAACATACATCAGATATTCCCATTTATACTAAGATATAAAAGCTGCGGAACATTCTGTCCTCAGCGGTATTTCTAAACGGTTACGACTTAGGGGCCTTGAAGAAAAGAGCGTACTCCTCCTTCAAAGGCGGGCAACACATCCTCTGGCGTTGCAGACGTCCATGGACATCGGACCAATTGATCCACTGCCCGTTTGGCCCCTTCTCCTATAAAAAAGCTTCAAATATGTAACATTTCACAGACGTGCATCCGGATTACGCTACTAATTGCACAAGTATGACGGAACATTCGGTCAACAAGCCGACTGGAGTGAAGAGCGCGCTCATACGAGACATCGAGAAGGAACCTGGTTTCGAAGACAAAACACATGCATACAGTACTTATTTATAATTCACACGGCTGAAACATATCTAACTTAAAACCACTTTTTACTACTTTAAAAAACCTTATAGTTACTTATAGCCTCATCAGAATTATGTATTCTATTAGCTAATGTAGAGTTAAATAAAAAGGCTATTGGATTCTGAATAGACTGAACTAATAGGTTCAATCCTATCTTTTGTATAGTCTAATTACTGCTTGGTTCCTAATCGACTGTCCTCTATTTTTTTCTTGTCTTATTAATTGACTAATCTTCTTCTTATCTTTAGATTCCAGTGATTCTTCTTCTTCGAGGACTTATAAAGTGGCTCCAACAAAGAGAGGAGTGGCAATTCAGGTGGTTCTTGATAACACGGGTCAAGGTGAAATATTACATATATCTTGTTAAAAAACAATTAAATTTTCATCGTGACTATGGGTTTCCATTGTCGAATGGGGTCGTTTTAATTCAAGTTTCGTCGGTTGATTTCGGATTTTTTTTCTTACACTGCGGTGACAATAGTACAAACATACCTAAATTCACCTCAGTGAAATTCAACGGTTACGTAAGTAACTAGTTCGACCCATGATGGGCTCCATTTTCCGCAACTCCACGACTAGCGCGTATTTTGCGTGATTCCACACATATCTTTGAATTTTAGCGCCGATATGTGCAGGCATCACGATGTTTTCCTTCACCGTAAGAGAGTCGGGTAAATAAATAACGGTTACGTAATCTAAATATGTTAGATTGAATGAAAACATCAAAGAGATATTATACATAGAGGGAGCACTCCATACTAATTTGACGTTAAAAAGCGTGCCAAGAAAGAAAATATTAAAAAAAACTTGCCAGTATCATGAAAAAAATTCCCAAGTTTGGGAAATTGTGTTTTTTTATTTTTAAAATAAACAGAATAAACTAAAACATTCAATAAAACGTTAATTTTCGTTTCCAATTATATTTTTTTTTTATTTAAAATAATTTAAATCCAAACAATTTTTAACAAAGACTGTTTTTGTTTTGTGGCTGTTAAACATTTTTAATTGGCATTTTTAAAATGTCTCTATTAATTAGAATATTGAACTTTAGTAAATACTATGAAATAAAATTTAAATATGAAAAAAGAGGTTACATTCGGTCGACTTTTTATGTCGGCAAATGTAATTTAGAGGTTAACGCGAAGGGAAATCTCCCTACGTGAGACCTCCGGAGGTTAAAGAGAATGCCTCACTTTTAGGCTTCGAGTGTTCCATCTATAGTATAATATATCTTTGGAAAACATGTATAAAAGGTGTATTAAAATATTAATCGACCTTTCACCACGAACACGTCCGTAGCCATTACAATAACATAAAAGCAACGGTTTACAATGTAATTACGTCGGCCTGTCGCGGCTAAATTGTTATCCATTTTTTTTCCCCCCTTTCCAAAGCTTTATTCATGAAATCTCATACAATTGTGCGAAATGGGTCGGAAAGATAGATTGCGCGGCGGACAGGTGAGTCGGATAGTTATTCATTGGTCTCGAGGTTACGCGTCTATAATTTATCAAGCCATATAAAAATGATGGGAAGAATTAAATCATAGAAACGAAAATAAAGCAAGTTTTAAAAATTCGATAAAAAACAATTTTGTTTTGTTGGATCTAATGCCTTGTTCGCACAATGATAGTATTTTAGTCGAATAGCTAGTAATTTGCTAACTAAACGTATCCGAACAACATCTTTTGTGTGTGTGTAGTTATTAAATTACTTGCTATTCGACTACTACCATGGTGCCAACAAGGCTTTAGATGTGTGAATATAATAACAGTAGGTTTTAACTTCGTCATCTTCTCTAATCGTACGGCTTCATTAGGCCGATGTCACGCAATAAACGCCCTTACGCGGAAGTAAAATCTCCGTTTTTTCTGCTAACTCGGTCTAATTTAGCACTAGGTTAACAGTACAATTGTAATTTTGTAATCTCTTTTTTATTAGATGCGAAGTCTCGAAAGGCTCTAAGCACATCAGTGGGCATCTTTACATCCCTTCACGGACTGTCTAGGTCAATACAGACTCCGTTCCACAGACTTGGCAATGATAGAGGTAGGCAATCATAAGTTCTTCCTACACTATAGTACAAGATATAACATATATTTTTCACTTCTCTGAAAGCCTTTTACCCACCAGTTAGTATTTTAGTCCATTATCAAATAAATTAGTAACCAAACGCGTCCGAACAGCAACATTTTAGTAGAGTAGATTAGTAAATCTTATGTTCGCACACTTACTACTCTACTCTACTAAAATACTATCCATGTGCGAACAAGTCTTCAGAGATTTTAAACAACGACTAAGTGTAATGAATTACTAAGTCTTAGGGAAAATCTGGTAAATTCAACATAGTAAATTTGTTTTATTTGTTTAGAATTCGGCTTCAATTTGATACCGGCTACGTCCAAATGTACATATACATCTTGTCACATGGCCGGAGCGTCGGTGCAAACTGGATTCAAGAATGGGAAGAAAAATGTCGGTAAGTTATTATATATTAAACCAAAAAGTATAATACTTTAAACGGAGCACACGTGTGCTCCGTTTAAAGTATTATACTTTTTCACTACGTACTACTTTTTCACTACTCTTTCAGCTACGTAGCTGAAAGTGGTAGGTCAATTAGGTAGTTTTAACCCACTTCCAAATGTCTCATAATAAAAATAGTCGGGATCAAAATTCAAAATTGAGTATTTTTTTTATTTAGAAAATTATTTGGCATTAACCTAAACTCTTCTGTTGAAGGTATCCACGTCAATATTGACCGGCTAATCTGCAGACGGAGGCATTTTAAATTTTTCAGAAGATTCAAACCAAAAACTAAAAATAAATGTACACAATGTAACATAAAGGGAAATATATTAAAATTCATTGACAAGAAATATTTCTAAAATTCAATATCTAATTAAACACTATTATCCGTCTTTAACTCCTAATATAACGTGTACGTAGACTTTTTAAAATGTTAAATTCTAAAATAATATTTATTTTATTAATTTTGAAATGTTTTTCAGGAACTCAAATACCACCTGTGGAAACTTCAGTACCAAATTGTCAAGCTCTCGTACCGATATTAAAGCATACGAAGAAAAGCTATATAAGTAAAGCATCGAATAGCGCCATGCAGATACAAACTTTTATACATTGTCAATCTGGTAACTAATTTACTAACTAGTAGTTAGACACACACACACATTATTATTAACGACCCGCCGCAGCTTTGCACGGGTGTCATGCAACATATAAGTACTAACTGTTGTGTGCGACTTCGTCCGCGTGGAATTAAATAATATAGCCTATGTTACTCGGGGATAATGTAACTTTCTAATGGTGAATTATTGAAATCGGCCCAGTATTTCTTGAGTTATTTCAATACATACAAAAATACGAAGTTTCTATCTTTATAATATTAGTATAGATATAGAATTATAGATATAAACCTCTTCCTTTACTATATATTAAAAAAAAATTGCGTAGTTTTGCATACATAGGAATATAGGGATAGAGAAAGCGACTTTGTTTTATACTATGTAGTGATTTTATCCACAAAATAAAAGGGGTTGACCAATTTACTTTATATTTATCAGTTTTTAAACTATAGTGTAAAATTACAGTTCCTAAATCACCAAAAGCGACATCTAGTGAAGACCTAACAGCGGAAGGCACAGATAACGCAATGAGAAAAGTAAATCAGCCACCAACTCTCAGTACAATGATTGATAAAATAACTACAACAGGTATGTTTAAAAAACCTCACTAAATAACTATTTACTCACATATTATATAATATTTTTCGATTACAGACCAAGAACTTAAATGTATAAGACAAGAAATTAATTCAAATGTTCGAAATATAGGTAACGAAAATTTTTTCGTATTTTTCACTTTATTCGTTTTAGTATATCAATACAATTTTAGTTAATTTCTGCTTTAGTGACATCAAGAAATACAAAACGCACTTCGAAATTCAATATCGCATTAAAAATGGATAATTCGAAAGAATATAGAATATTGATAAATGTAAATTCTAAACGATAAAAATAAAATGGTAGGCTTTTAAATGAAGATTTTATATCAACTTTTATAAAATAAGTTTTCCAAAAAATAACATCGTTTCTTGCAGGAATTCGTGTAAATTTAAAAAGTAAAAATAATAGATCTACGAAAGAACTTAATAAAAAAATATCATTGCCAGTTAAAAAAAATAAATGGAATAAGGGGAAATTTAAAGGTAAATCTAAAAATTATCAATCTATTTTTAGCAATCTAGAAAAATATTCGTAATTTAATAGTTAATTTTACAACATCAATTATAATAAAATATTTATTTTGTAGAATACCTATACGTGTACGACCTGCCTCATATTGTGCCTCATTCAATCTTCACGGAACCCAATTCTCCAGTTACACCTTCGATAATATCGAGTGAGTAAATTAACTAATAAACTCAACTAACTACAGTCAAAGAAATTCATTTGGAAATCCTCGTTTGCCTTTAATTTGAAAATACAGAATAGATCAAGCACCAAGTACTTTTTAAAATTCTAATGTTATTTTAGGTCATATTTTGTGCGAACCAACGTCTGTGGAATACGTAAGTGATGGTGTCCAAACATCGGCTAGAGAATGGCAACTTTATAATGAAGAAAGGAATTTAAATAAAGGTAATGCTTTATTTAATTATTAATATAAATACATTTTAAAATAATTATCCACCATTTTTAGCGAAACAACGAGAGCAATCTAGCGGTAGCCCTCGGAACATGAAAATCTCGAACCCATTCTACTTGGAGGCTTTTACGATGAAACCTAGTACTTATCACAACGCTGGCTGTCAAACATATGAATATATTCTTCCAGTAATAACAATAGCTAGTGCTTCCACCTGTAGTCTGTCGCCTGCACTAAGTCTCACTGATATTTGCGAAGGGAGAGATAAAAATGAACTACAAGCGGTTTATTACATGTTGAGCGCAATCGAGGGGCGAATCAGAAGGTTGAAACGGAACATTCGTTGCAGGCAGTGAACATAGATGGCGCTGTTTTAAATTGCTATATTTTTTGAACTGGCGAATATATTTTTTTAAAATTTTGTGTTATAAATGTTTTAAGTGACATAGTTATGTGAAAATATTTTTTCTCTAAAATACAATGATTTAAAAATAAATTGTAGTTACAAATATAATCCCGTAACATAGAAGGGTAAATAGTAAGTAAGGTAAGGTTCGACCCATGATGGGCTCCATTTTGCGCAGCTCCACGATTAGCGCGTATTTTGCGTGACTTTGCACATATCTTTGAATTTCTTAGCGGAAATGTGCAGGTTGCATCACGATGTTTTCCTGAGCGTCGGGTAAATATGTACATATGAAAATCGAAAGTCAAAAAACACATTGGTACACGGCGGGATTCGAACTCGGGACCTGCAGTTTACAAGCCAAGAGCTAAACCCCTGAGCCACCGACGCTCTAAATTATGGATATACTTCGATATAAAAAATAAAACGACTATTTGGAGTAGATTAATATTTATTCCAATTTTCTATACAACAAATATTTAAGTAGTTAACAGATGACAGAAAAATAACAAGCAGTAAAGTATTTTAGATTTTATTTACACTTTGCAGTATCTGCTGAATACTGACAAGGAATGTTGGAGTAACATATAATTATGAATATAACAATGTGTCTGCAGATAACTACATACAATATATATGTAGTTATCTGCATACATTATAATGTATGTAGTTATCTACATACATAACTAATGTAAGAAATAACTAAAGTCCCTTTGCTCCCTCACTATTCGAAGTTTCACCCTAACTATAGATTTGCTTTGCCAAATTATTTGACCCGGTGGATATAAAAAAAAAACAAAAATTATGATAGCCATCTTTTTGTACCGTTTGTTATTTCCATATAGATCTATGTAGGTATCAAATATTTTCTGATAGGACCGATATTCCTTTGTCACCGGGCCAGAGATCCTTGTTTGACTATATTCACTGTTAGAGCAAACCCACACAATACGCACAATGTTTTACAACACAGTCAGTATAAAATAACTGGCACCAATAAAATTATGCATAAATTTGCAGAATGTTATGCAAATTTCAATCTTAATCCTTTAAAATTAAGGTTCAATTTTAATTATAAGCGCTGTTACTCTTAAAGTAAGATAAAAAGCATATCACAATTTAATAAATATAATAAAAATTAAAATTTTTGTAGAACAATTAACTACCAAAAACCTTATAATACAAAATGCCACAATAAAGTTAAAATTTGTAATAAATTTTCAGTTTCGTATCTGTATTACAATATAGCTATCCCTTTCATAACATTTTAAAATGACAGAGATAGCATAGGCCAATAGAAATTTACAGTTATTAAAAAATGGGAATACATTTTGAACTTTTTTATTAACTAATATACATGAATATATCATATTTACATTAAAATACATGCCTTCATATTTAAGGATACTCAAATCCACAATTTCAGTATCTAAAAGACTTCACACGGACGCTTTTTCAACGCGCGCTAAAAAGCGTTGACATAGAAATACATTCCTATGTATCTGTTCACAAGCCGACGCTTTTAAATCGCCGACATATTTTTTTAAATTGCGCAGCGTTGGATTTTGAGCACTAAATGAAGTAGTCATTTTACAGCGATCGTAATGAGCTAAGGCGTTAAATGAACGCTAAAGCCGACGTTAAAAAAGCGTCCGTGTCAATGCTTATGACATTGTATTGCGTGTCTTGATACTAAAGTGGATTTGCGTTTATATACCCTAAAACGTTGATTACACGAGTTTATTCCTATTTAAAATACATTTTAGCGATAGTAATCCCTGTAGTACCGGCGCGTCGCGCGATACTCGACTCTACGTGATGGTGATAAGCACTATTCCCAAATAATTCGTCTCATTTGGCACTCAATGACCTGCACAGCCTTCTAATATAATAAACACTATAATCAACCTTGCAATGTATGTACCTGAAAAAAAAATATATTGGTCCTTCGAGCAGGTCTTTTTTACTGTTAAACTAAATATTTCTTAAAGAGATGGAAGTGAAAAAATTATTATAAATCCTTCGAGTAGGTTTTTTACAATAAAACTACTTGGAAAAATATTTATTTAGGAATTAGAAGAAATTATTATTTTTCTATATAAAGAAATAATTTCAAAAGTCACTCCATACTTAGATTTTCAAAGTCATGAGTATAGTACTTGTATTGATTAGATCAATGTCATTAGTATAGTTGATATTTGATACTGACTAGTTCAGAGCGAGTTGAGAGAGCGCGGCGTGAAGACGTGCACGAGCGAGTCCCAGCCGCAGTCCGCGAGCTGGTGCGGCCGCAGAGAGTTCCAGTCCAGACCGTACGTGAACTCTGAGTGGTGACGGATCGTCTCTAGTGGTTCACAACCGCGCTTCAAATCCCATATCCTAGAAAAAAATATATGCTTTATTCTAATAACTAAAAATTCTAAATCATAGAGCTATTGTTGTTAAAATAGCCAACTAGGTTTTAATGGGTATAAACTTAACCCTTCTAACCTCAAAACCTAGGATATATTTGTTAAGATCTAAAACCATCTATACTAATATTAAAAAGAGGAAAACTTTGTATTTTTGTATGTATTGAAATAACTCAAGAACTAGTGGGCCGATTTCAAAAATTCTTTCACCATTAGAAAGCTACATTATCCCCGAGTAACATAGGCTATATTTTTCATTCCACGCTGACGAAGTCATGAACAGGTAGTAAAAAATAAAATAGTACCAATAGTTGTTAAAGATAATTTCTTAAATAATAAAACTGCAAGAATCTAGTTTAATTTAGAATCTCGTATATTAATAAAATTAATAATTAGAATGTTTATTCCATTGCTAATTCTTTCAAATATAAAAAAAAACATTAGATATCAAGTTACCTGGTAGTAAAGTCATAGGACACAGCCGCTATCACTGACGGCGTATGCGGAGAGAACTGCACCCTCCGCACAGCGCATTCACAACCTGGATAAAGAAGAAATAAGTATTAAAATTACTAATTATTGTATACCTTACAGCTGCATTAGACCGATGTTAAGCAAAAAACGGCCCTATAAAAGCCATAGGGATGGAATCATAAATATTGTATAGAAATAAAGTATCAAAACTGGTCGTCCATTGATTACATGATGTTCGAAAGGAGGTACAGAATTAAAAAAAAAAAACATCACCAGGAGGAGGGTAGTTTATAATCTTACTATATATCACAACCGAGGAGGTGCGGGAGAAATAAGTTGCTTAACAAATATTAAGAGCCGTTTCTAAAAAAAAGGTGGCAAACGAGCAGCGGGAGCAGACAGGTGATCAACGACGACCTGCGACATCTGCAATACCAGAGGAACTATAGATGCGTTGCGGCCTTTGAGGAGGTGATACCCTCGCTTTTTGAAGGAACCTAATTCGTAGCGGTAGCCTAGCATGAATTTTAATCATTTTTAATCATTTATTGAATAAAATACAAATTGGTCACATAGTAATTTGGTTCGGGGCATCCTTTTAAGCATATACTTGTGGCAGGATGGAATGAGAACATATATACCTTTGAGGGTAAACATCGGGGTGGTCAGTCGTCTTAAATCCCAGCCTCGAACTAATCCATCGGAGCCCGCCGTCACCAACGCGTGGCTCTCCGTTCTACTCCAATCACAAGATAATACCTGCAAAATTCATAAATAAAATTACATGATAAAGTTTTCTTGTAATACAGAAAGGGAATAACACAATGAAAAATCCACATAAGTGCTTCCTAAGTTAATCAGAACTTTTTTTCTGTTTTAACCGATGTTAGCATCATAAGAACAATCAAGAAATAATGTATATTTTAACCTATGGCTTCATTAGACCAATGTCACGCAAAAAACGGCCTTACGCTAAAGCAAAATTTCTGTTTTTACCGCGAACTCGGTCTAATGAAGCCATAGGATTAGAACTCGGATCAATACTATTTTGTATAGTAAGTAGGTAGTTGTAAATAACATAGTTTGTAAGTACCCGGGATATTGTTTTATTAAGCAGTCGGATTAAACAGCTTTGGACTACGCACGTATTTTATTACCACAGATACATTCTTGTACTAGCTTAAAATGACCTTCAGATCCATCTCAAGGATCGATTATTGGGTTCGGCGGTGAGTTTCTCTTTTAACAATAAACAATATTTACATAAGTAATATTGGTAGTGTCAGTACCTCGGCGTCATGCGCCTTAACAACAGCAGCAGGTCGGACAGGCTCCATACAAGTCCAGATCTTGAGATGTCCATCGCCGGAGACGGAGGCGAATGTAGCCACCGAGTGAGGGGAGAACGCTGCCGTGTACACCAGCTGCGAGTGACCCGCGAACGTGCTGATACACGCTTCTGTTTCCGGGTCCCACTATAATGGTCGATTTCCACAATTCAATATTACCCACAAAAGCACATTGAAACTTGAAAAAGTCAGGCTATTAAAGTATCTAAAGCCTTGTACGCACTATGATAGTATTTTAGTCGAGTAGCCAGCAGCGAGTATCCGAACAAAAAATTTACTAATCTACTCTACTAAAATGGTTTGGACACGTTTAGTTACTAAATTACTACCCTAGTGAGTAGGTTCAGGCTTAAACGCGTCCGAACAGTAGTAAATCCTTTGTTCGGATAAATGCTACTTGCTGCTCGACTAAAATACCATCCTGGTGCAAACAAGGCTTAAATGATTATGACTAAAGTCACAAGTATTACGAAATTCAAAATGTATGATGTCTCGAGCGGTATCACCCTCGTATTCTTAAGTCCTGACGAAACCTAAAATTGCACGCACCATCTTGCGATCCACTATAAACTTCGAATGTCATTATCTCTGTATATATACAGAGCTGCAAATTAACATATCACTTACCAGTTTAACGGTAGTATCCCAACTAGCACTCAGTATATGTGAGCGAGGCCACTCCACTGAGCAGACCTCGCTGCGATGTCCCCTCAGCACGCGCAACGCGGCCGCGCACCCGCCGCGCCAGATCACCACGGTGCCGTCGCCCGCACCGCACGCCGCCACACCGTCACTACTACCTGACCATGCCTGACAATACAAACAGCTGTTCTAATATCTGTATAATGTTTCCTCACCCCAAAGCCTTGTTCGCACCAAGATAGTATTTTAGTCAAGTAGCAAGTAGCATTTATCCGAACAAAGGATTTACTACTGTTCGGACTCGTGTAAGCCTAAACCTACGCACTAGGGTAGTAATTTATTATAGTAACTAAACGTGTCCGAACAGGAACATTTTAGTAGAATAGATTAGTAAATCCTTTGTTCGGATACTTGCTACTTGCTACACGACTAAAATACTATCCTAGTGTGTACAAGGCTATACCTTCATCACCAGCTTACTATACGTCCCCACTGAGGGGCTCGGAGCCTACCCTAGGGGGGTGATTAGGCCATAGTCAACCACGCTGGCTCAGTGCGAGTTGGTTGCTTACCCATACCTAGCTCTTTTAAAATACCACTTTTCCTTACGACGGACAGTTCTTATGCTTAAATTAGGTCTTACCTACTAGATTTTCTACAGATGCCCCAAAAACTAATTACATTTATATTGTTAGTCACTAATATTATATAGACAAGATTTCTCGATTTTTTATGTAACATAAAAAAATACATCCGCGTATACAAAACCGGGATTGGTCGCTAGTATAAAATAATGCGCTTGTCGGCTATCCAACCAGAGGTTAAATGGTTATAATGGGTAATAAAGCACGTTAACAGGATTAGGGTTTTCTAGACGATTTCTATCCCTTTTAGCCTAGTATGGAAAGGCTCAAATAGAATATAGCAAAATACTGCATATTTGCCAACTAAATCATATTTCCAAGTAAAAATTAAAACCAATAAGTTCACCTGACAATGTTCTATCAATAAATAGCGTCTATGTAACAATTTTCTTGGTAATTCTAGTAAATAATGTTATGTACACGCAAAGAAATATATAAGCCTCTTATACGCTGATGTAAGGTATGCACACGTAACACCGCGCGAATAAGGCTTCACAGGTCTTGTCCTGTCGCTAAACTACTTTTACATAATTATAATGGAAATTTCCAGAAATCACTGCAAATATGTAGATTTTGGTACATTGTTTAGTAATAATATTATTGCTGATATTGTAAACTTAAATCATACAACAATTATGATTATCTATACTAATATTATAAAGAGAGAAACTTTGTATTTTTGTATTTTTGTTTGTATTGAAATACTCAAGAACTACAGGGCCGATTTCAAAAATTATTTCACCATTAGAAAGCTACATTATCCCCGAGTAACATAGGCTATATTATTTAATTCCACGCGGACGAAGTCGCGCACAACAGCTAGTATTATATATATTAAGAGAGTTCTACAGTTGATGACTTAACTGTTGCTCGTAACTTGATCTGTGCGGAATTAAAAAATATAGCTTATGTTACTCGGGGATAATGTTATTTTCAAACAGTGACATAATATTTTAAATCAACCTAGAAGTTTGAGTAATTTTAAAACATACAAAAATACAAATCTTTCCTTTCTATAATATTAGTATAGATGGAATTTACAATTTATACTTTGTTAGCAGAATGAGAACATAAGCTGTAAAATCTCTAAACATAATTGAATTAAATTTAAAATAAATTAATCTATACTAATATTATAAAGAGAGAAACTTTGTATTTTTGTATATTGAAATAACTCAAGAGCTACTGGTCCGATTTCAAAAATTCTTTCACCATTAGAAAGCTACATTACCCCCGAATAACATAGAATATATTTTTTAATTCTGCGCGGACGAAGTAGCAAGCAACAGCTAGTCTTTAATATTCATATTAAAATTACTTATTCTTTTACACTCAAGAGTGGACTAAAAAATGCTAAAAAAACCTTAGCTACTGTCAATCAAAAGTATGTACAACTCACCACATCAAATAATCCATCGCTCCACTCTAGTTTCTGTACTTCTAACAACGTAGTACCATCTGGTGCCAGTTCAAGGAAGAACAATGTTCCACCACCAGCCAGACCATAGTACTGGCTGGTGGCCACCGCAAGGGTGTCGGGCCGTCTGCGAGAGAACCTCACACTGTAGCCATGCCTACCTGGCGTCAGGAAGGTCGGCATACTGAGAGTGTAACTGGAATAAAATTATAATTTTATTATTTTACCTGCATATATTGGGAAAAAAATTCAAAGATATATGTGAAGGCACGCAAAATATGCACTAGGGTTGGAGTTGTGGAAAATAGAGCCCATCATGGGTCAAACTATACTTCAATACTACACTATTTTAAATATTAATAGATTTTAGTTACATTATTAGGTCTTGTGCCCTTCTAAGCTTTAGGTATGACAAATGGTGAGGTTTGGTAGCCTCAACTACTTTATCTCAATTTTGTAGCCTTAATCATAAGAATATTTTAGCTTCAATTACGCCAGAATATCAGAAATGTTACACAAAATTTACTACAAAATTGTTAACCTAACAATAAATCTGTTACAAGTCATAAAATATCTTGTACACCAAATACCTTCTTTCTAATAAGACAAAAATCTTATCAATGAAGAACATTTCTTTAATATTATTATTATACACTGAGAAGTAAGTGTATATTCACAAGTTTATTTTATAAATTTCGAAATAAACAAGAGACTTTAGTTTTTATTTCACCTTAAATAAGCATTCTCATAAGGAATTTACTATGACAATTATATTATAAAGTTAGATAACCCTAAATACAAGGATAATTATCTTATGTTTTAATATCTATTTCGCATAATATTTAGCACAGAAAAAATGTATTTACATTGAGAACAAAAAATCCAAAATACGTATTTTTTGTTATATTGAGCGTCAAAATGAAATGGGTTATTAAAACCTTATCTTACTATGCATCTTATTCCACTGTTTATAGCTAGAAATTACAAACAATGTTTCTAGCTGCCGGCTATAAAAACTAAAGTGAAGTAATTATAACAAAGTAAAGTGTGATGGTTAAAATGTTAATTTACTAACTTTTTCGGTCCGATACAAAATTACATTTCTTGCTAAGAAACACCCTTATTTCCGAAACTTATAAGAATCTTGTTTACATGTTACACTATAAATGAATTCTTAAACTTTATATTTTTTCAGTGTCCTAATTCTAACCTATCATTAAATTTTCACGTAATTGTCAAAACAAACGTCATTCAGTGTTACTATACTTTCATAGTTTCGGACAAGTTTCAAAATATCGATACAAAATTATCGATTTAATTATTGCGAGAATGCGTCACGCGATTTTAATCCAATTTGTACTCCCACGGCACAAATCCTATTAGAACATTATTTAATTCTGCAGGAAACCTCACATGGTTGCCTATAAAAGCGCAGCATATTCCGGTTGTCAGCATTTCTGGTGAGGGTCTCGATCCATCACTTCTATTGAAGAAATCAAACGTCCAACCACATTTTAGTTGTCCCATTCCAGTAAAATAAAACAAGCAAAATGCTTGACTTCCTATCTTTAGTCCTCGTGGTCGCAGTTAAAGTTTTTAAGAAAACTACTCCAAATGGAAAAGTTACGGTTTACCTTGGCAAGCGCGACTTCATTGATCATGTGGATTACTGCGATCCGATCGATGGAGTGGTGGTTGTCGACACGGAATATCTGAAAGGAAGGAAAGTTTACAGCCAGGTAAATTCAGTGAAGTGACAGCGAGAGTTTACAGCGCAAAATGGACCGATTAATCAAACTATTCGTACTCTTTCTGTTTAGCTCGTCACTACCTACCGATTCGGTAGGGAGGAAGATGAAGTCATGGGAGTGAAGTTTTCCAAGGAAATGGTGATTGGCCAGGATCAAGTAGTACCTATGATCAACTCTAAAATGGAATTAACACCCGTTCAAGAGAAATTGTTGAAGAAACTTGGACCTAACGCCTTCCCGTTCACCTTCAGCTTCCCTGAGATGTCACCAAGCTCTGTATGCATGCATCGCCTTCAAATATGTTTCGTTATCCCTACTATTTACTTCTTCTAACTAAAGATTATTTTCCCAGGTAACACTCCAACCATCTGAGGAAGATCAGGGCAAGCCTATGGGCGTTGAATACTGCGTTCGCACCTACGTTGCCGAAAGCGAAGACCAGAAGAGCCACAAGAGGAGCTCCGTAACTCTTGCCATCAAGAAGGTAAAACCACCAAATTTAAGATCCACGGCCATATTATATCAATAAACGAATATTTTAACCTAAAATTGCTCTTTATAATGTTTGTAGCTGCAACATGCTCCTGCATCTCGTGGACGCCGCCTTCCTAGCTCCCTCGTCAGCAAGGGCTTCACATTCAGCAACGGAAAGATCAGCCTTGAGGTCACTTTGGACAAGGAAATCTACTACCATGGAGAGAAGATTGCCGCCAACCTGATCGTCTCTAACAACTCCCGCAAGTCCGTCCGCAACATCCGATGCATGGTTGTGCAGCATGTCGAAATCACCATGATCAACTCGCAGTTCAGCCGCCACGTCGCCTCTCTTGAGAGCCGAGAGGGTTGCCCCGTCACACCTGGAGCCAGCTTGTCCAAGACTTTCTACCTCGTTCCATTGGCTCGCAGCAACAAGGACGTCCGTGGTTAGTATTCTTCTCTATTTAGAATAGATTTTATACAATAATAAAAAATATTGATAATGGACATGTCCTTGCAGGAGTCGCTCTGGACGGACACCTGAAGGAGGATGACGTCAACTTGGCTAGCTCGACCCTTGTCTGCGAAGGCAAATGCCCTGCTGACGCTATTGGTATCGTTGTCTCGTACTCCGTCCGCGTCAAGCTGAACTGTGGAACTCTTGGCGGTGAACTGGTCACTGACGTGCCATTCAAGCTTCTACACCCCGCTGAAGGTATGAGCAATACAGAGTAATATTTAAATCATATAAGAAACACGCTATTGGACGTATTTAAAACGTTACACCTTTTGATTACTAGGCACTGTTGAACGCCAGCGCTTCAACGCCATGAAGAAGATGCAATCCATTGAGCGACACCGCTATGAGAACTCGCTCTACACCAACGAGGAAGAAGATAACATTGTCTTCGAGGACTTTGCCCGTCTCAGGATGAACGAGCCAGAATAAACAGGAAACCATTAAAACACAAAAAAAAACGAAAAAAAAACTCATCTGAAAAATCCAAAAAAAATGTAATCAAGCAAGCGACGTGACCACGAAACATCTCCTTCCATTATTTTAGTAGGACCCATAGAATATTTTAATTATAAAGAACATGTTAATCGAGTAGTCAACCATTCAGTCTTATTTTAACCAATTTAATCAATCAATTATTACGAATATATTACTGAAATGTTAAAAATCATAATCAACATATAGTTATGCTTATTCGGTAGTTATACATAAAATTAAATAACCAGCTAAAATTAAATAACAGTGTATCTTACCTTATATCCTGTAGTCAAAATTAACAAATTAATTAAAATATTCTTCACCAGATTTACTGACTTTTATTCACGAAATATACCTTTTGGCTTAATGTATAAAATTGTATAATTGTATTACGACTTCACTAATTTTAAATTGAAGTGACCTCTGCAACAGCTAGTGCATTACTGACAATTTTCAAAGATGCATCAAAAGTCATGACCTTATTTGCATACCCTATTGTGCTTGATGAATTAGAAAAGGGTTTGTTGCGCGGTACTTTTTAACAAACCCTTCTTTTAACAACACTTGCTAGGGTCAATCATAGTTAATAAAAAAAGATAAAAAAAATTTTAGTGAGAAATCGAAATTAAAAGTAATATTTGTTATAATAAATTTAGTTTCTATTAAACTTATCGTAGTTTTTTAACACTTTTGGGTGTGGCCTTTGTTTCCTCCTCAAATTGACTCAACGTGCTAATAGAACTAACAAAAAACATAAATAATTTTCCTTCTAAAATCATGATGAACTAAAACCAAATGAAGTAAGTTTTTGTTTAGTATGAGGCTTTTTGGGTGTCGTTTAGGTCTTTAGACATTTCTAAGTCAATTTAGTTTAGTGGTAAAATTGTTTAGTTTCATCCTTACACCGTTTTCTTACCTACTGTCCGTAAACCTTTTTTAAAAATAAAGTGATTTATAGCATTGAATACACAAATGAATCGAGTAAAAATCGATTATGTACCGTGGGTCGGCTATCCCTATCGCGAATGTTATGGACATGGTTTCTATAAGTGAAAACTGGTAACACTGATTTCGCTGTGAATCCTCTTATTTCTTTGGGGTAGACATCCTCAATTTCCCTTTTCCAAAAGTTACAAACCCCTATTACAAAAGTTTAGTGTTCTCTCACTAGAGGCGATGAAATATGAAATATAAAATAAACAGCATCCTTATTGTAATATTATAATAAAAGATTTCTCTGACGGGTTCACCCTTGCGGGTTTTTTATCTTGGGCGCGTGGCTGCGTTAAATAACAATAGGTCATCTTGTAAGGACAACAATTATTGCGCCCCTTACTGCTTACGTTTACGTACTTATATTTTTATAAAAAAATATTGCAATATTTACGATATTAAATTAAAAGTTTCATTCATAATTGAAGAATTGCGCGTGACATAGAATGGATTAGAAAATAATGTTTTCATAATATTTTAACCAAAAACTGATATTTTAATTCCCAAATCTTAATATTTCTATGAAACCTAATTTAATTTAAAATGTACAATTTTCATCTGTTGCATTTTTTAATATGGCGCGAATCTTGTCCTAACCTATAAAAAAACTAAAAGTAGGTTGTAATTTGACAGCGACAACTCAATCAAGTATGAATGCTTATGTAATAAAACGTTATTAATAAAAAATAAAACAACGATTCGTTTATTTTATTTCGGCAAACATATTTACGCAAAACGTAGTCAGGTACAATTATGACACGATATTTTAATATGACCTAGTTTTGTACCGATCCAGTTTATATCATAAGTTAAAATATAAGCAAAAACCTTTTAATTAACTGATAATAACGTATTAGGTTATTTTAGATTTTTTTGTTATACCTACTAACACCCGTATCGATAAACGAGTAATTACTTCTTGCTTCGAGCACTTTTTAATGAAGCAATACCTTGAGCGTAGAAGTTCACATTCCGCTCATACAAATGGTCGAGTAAGGATTTCTTCTTGAGAAAAGTATAATAATTTAAATTTTATAAACAAGAATTCTTCTTCGAAGTTTGTTGAACTAATGTAAGTGTCAAACCGCCAGATCTCCTTGTGAATTTCTTCATAGTACTGTAACCAAAGAGATATTATACATAGAGGGAGAACTCCATACTAATTTGACGTTAAAAAGCGTGCCAAGAAAGAAAATATTAAAAAAAAAACTTGCTAGTATCATGAAAAAAATTCCCAAATTTGGAAAATTATGTGATTTTTTTAATTTTTAAAATAAACAGTAGAATAAACTAAAACATTCATTAAAACGTTAATTATCGTTTTTAATAATAATTATTTTATTTAAAACAATTTAAATCCAAACAATTTTTAACAAAGACTATTTTTATTTTATGGTTGTTATACATTTTTAATTAGCGTTTTAAAAATGTCTCTGTTAATTACAATATTAAACATTAATAAATACTATGAAATAAAATTTAAATTTGAGAAAAGAGGTTACATTCGGTCGACTTTTTATGTGGGCAAATGTAATTTAGAGGTTAACACTAAGGGAAAACTCCCTACGTGAGACCTCCGGAGGTCAAAGAAAATGCCTCACTTTTAGGCTTCGAGTGTTCCATCTACAGTATAATATATCTTTGACTGTAACAATACTTGCCATTATCTTTAAATTTATTCCCATTATTACCTTTAGTTTGACATGTTCTTTGTTTATGTGATCTTAACGGTCATAGGTAAAGTGCAAAAGAATCTTCTCAGAGGTAAAAAGCGGTCAAACTTGTTTTGGACAATGCACTACGCAATAAGGAAGTCTGCGAAATTTCGTCTATTATTTTTCAAAAAGGGTTCGTCCAAAAACCAGTTTGACCACTTCCTTGTGTGAGAAAGGACAGTTTAAGTGACCCTTTATTTGCATGTCTTGTCTTGTGACATACGGGCGCTTCGGTTGGCCCCGTGCATTTTAACATTCTTAAAGAACTTTTACATATAAAAGTTTTTATTCCACTGCAATTTATTACATTTAATGAAGTAAGTACTTAAGTAATATTTTTTTTGTTTTTATGGCATGAAATTTTTTATTTGTTATTACTTCAATTTGTAAATGTACTTACTGTTACGTATGTCTAAAGTAAGCTTAATTTCTTTTAATAATTTTACATAACTCAATACCAGGTTAAGTTTATAATATTTAATACAACCAAAATAAATATAAGCTCGAAGAACTTGCAAGCCGTGTGTCAGACTAACTATACACAAAACATGATGTACCTATAGCAAGTGCAAAAGGGACACCTTTGTGAATGGACCCCACAAACAATACGGGTCCAAGGGACACTACTAAGGGTAGCTTGCAGTGGACTTTCTCACGGCAACAAACTGGACAAACCAGTTTCTATACAATTAAGCTATCCACGAATCCTTTGACCGTACTTATGATACGTGCTAACCGTTATTTTGCATGGATTATTTTAAGTCTGTGAGAAGTACAAAATAAAAAATGTACAGTACAGTCAAGCCTATCCAGGCAAGAGCGCAAGAGACCATGATATTTGTCTCAATTATAGAGAGGTTTCTCTCTAATCCGAGTTTCTCTCATATGGAGGAAGCTCGACGGGATCAGAGAATGATTCCCGCTTATAGAGGTATCTTGTTTATCTAGGTTTGTATATGTAAGCTAATGATTTTGTGTAGATAATAATTATATTAAACGTCCAAAGTTCGAATCTGATTGACCTGAATAGTTTTGAAGTCCTGTTTTAAGTTAAATTAAATTAAGTTTAACGTTTTTGTAGCTTAAGTAATAATAAAAAGAATAACTAGTATTGCGATAGTTAGGTTTAAAAAAAAGTCTAACCTTTTTGACGAAAGCGCGGCCGTGACCTAAAGACGTGGGCAAAGTTGACGAATTTACATTTCACGGATGAATAAAAAGAGTTATATTTCAATTCAACTTTTGATAGTCATTATTCTCGAGTACAATCTAAATATTTATAAGAAATAAATTAAATTATAAACAAATATTAATGATTGTTTAGTTTAATTATTTTTTATTATTTTGTTAAGGTATGCAGCAAACTAAAACATATTCCGCTTTACTCCGAAAAGAGAATCAGCGTTATTACTGTTGTACTTTCTACGTACATTCATAAAATTTATTTCAAAATACAGAACATCCTTGTTCCTGGTACTTCTTATGATACATAATTTGGTCTAATGAGTCTTATTTAGTTCCGAGTGTCCTCTAGTATCGTATAGTCAACGACTTATTGGTCCCGGTTAACGCAATACTTTATTATTTTTTTCGGAATAAGGAGGTTTATGACTAAAATGTGCGATGTCAGAATAATTTTCAAGTTTAGAAACTTACGCGTTTTCTATTTATTTTTTTGATTAGCAACTCTATAAAGATTAATTCTAAAATGCAAACTCTAAGTCTGTTATATCATGTCAAACCATTACAAGTTGTAAAGTACATTCGCTTTCAATACGGTCCATTTGTTACAAACAAAAGACGTTAGGGGGGCCGATGAAGTCGTGACTGACGAGGGAAAGGGGCCGCGGCCCGCATAACGGAACCTGAACTGTTAGATAGAACACAATGACTGTGGAGATAAACTTTTAAGTTCATTGTTCTAAGCTCCTACTGTCCTATAGTGAAGGACGTTCTCAAGGAATATCATATTTACCAGCAGAATTCATGTATAAACACCCGAAGGGTAGGTTACTATAAAGTCAATTGGAAGCTTATCTAAAACACCTATCACACTATTTCTATTTCCATGTTTTATATTCATCTAGTCACTAGTCCTAAATACCTTCTCTCAATCAAATCTCGTTAACTAAAAGCCATTTCAATTCTCGAACATTTAATTATCAAATAAATAACACTTATACATTAAAATAATGCTAATTACAATTAACTAGAACTAGGTTTTTGAACAATGGGTTGCAAAACGTACGCTTGGCCGGTGGCTCTGTCTACCACATGACCAGTGGAAGGTTCCAGAAACAGTCGAGGAGCTACAGCTGGTGTCAGTTCTGGATACTGATGCTGTCTCACTCCAGCCCCTCCTTCGTAAGGTACGTATTGCTTTGCTTCTTCTTTGGTACGAGGTATCTGATCACCACTCTCTGGTGTACTTCTTTCTTTTTGACTTAAAATTAAAACTACATGATTCTTTTCTCTTGCTTGTAACGGTTCTTCTCGTTTAATGTCTTTTGCTATTCTCTGCGGTTTCTGTTTTGTTTTTACTTCGACTGATTCCTCTTCTTCGCTGGATTCATCGTCAGTTTCTTCAATTGGTTTTGATTTTGTCGATTCTTCGGTTTTTGTTTTTTCTTGTGCTTTTTGACGGTCTAGTTCACCTTTAGCTTTCTTCATATATCTCTTCGTATTTGCCCTTTTAGATCTATTGGGTTCATCGTATTTCGATGGGTATTCAGGTTCGTAACCGTTTTCATTATCATCATACGTGTGTACTTGTTCACTAGGCTCTTCATAAGGATCGTGCGTGTCCTCGTGGTAGGAACTGTCGTCGGGACTGTCTACATTTTCATCGCCGTGATCACCCGCGTGGCCCGCGTGGCCTGCGTGATTCAAGTCCCAGTAATGTTCGCCGTAGCCTCCTTTTTTATCACCCCAACGGACCTAGTCACAGATACGATAAAATTACCACGAAAAGTATTAGAAGTAGCCTTTATGTTGATCTTTGTAAGGTACATCTGTTAATCACCGACAAAATGATTTTGAATTGAATTAGATGGTAAAAACTAAAAACACAGTACATTTCTAATGAGACAATGTGAGTAAATTAGAACAATGTTTCGGCAATACAACTAAGTTAACAAGATAAGTTTGTTAATGAGAATGATGAAGCTTAAAATTAAGTAAGCGAAAATTAAGTTATAGAAGTAGAAGAAAGGTAAGCAGAAGCATACTTTAGCAGAGAACAGTCCAGTAGACGGCCGAGCTCGCTCGTGCCTTTCGGTGAAGTGACGATCATTGCCCAAACGATGACCCTGGTCATAGTCCTCGTGGGACGGCAAGTGTCTGTATCTGCGTCCAAGCCAAGCGAAGCGCGACAGAGAAAGAAACATACATAGATATTAAAGAAAGATAAAGACAGAAAGCGTAACATGAATTCGGTTACTTTTCCCATGTCCCTGTGGTTCCTGTAATCTTTCTTCTCGTAGCGTTGTTCCCAAGTGTTCGGATCCTCACAGACATGTCCGAATTCGATCTTGTACGGACTTAATTGTACTGAGAAAAAGTCCCTATAAAGTAAATCGTTTAATATAATTTCTTCGACATTCAAATAAGTTAAACAAAATTGAAGTATCTATAACAATATTACAGTATATATTTAGATTACAATTTCTAACAGCAGCAATGCGGAAAGTCAGTACAATCTATTGTCTGGACACAATACGATGTTTGAAATATATTGCTACATAGTTTGCAAGAAGTATTCATCCGTCTGCACAGTTTTGTTTACATTGAAAACAAGTAAATTGCTTGTCATTGAGAACATAATGAGTATCCGCAATTGGATGGTTATATCTTTAGTTTTGGTGTAAATTGATATTATTCTATTAGCGTAAACTTACTTAATTGTAACATAATTACCGTAATGAGTTAAATTTGTTTTAAAAAATTAAGCTATTTATTACGATTGTGATTATAAGCCATTACTTAAATTTGTAAAATCCAGAAGTAATATGCGACAGCACGAATGTCGATTATTTTATTTAATTTGATCCCAAAAACAGTAAGAAGCTTCCAGCAGTTGTGGTGCCGGCCGGCTACATTTAGCGTCAACTGCATACAACGCTGGTCACTCGCGTTCAGTGTCGATTGAAGTCCGTGTATGACAGCCCTTAACACGTTGAGACCGGCGAATTTGCAGTCCTTTCCGTTCAGCCGGCAGCCGGCGAGCGATACAATACATAAGGTTACTTTAGTACGAATGAGATAAGGAATTCTTCTATGTCGCGCGTCAGCAAAACGAAAATTTTAGTGCCGGTCCCCAGGGAAAATTCGCTGCCGGTCCCTAGGGACCGGCGCCGGGCCCAACGAGTTAAGATTACTTTGAAATCAACTTAAGAAACATTAGTAGGAATGTGCTTAGACAATTTTGTTAGTTGCATCAAAATTATATAAAAAATACTGACTGAAAGAATTTAGCTTGAGCTTCGACTGTAGTTGGATTCTTTGGCGGTGTTCTAGATGTGACACCTCTCACTGGACTCCACGTTGGCCCCGAATATACTATCAAGACGCACCACAACCACTTCTGAAACAAAAAATAATGTCAAAAAACATTACGTTTTTTAATTACTGAATTACAGCAGTATACAATTAACTATTCTAAGGTAGAGCATGCAAATTAAAAAAACATTTCTAATAAAACACTTTTGCACAAATAACTATGTAACATTAGTTTCTCATATTTAAACAATATAACATCACTTTGTGTCACGATTATCCCAAAAGAAAAAAAATAATGAAAAAAAAACACATTTTCCTAATTCATTAAAACTTTTCCTACCACAAACGAATGTTTAAAATTAATCACAAAAGCTAAAATAACAACTATTTTGATCAAAAAAGCATTACACTTTGTTTACAAATAAAATAGGACATCGATAAACTGGTACAGCACTTTCACTAAACTATGTTACAATCACTTGTACAAACATTAATGATAAAATATTAATGATCAAACATTAATGATAAAACTTTAATGAATGGAATAATGATTAATGACTACCATGGTGTCTGTGAGACGTTGTGTCATCTTGAATCGCTGACAGGCGGTGAGTGAGATTGGTAAAGTTAACTTCATTTATACGTGCTGTAGAAATGGCGGCATAGTGATTGTCAACCGCGCTCAAATAGTGGTTCTCAAACTATTTCTAACGTATTGATAGATTTTAAAAAGTAATTTAAAGAACTGTTATTAGTGTGATAAGTGTAGAGTTGTCTAATAAGGTTTTATTATTAGATAGAATAGAATTAAATTTCTTATTGGTATCTGATTAACTGTAAAGTTTTTTCTAGAACGACTAATAGAGATTAATGAAAAAATCCCTTGCGGATTAAAATACGTACACTTATCCTGCTTGACCGAATTAGATGGTATATTTTATAATTAAATAAATAAATAAAAAAGATTTGATTTTTAACAGATTATACAGTTTCGGTTTTAACAAATTCGTAAGTTATTTTCCCCTTTCTATTATCAAATAAAATACTAAAAGCACACAAAAAACTGCTAACTATTTATTGCGTAATAGTTATCAGGGGGATTACCCAAAGTACATTCGCTACTCAGCGATTCGAAATATGTATGGAACTGACAATGACTTCCGATATCTCACACGTGACAAGCAAATGACATATCGAATGTTATCAGTTTCATACTTCTCTGTCGATTCCATCAGCGATATTGCCAATCGAAAAGTACTTTGGTTGCCCCCCAGTTAAGTTTCAGTGGTCATTTTTTAGTTATTTAGGCTTTAAAAAAATAATTCTCCATTCCGTAGGCGCCGATAACAATGTTTATATAACTTCGGAAGTTAGAAAACAAATAGAGCGATCGGATATTAACGGCGTGTCGGAGAGTTGGAGATGAAAGCGACTAATTATGTTCAACAGCCGTGTAATTAGGAGTTTACGCAACTTTATGAAATTACGTAAACTATATCCTTATTAGATAACTGTTGCTCGCGGCTTCGTCCGCGCGGTATTAAGTATAGTCTATATTATTCGGGGATAATGTAGCTTTCTAGCTGTGAAAGAATTTTTAAAATCGGCCGAGTAGTTTTTGAGTTCCACGACAAACATACCAAGTTAAGGACAAGAGTTTGGATGTTACTAAAATCATGGTACCATCCCAAAGGAATAAATCCCATAAATTAGGACCCATATTTTTGTTGTACAGGATGACGTATCTGTACTAATATATTATTATATTATCTGTGCTAACCCACGCAGATATAACTGCTATATGTTAATCAATTAATACATTTATATCTATACTAATATTATAAAGAGAGTAACTTTGTATTTTTGTTTGTATTGAAATAACTCAAGAACTACTGGGCCGATTTCAAAAATTCTTTCACCATTAGAGAGCTACATTATCTCTGAGTAACTTAAGCTATATTATTTAATTCCACGCGGACGAAGTCGCGAGCAATAGCTAGTTTTATATAAATAAGTACTACTTTACATTCATAATAAAATTAGGGGCTTAAGCAATATAAAAAAATGTCCTCTAATTGTACGGGGACCGAATCGAATCTACAATAAACAATAAAGGTACTTTCACACTAGAGTCAATATAAATTAGGCTGCGAACAATAAGTATTGTGAAACGTGTACGAAAGTATGTCACATTGGTAGTACAGTCGAGAACGAAACTGTGATACCATACAGTCGAGTAAGTAATCGATAAATTGTGTGAATAGGTCCTTATCGTATCCTAGCTTGGTGATAAATAGGATAAATATCTAAAACTACAAATCAATAAGATATTAAAAGGTTTATGTATTTAATAAGTAAATATGTAAACATAGTTCTTATTAGAACATCTCTACACTCTATGGCTTTAAAGCCTTGTACCGGGATAGTAATTTAGTCGAGTAGCAAGTAATTTAGTAACTAAACGTGTCCAAACAATGACATTTTAGTAGAGTAGATTAGTAAATCCTTTGTTAGGATAGGATACTTGCTAGGAATAACTTCCATTTGACGCCTGTCTTCTGTGTGGTCGTGGTATTTCACCGAGCGAGCCGGACAACTCGTTCGAAGATGTTAAAGTTAAATCAAATTTTCGTGTTCATGTATACGATGTGCCTAAAGATTTACATACTGGCACATATAGGATCATGATATATTTCAACACATAATTAAACTGGCTCAAACTCGATATTTGCAAATAAAACTGTCGCCGACAGACAAGTGATTGTATTGCAATAAAAATTACAAAACATTTTAACCATATTCATGTTTTTATTACACTTAAGTACCATATTTTAAAATATATGTGAATGTTGAGTCACTACCATGTAAGTTTTTTTAAAAAAAACCCTCTTAACACCTGAAATTAAAACAAATATGATAATGACCAAAGATATATTATACTGTAGATGGAACACTCAAAGCCTAAAAGTGAGGCATTTTCTTTGAAGTCCGGAGGTCTCACATAGGGAGATTTCCTCTAGTGTTGACCTCTAAATTACATTTGCCGACATAAAAAGTCGACCGAATGTAACCTATTTTCTCAAATTTAAATTTTATTTCATAGTATTTACTAAAGTTTAATATTATAATTAATAGAGACATTTTTAAACCGCTAATTAAAATGTATAACAACCATAAAACAAAAATATTCTTTGTGAAAAATTGTGTTTGGATTTAAATTGTTTTAAATAAAATATTAATAATGTTTAACTTAACATTTTAATGAATGTTTAGTTCATTCCACTGTTTATTTAAACAAAAAAATAATAATTTCCCAAACATGGAAAATTTTTCATGATACTGGCAATTTCTGTTTTTTTTTTCAATAATTTATTTTCCGAAACGCATTTTAACGTCAAATTAGTATGGATCGCTCCCTGTATGTATAATATCTCTTTGCCTTTAACAATAAAGTGGCTTTCTCCGTACTCATCTCACCAAAAATGTATAATTACAACTAGTAAGAAGTGCATTTCTGTTCACTTCGCTTTGCTTTTTCTGTAAAGTTTAGTATCGCGAACTCTAATTATAGTACAGTAGTATTTATGAGCAAATAAAAGAGTTATTTACAGCGACATAAAATTAACTTCAAACTATTAAACAAGATAATCTAATTTAAGAAGTCTACGCATTTAGAGAATTATTTTAACTAAATCAATTATTATAAACGATTAACTCTTTGATCTAAGACCACGCCGACAAAATCCCTAGCATCCGGCGCGCATCGATGTGCTATGAAGCGTAAAATTCGACCGCTAGAAAGTGTTTAAAATTCGTTTTCTTTCTAGTTTATAAGAGAATGATCGACACCGTGGCAGCCATTGCTGTCTCAATAAAGGCAACAAAATGGATCTCTACGCTTTGGTAAGTTACATTAATTGTACTTCACAATAAAGGACTAAATAAACTAAGTAAATAAAACGAATAACCATTGAAAATTGCCACGATCGTCCGTGACCGTGTCAAGGCTATAATTCTGTGATTCTTGACACAGTTTTGTAACTTTTCTTACAATGCAAATAAAATAATACGACATCAAATCATAAAAACATTAAAGTTATTATAATTTTATGTAAGCTTTTGTTAGTACTTATGATGTATTAATGAAATTAGTTTAGATAATAATTACTTCGTTTCTGTATCGAAGCTTCCTTACTTCATGTTTATGTTAGAATAAGCAAGCGAAACAGTAATTTTATTAGTACCTTTATAATCTCTTAACTTTTTTTACGCAACATGTCTTATTCAAATAACTAAGTTTAACTAACGTTATTAACATTGAACGTCGAACTATCAATCTTATCATCTTACTAATGTAAAGTTTTGCAAATTTTCACTGCAATATTTTGCAAAAGGCAATAAAATTGAAATTAATGATTTAATAATTAAAAATAATGTTTTCATTCACTCATATTTCGGAGTAGTTAACGCAATAAATGCTCCAATTCTTTCCATTACACTGCTCGCCGACGCCTTTCGTTTGGTCGAGAATTTCATCCGATTTATTACAACATGTAGCTATAATTCTTTAATCAACACTTTACTTTGTATATGAAAATGTCAACTATTGAGTACATATTCTATCTGCAGCACTCTTATAATGTTCCTTAGCATATATTGATTTTGTGGTATAAGTAAACTAACAACTATTTTTCTCTTAATTTTAGTTACTACTTTCTTGCACGGTGATGTACACGGCAGCGTGGTCACGACCCTTCTACCCTGTTCATAGACTTCGGGCACCAGTTCGTGTGACAAGATTTGCCCCTGCGCCACATCAAGTACACCACGTCCACCATCAAAGAGCTCCGGGTTAGTTCATCCATCCAAACATTCGTATTAACTCATATACCGCTTTATTCAGAATTGAGAATCAGCGTTGTTACTGTTGTACTTTCAACGTTTGGTACTGATGAATTCATAAAATTTATTCCAAAATACAGAACGTCCTTCCTGGTACTTCTTATGATACATAATTTGGCCCAATGAGACCCCTGGTCTATCTTATTTAGTTCCAAGTCTCCTCCAGTATCGTATAATCGACGACTTATCGGTCCTCGTTTATCGCAGTACTTTTTTTTTCGGAATAAGGGGGTTAATGTTTATAGTATGATGAAATTGAATTTCTTTTTAGCTCCACCCCAAGAAGCGGAGCCTCAAGGGAATAGACCGAAGCGTGGATACTACGATGATCATGATCATGACCAAGACGGCCGGGAGACCAGCGGCATCACCGGTCCTGTCCACACATTTGTCAAGACCGACAAAAACGCGAACTACAAATGGGGCGTACGTCATCACGTGGGAAACAAATACGCTTCGTAAAATTGTTTTGTGATTTTTGTTATGTTATTTATTTGGTTATTGTTGTTGATGTGATTGTTGTTTTTGTTGCATTATAGTTTAAGGAAATGTGATATAGATTTTTAATAATAAATTTATTTTTAATCGTTTTGTGTTTTTATGTCCGATTCGTGGGTTCATAAAATATTGACAGAGTTATTGAATACTTAAAAATCCAAAGCTGACATTATCTTAATATTTTTAAATTCGTATGCCTTGGGTATTTTTCATAATATTTATATTTATAAGCAAAAACTTACAAGCAGTACTATGGACATTTTTCAATTGGTATGTTGTACGATGCATTTCGGTTTTTAAAAAATATTGTTTAGTTATTTTATTAACAAAGCAGTTGACTTTTATCCGACATCTTAAAACAGCGTTCAATTTTCATCTATACACGGAACAAATTGGTACATATTTACTGACTTTCGAAAACGAATTTAGTTAATAGATTACTGTAAGAAAAAAAAATGGCTCGAAAAAAGAAAATAACGTACTTATAAGATTTTTTATACTAAATACGGGACAAGGAATTGCTTTTTTTACATGTGTATATCAAATTGAGAGTAGACTAGCACGTGTTCACAATATAAAGTCTATTTTGTGATGTAATCTTTCAGTTAAATTAGGGTACATTGCCACTAGATCCGGTTCATTTCTATGTCCTCGTTTCTAGAATGTCATTCGAGTTTTTTAAGCTTGATACGATAATGTAATAACTGATTAGGCTTTGCTGATTAGATCAATATTTATCTAGAACAGGGGAGGCTGACTAAAGTACTTTTCGATTGGCGATATCGCCGATGGAAACGACAAAAATGTATGAAACTGACAATGAAGTTCGATAAGTAATGTGCTTGTCACGTGTGAGATATACAAAGTTATTGTTGGTTCCATACATTTTTAAATCCCTTCGTATCGAATGTACTTTGGGTGACCCTCCTGTTGCGAGATCGTTGATGTCTTTTGGTAGAAAGAAAATGATGTATTTCTGTACTTTTATAAACAGCTAAAAATAACATTAAAATCACTTAAATTAAAGTAAACTAAGGATAAATTCTGACAGCTATGTTGCTGAGTTACGATTTTTTTCTCAACAAAAACGCCTTAATTTTGATATAATTCTGAGCTTTTGTTTTTTTTGTCTCTTTAATAGATGTAATAAAAACTATTAAATCGAATATAAGGTGTAGCCCACAAAGTATTCGATAATTAACAATTTCTTGGCTTAAATACGAGTCAATAATAGATACAATAATTCCTACATTTATTTCTTTAATTTACACAAAGAATTTTTATAGACAAATTCTAGGAATGTTTTCGTACAAGGCGCACTTATTAATGTTAACTGTGGTTATTTAAATATTATTTTACTGAGCAAGTATTTTAGTTGACTAACCCTATGACCACGCCTGTTCATTCGGCCCAATATGTTATGAAATACAAAAAACACATGACCAATGTATGATCTTAAAAGTTAATGCAAGAATAGTACTTATAATTTACTTAGTAATGACCATTTTTGCTTGAATAATATAAATTGTTGGTGTAGAAACCTGTGTGGACTGTCAGCTTGTATCTCAGATAGTCAAGTGTGACATAATTTTCACGTTGCTGCCCAAGACATTCCGGTTTGTTGGTTATATCAATCGATTTCGTATGATTTGGTTCAAACAAGAAATGAATAAAAAAAAAAGTTTGATGAACAAAAATCTTGAACTATTCTTTTTTTTCACCCTAGTGTTGGTATATTTTATAACGTTTTTTTTTATTTATTTCATCAACTTCTGCATTTAAACAAGTTAATTGCTGTTGCTATGCTGTATTGTTAACCCCAAGTAAATCAACAAAATATCGTGCTGGTTGAATCGAAGCTGGTCTGACAAGAGACATTTTAAATACGAATGTCGACAATTACTGAAAGAGCTTTTAAATTATTATAATACTAGCGAACCGCCCCGGCTTCGCGCAGGTGCAAATCGTTATAATGCTAATACTAAATACTGCAGCATTTGCAATGTAAGCGCTAAAAATGTGTTAATTTACGACATCATATTAAATACCTCTAAATTATCAGTGTTGCTCTACAATATTGTGAATGTATTACATGAAAACCTTCCTTATGAATCACTCTATCATTAAAACCGCATCAAAATCCGTTGCGTAGTTTTAAAGATTCAAGCATATATAGGGACGAACATAAAAAAGCGTTATTGTTTTATACTATGTAAGGATATGGATAAGGATTGTAATAACATGACATGCTTTTACTTTCCCTTAGTTACTAAATGTTCAGAGTTCATACTCAGAGTTCTTAAGTGTAGGTTTAGTTAAGAAGTCAGCTAGATATCAGTTTCGGCGATTAGTCCCTTGGAGACTTTTACATAAAATCTACACAATATGTGTGTCTTAGCGATTCTTTAACAACTCTAAGCGCAGTGAGCTACGAGTCAAATCACAATATATGTAGATAAAACCTGGCAATAATATGTTCCGTTTTGCTATTGAATGATCACAAAGTCAATATTAGTTGATTTTAGTTTACGCTGTTATAATAAAACAGTACTAACTTTTTTAATACTAAAATAGGTTTAAAAAATAAATATAAAAATAGTTATTCAATACATTTAGAGCAATGTCCCAGTTTCTACAGTAATTGATATTGTTTTGGCTTGAATTACCTCTCTGATATGCAATACCGCGCTAAGATCTGCTTTTGACAGTTGTTTATTTTCGACCTTGAAACACAAGTGGGCAAAGGCACAAAGGCTATTGTTAACTTTGTAACTTTCTTTTATAACAATATCGAATAATTTAAAAGCTTTATTTTTATATTTAAAAAAAATATTAAGTTTTATTTAAACAAAGACGTAAGAAATAATTCTATTGCTTCTCAAAATTACTAATTTATACCTACAATTGTCTGAAAGCTCACCTTGGTACTTTAGTTCAATCCTTTTTTAATAATTATTTTTGTACATTACGAATATAAAATTGTCTTATAAATCTAATCAAAATGTTATATTAAATCGCAAACAGTTTTGTTTCTCACGAATGGCAAAAGTAAGGTCAAAGTTTAATTGTTAAGTACCGTTACCCACGTGAGGTAAGGCTAGACAAGCGACGCCAGGTGCATGCAATAGTTAATTTTGTTATCGTGCATTCGTACGAAAGGCTAGCATTGTTACTATGAACGTTTCAATCACCTTCTGAAAATCGTGACTTGTATTCGTGTATTAATGATTTATGCGGCTGCGGGGGACTTTTTAAATTAATTTGATGAAATTATTGCTTCGGATCGAGTGAAAGATGACAACAGAATATCCTTTTCCCTACACAGGGTCGGTATAGTATGAATTAAGTAGGTACTCCTCCATACTGCTATATCAGTCGACTGAAAGATGATAAACTGGCAGGGCCCCCGTAAGCGCTAGTGGCGCCTGTGTACAAAAATGATCTTGGCACCCCTTAAGCATTTTGAATTATCTTCTTTTTATGGTCTGTAGGTGCTTTTGAAATGAAGCAGAGAACGAAACTATTTTTTTTTTATTTTTAGGTCCCTTGTCTTTGGCGCCCTTTAATGAGGGCGCCCGTGTGCATCGCACACTTTGCATATAATGATAAGCCGGCTAGTTTAATTGAAGAAAGATGGTACCTTGATGGACCTAAACTGAACTTGATGTAGAGTCAAGATCGTTTCGCATCCATCTTTCTAGTGATTATCGAAGATGCAAGACTGTTTACCGAAGTGATTTGCATTTCTTATGGGAATAACTATTTAATTTGACTCTCATTTATTCTCTAGGATTAAAAATTCATATTAGACAATGTACAAGAGCGAGCGGTGACCCAGTTAAAAAGTTCGCCCTTGTTCGAAATGTTATGACTCATATTTGACATTTTACTAACATTTGTATCTAAAAGCTGTTGAATACCCACTGATAAAACATGTTATTATCTTTTAGTAGACTACAATTTGGTTTCAAATCGATAAATACAAAGTAAACAAAAAAAAACTGCGCAAAAAATTATACGCCCTTTGAGACAGCCCTTGTCATGTTGCTTATTCTTTTGATTTTACCGCCCTTATGTTTGGCGGCTAAGGT
>QDHC01004437.1:41629-74184 GCA_013186455.1 Papilio dardanus tibullus | reverse complement strand
AAAGAAAATAAAACTATCTGGCTAAGGTCACTATAACCTAGGGTTGATCTTTTTTCCTTAATCTTGTTTATTACGTAAATGGTAACATGTTTAATTGAAGTAATGTTTTATCTCTTAAGACAATAACAGTTTTTGCATCATATTTAATGAGAGAGTAACGAGCTTTATGTTCTGATAAAGATAATAAATTCTTACACAGGTATAATTTTATAATGAGACATATTGCATTTCATTTACATACATGTTTAAGTTTAATATAAATAGATGCAGGACCAGCAAAAACTATATTAACTGTGAAACACGATAAACAAATAGACACTTAAATTACGATAGCCAGTGTCTAAAACTATGCAGTTTCTAGTCATCATGGCTGTTTAAACCACCTTTAAAAACTAGAAGGGAACGGCATCATTACAACTGTTAAGCTAGTTTTATAACATTTGAGCCCCAGAAAATAATATTTACCTTTTCCAAATATTATTGAATAAATTAATCGTGCTTCAGGTTCTTGGGGATCATGTATCAAATATCATTATGGTACGAAACCTTCATTCATCCAAGAATATAATATTTTTTCTTTTTAAAAATGCTCAGGATATTTCTGGCCAGTATTTTAGTACGATATATGCTCCAATTTAAATTTCGAATCACGCACACAGGCTTAAATGTTCCACTCCCGCTACGAACTAGAAGGGATGGAGCTACGAGTATATAAAGTGAATGCTACTCGCACGCACCATACGACCCGTGAGGCGCGTGTGTGCTGGACTTTATATTTTTTTTATTATTTTTTTTACTATAACTGTGTAATATGTTGCGTCAGTGCATTACGTTGGCAGTACTGGGGTGCGCGGTGGCCGCACCACAACATCAATACCAAACTCAACAACAAGTTAGTAATATTTTTAAAATTTAAAGAACAAAGTTTAGTGAAAAAGTAGTCTGTAGGTTAGGATTGATACCCCTTGAGTGGGTCTAATTTATGGTTTACATTTCAGGAGTATTAGTACTTACACATGAATGTAAACGATTTGTTAATTAACGACTAAATAATGTAAAGTGAGAAGTTAACAGATGTAGATTTGAATTAATTAATTATTATAATAGCTTACCGGAGCTTTGCGTATTCCCATAATTTAAAAATTAAAGAACTCATTTTTCAAAATTTTAAGATCATTAAAGCCTTGTACGCGCTAGTATTTTAGTGGAGTAGCAAGTATCCAAACAAAGGATTTACTAATCTACTTTACTAAAATGTTGCTGTTCGGACACGTTTAGTTACTAAATTACTATCGTAGTGCGTAGGTTTAGGCTTACACGGGTCCGAACAGTAGTAAATCCTTTGTTCGGATAAATGCTACTTGCTACTCGACTAAAATACTATCCTGGTGCGAACAAGGCTTAACAGCATTGGTCGTCAATTCCTAGTTCATTAATATATGTATTCCATCAAAGTTAATCCAAGTTATTTCATAAAAACGATTGTATTGTATAATGATGTGTATAATTTAATAGACAAATTGTTCTGTCAGTCACGCTCAATTAAGTTGCTTGTAAATCGCATAAATAAACTCGTGCATTTGTTCCCCTTTCTCTATACATTGTATAGAGTACTATAGTAACAATGATTATCTTTATTCGATTTGTTTTATAACACAAGGTATTAAATAGAAGCTAGATTATAAAACAGTAGCTGTTGCTCGCGACTTCGTCGGCATGGAATTTAAAAAAGTTTAAGTTACTATCATGTAACTTTAACGGTAAAATATTTTTTAAATCGGTCGAGAGTTTTGTGTTATTTCAATACATACAAAAATACTTCTTATCTCTTTATAATATTAGTATGGATAGCAGTTTAATAAATTTAGTAAACTTCTACTGCTTTTCTTACTTATACAGTCGAACTTGGATAACAGAGAGTCCAAAGGAACGCGATATTTGTCTCACTTATAGAGGTTTCAATCTAATACAAGTTTCTCGCATATGGAGGTACCTCGTCGGAAGCAGAGAAAGACTTTCCATCCAGATTTGACTGTATTATAAATTTGAAAGTAACGATAGATAAATGGATGTTTAATATTAGCTTTTAACTATAGTATTCTTATGAATGTTGTATAAACATATAAGTAAGTTTACGTAAATCTCAGTTGGTCAGGTTTAAAAATGCAACGCGCGACGAGATCAGAAGCTGTGATTGTTTCTGACTTTCAATTATTACGACTTACTTCTCTTGCATCATTTTAGTTACATAATACTAACTTTAGTATTCATGGTATTTTATTAACAGTGTATAAAACATTTCATAGAATTATTAAAAGACATATGTTTGATACTGAACCAAAAAAATACTATCCCAAATTCTTCCGAAAAAATATATATTACAGTCTTCTTGGTCCTCGTTTATCCCAGTAGTAACTGGGATAAACGAGGACCAAGAAGACTCCGATTATACGATACTGGAGGACACTCGGAACTAAATAAAATAGACCAGGGGTCTCATTGGAGCAAATTTTGTATCATAACAAGTACCAGGAACAAGGATGTTCTGTATTTTGGAATACATTTTATGAATGTACCAGTACCAAACGTAGAATGTACAACAGTAATAACGCTGATTTTCGTTTCGGAATAAAGCGGCTTTGGTTTTAATTAAATTTTTATGTTTTAAATATCAGTTAATATGATACTCAAGATGATTGATTCTTATGTTTACATTTTTGTGAAATAAATTAAATGAGAAAAACATACAAACAAAATTCTACCAACATATTGTAAGAAAGGGGATTCTTACCACGATTTAGCTGTTTGAAGCTGCTTGTACGAACTATTTGTTAGTAAAAATCATGAAAGTTTAAAGTTATAAACATCTAATTTATCTACTTCTACACTAAAAAGCTTTAAACACTTTTAAAACAGAACATAGACGCAAACTAAAAGATTTTTATTTCTACTTCAGAAACTTCATATTGTAAATAAACTATTCAACTTTTTAAAGTTAACATTTACTAAGCACTAACATAAAGCCCGTACGTTTAACGCAATATCGCCTGAAAAAACTATGAAATATGGTAGTATAAAGTTTTGCATAACAACGGGAGCGTTACGTTTTCAACGGCAAATCGGGCGCGACGTAACCGGTAAGTTGCGTTGTGTTACGGTTTTTCGACGATGTTGTAACGTTGCGCCATTTTGACCGGTTGTCGGTTCGATTGAACCGATTTTTCGGATTGCGAAGAGACAATTCGTTTTAACTTTGTTTACTTGTAAATTTATATTGATATTTTAATGCAATAAACGAATCTCGGAAACGCTATTTCAGTTTTTTCAGAGTTAAAAGCTTCCATAATAATTTAAAACGTTTTTTTTCATTCACATTTAACTTTTTTGTCTCAATCGAGTTAGCTATATTTTTATCATATGCTTGTCACGTGTGAGATATCGAACGTCATTCAGTTCCATACATTTTTGATGTTCGCTATCGAATCGCTTTGGAGCGCATGTATTTTGAGTTACCCCCTGTAACTTCGATATTTTAATGATTTTGTATTTTTGTCTTAAAAACAAAAATGCGAACAACTGCAAAAAATATGTATGCTTCGGCTACATACAGATGTAATCCTTAGACCGCACTAACGGAATAGTAAACAATTATTGTATAATTTCATAATTATTAATCCTTATTTAGATAATCTCAAAGTAATACTTTCTAAAAGCCTTTTTGTGTAAACTAAAGTGCCGACTGCAAGTCGTTACAACGCAATCGGGCGGAGTTGCTTAATGATTTATGATTTACAGTAATATGTGACCTGATCACTATGTATGTATGTACGTAGTTCGAACCATGATGGGCTCCATTTTCCAAAAATCCACGACTAGCGCGTATTTTTCGTGACGTCTTTGTCGGTTCCATACTTTTTTGATATTTGCTTTCGAATTGAATCGTAGTGCATGCACTTTGGGTAATCCCCTGTCTAAGAAACTCTATTTATATTATTGTGTACAAAGTTACTAAGTCGTGGTTACAAATGCCTTTTACTGTCGAGCTCCGGGGAGCTCTACATAAACATATCGTCGTCCCTTTCATTGTTTTTGAAAAAACAGAGACATGATTATTGTAAGTATAAATAGATAAAGATAATTTTCTTTAGCAGGATGAAGGTATTCCCCCACATCTCTTGAGAGAGTACATCGGCGCTCAGCAGCAGGCGTCCGCGCAGACACAGATCATCCCCCGACCTGCTCATCTTGGTGGTGCGCAAGTTCCCGCAAGACTGGTAAATATTTACTACGTTTATTATCATCCTGCCCTCTACCACACTCATTTAATTCGTTAAAGATGAGCGCACAGAACGTGAGTAATGAGCGGCAGATGGTGAGCTGAGCGGCCTCAAATGAGCTTGCGTCCCCACCAACAAAGAGCTGAGCTGAGCGAACTAGAGAGAAATTAATTCCCACGGCGCTGCTGTCTTATTTGACACTGCTCGGACACAGCTCAGCTCTTTTTGTCATAACTCATTTCTCTTTGTCGGTGGAGACACAAGTATGTAGTTTCGTATTAAAGTCGAAAATGGGGTCGCCCAGCTCCCGTTCAGCTCATTGCTCTTTTTCGATGGGCGCTCACCTTGACATTTGTAGCTCTGCGCCTGTTTTATTGAACATGAACTCTTAACATTATAACCTTACTTAATATTCTTTGCCAGCCCTATCAAGTGCAAACTGAGAACCAATACCAACCCAGGCCTCAGTACCAACCGCAACCGCAGGCGCAACCCCAACCACAGCAGTACCGCCAGCAGTACGCTCAGGAAGGACCCCAGCGCACTCCTGAGGACTATGACGTATGTATTAGCTACAGTCAAGTGCATTTATTTTCTACTCATTTTCATCGTCAGTTTCATACATTTTGGTAGCAAGTAATTCTGTAACTAAACGTGTCCGAACAGCAACATTTTAGCAAAGTAGATAAGTAAATCCTTTGTTCGGATACTTGATACTTGCTATTCGACTATAATACTATCCTGGTGCGAACAAGGCTTAATTGAAATACTCTTATCATAATTCCTGTTCTAAAGTAATACGCATTACTGTATGGAATCTCAGTTACAAGCCTTACAATGTTGTTGTGAATTTTATACAAGTATCGCGGACAGCAAATACATTGCAAATTGCAATATGCTCTACTTATAAATGACGTATAAACATAAAATTATCTCCAATTGGCCTGAACAGAGCTGGTTTATAACTTTCACTTGGAACTCGTATTTGTGATATCGATGCGCTAATACTCATAGAATTAAATTGGCTCCTACAGTGTATTGGCTATGGTTTGGTTGTCTATGGGTGTCTCCTATTGTTTAAAACATCCCTCCCATTTCAGATATAAGAGCTATAATTTAACACTTTTTCATGTTGCTTTGACAAGTTTTCGATCTAATTAAACAGCGTTAACATACATCCAAGTAGAAGTCCTTACATAGTATAAAACAATAACGTTTTTTTATGTTTGTCCCTATATATGCTTGAATCTTTAAAACTACGCAACGGATTTTGATGCGTTTTTTTAATAGATAGAGTGATTCATGAGGGAGGTTTTAATGTATAATACACTAGCGACCCGCCCCGGCTTCGCACGGGCGCCAAACTGATACCAAATACACTACAGAAAAACTGTGAACATTGTATATAACCATACTAACAATATTTACACCCGTGCGAAGCCGGCGCGGGTCGCTAGTCCTTTATACATGTAGATTACGTTCATTTTATAGTCAGTCGTTATTTTATTGAAAGCTTTCTCTTTATATAAATAACTCTGATTTGCTTCGTTAACCGGAAGAGTTAGTTGTTGTATAATAGATTTGTGTTAATTATTCCTGCAACGTTTTAAATAATTAAAAGTTCCGCGTAATACGTCTATTGCATACTTGGTGGATTATAGAATCTAATACAATTATATGTTACCAAGTAATAGTGCATAACTAGTTAATTACTAATCAGTCGATGGCTTTCTTTAACTGCAGTAGTAACCTTAATTTTTCTTTGCCAACAAACATGTACCTAAACATACTGTTTTCTCTATTTTGTCGAAGGTAAAGAGGGAGATGACATGTTTCAATATAGGCATTTTTGTATCCCACTTTGTGTATCCATTGAAAAGATGGCAGCACATACGAGTAATTGTTACTTAAATAATGTTGGAATTGGAACCTACTGCACCTCTTATTTCTTTTTAATTCCAGCCTAGCCCTTCTTACCAATTCGGCTTCGACGTAAACGACGACCAGTACACTAACTACCAGAACCGCAAGGAGCAAAGAGACGGTGACGTCATCAAGGGTTCCTACTCTGTGGTCGACAGCGATGGCTTCATACGGACGGTGACGTACACCGCCGACCCTAAAGAGGGATTCAAGGCTGAGGTAATATAGACATTATTACTGCTCATTTAAGAACTCTAATTGATTTTCCTAGCGAAAGGCTGGCTAAGGAACGAGCATAGTAGAATCTGTTTCATTTTATACCATCCTCGACGTTACTAAACTTTTTATTTCTCCCCTAATTTCTACTACATTTAAATAGGTTCTTTGTCACGTTTGAGAACGTCATAAACAAATCATTTTGCTATCAATAATATAAATGTAAACTGTATTACTCTCTTTCTAACTTTATTTATTCTTCAAAGGTTCAAAGAAAGCCGACCGACATTGTTGTGAAGATTCCAACCCCCAGACCACAAGCTCTGGAGCAGCTAAGTCACCACCAACCACAACCCCAACTCCAGCACCAACCGCAACCGCAGCACCAACAGCAACCTCACCACCAACAGCCGCAGCACCAAGTCGCCCCTCAGTACTATCCTCGTTACGAACAATAGATCTTAGATATACAGGAGTAATAATAATGTCTTAAATTATGAATCGATTCTTAAGTATTTAAACAGTTTTAATCAATAACTAAACAGGGGTGTCACCAAAAGTCTCTTTCGATTGGCGATATCGCTGAAGGAATTTATAAAAATGTATGAAAGTGACTTTGACATTCGATAAGTCATGTGCTTGTCACGTGTGATATCGAACGTCATTATCAGTACATTCATTTTCGCTATCGAATCACTTTGTAGCACATGTACTTTGGGTTAACCCCAGATATTTATACTCAAATATTGCCGTAATCATATAATACTACTTTTTACCAAAATTAGAAGAATTCCTGTTTTCTAGAACGTCAAATAAAATTACGTCTATGGCCCCCAAATTATATGTGGGGTGGTTTCATCGCTTTAGTTTAGTTTTGTTTGTTTGTTGTTTTAGTTGAAGTAAAATATCATTATTGTTGATTTCCATGTAAAATTTAATTAAAACAAGACATTTAATTATCTTATTAGATATACCACTTTCAAGTTCAGCATCGCTTATTATAAATTCATTTGTGCCATTATTAAAAGAATTATAGTTAAATTGAATTGCATAACGAAACAAGAACATTTTAAAATTAGAAGAATTAAATTCAAAATGTCAAATAAAATCAAGATAAAGCATGATTTCTCTAAAATTACCAATACCCCAGAATAATTAACGATAAAAATCCATACTAATTTTATAGAGAGAGAAACATTGTATTTTTTAATTTTTTTATGTATTGAAATAACTCCAGAACTACTGTGCAGATTTCAAAAAGTCTTTCACCATTAGAAAGCTACATTATCCCCGAGTAACATAGGCTATATTATTTAATTTCACGCGGACGAAGTCGCGAGTAACAGCTAGTAATATTATAAACAAAAAGAATCACGTAAATCGGATCAGAACTCGCTGCGTAATTCTTGAACATACATAAAAAGACCACGGAGTAGATCGAAACCTCCTTCTGTTGGAAGTCGGTTAAAAATAAGTTAAATATCTCTTTGTGGTTTAAGAAAATTTTAAAGAATCTCCTATTACTTTTAAGCGTAAAATGTGATTAGAGACATTATTATTACATAGCTAATAAGTAGATTATAAAAAAAACATAGATTATACTAGACATTAAAAAATTGAGTCATGCAAAAGACCATACTTTTTATTTTGTAAGATTGCAACTACTACTATTTAGACAAACTGTAAATATGAATTTTGTATTAAAATTTGTATTGAAACGATATTAAATATTATGGTATTAACAGTGCCTATATTAAATTGTCTTTTATTCTTTTGTACCAGTAAAATTTCTATCCGATGTCTACCCGGTTGATACCCTGTTAAAAGAAATTCGAGTAACTATTTTAGTTGTCTTTAGCTGAATTCTACCATAGATTTAGCATGGTCTTCGAGATTGCATTTGTATGGATATTGATAGAACTTGTATGAGATTTGTGTAGCGCCCCGGGGCGCCTCTATCGACCAGAAAGTACACCAACAAATGTCATATTTCTGACAATCTCGATATGAGTACTTTCTGATAATGATTCGGCCCCAGCACGTGTGGCCTACTATATGTTTTCAGACAAACCATCAAATGAAACTAAAAATAAAAGACATAATCTTAATTTATTTTTATCTTTGATACATTCGTTGTTCATAATTATTAAATTAACGATAAATCAGATTTATATTAATTTAAGCACAGCGTTCACCGCACTAAATAAAATATCAATAATAATAAATTAACAAAATCATATTCAGTCTATAAAAGATTTACAAAATAAATATTTTCTCCACAAAATGGCCGTGAAATCGATGTGAGAAGATTTTCGGCGATTTTACAGTTTTAATTAATTAATATTTCTATTAGATATAAACTAATTAAATGCATTCATTTTTTAAGTTAAGAATTTGTGTAAGTTTATTAATAACATTAATTTTACACGTTCATGAAATTTTTCCCACTTTTTAGTTGGAGTTTCCGCCATTATGTGACGTAAAAATAGGCTATTAGAGTCGAAAATAAATCTAACGATTTCATACATTTTTCTCACGTTCTCACAACCAATCTTTTTTGAATATTCACAATATATTAATACGACAAATCTGCAGCACTCTTATAATTATAACCTAAAAATCTACAGCATTGGATCTGGTTTGCAAACGCACCCGGATTCGACCAATACGTAATCCTGGCCGGTGAGAGTGACAGGACCTAGAGGTAATACTAAGAATAAATAAGGCACGTATGTCTGTGTGCAAGTACCACGGAGGACGGAGCATTCGCTAGTTCTGAAATTAAAAAAAAACAAAGTTGAATAATATAAGTCAACGAAAGAAAAGTTTCTTAAGTCACAGCGTAATTTAACCTAAAAAGATACACATACAACTGTGTAAACCGTAACATTGGCTACACAGGGAATTTATAACGTGAAGGTTACCCAAAGTTCATTCACTACGAAGCGATTCTATAGCGAACGTCCAAAATTTAGGAAACTGAAAATGGCATTCGATAAGTCATATGCTTGTCACGTGTTAAATTTCGATCGTCATTGTCACTTCCATGCATTTTAACGTGTTTCGTCTGACCAATGTGGCGTCGGAGGCCTAATTTTAATCCACTTTCTCTTCCTATCCTTTTCCTACAAGGAAATGATGGAAAGAGGATGTGGATTTTCCGGGGGAGGAGACGCATAAGGAGATAAATTATCCTCTTGCCGTGCGTCATCTCCTCCGAAGATTAAGAGTAGGCAACGCATCTGCAATTGCAGATGTCTCTGGGCAGCGGACGCTTCGCTATTTCAGTGAGTTCAGGTGGCCGCTTGCTCGTTTGCCACTTTGTAATATAAAAAAAAATTTCTTTTCCATCAGCTATATCGCCAATCGAAAGACACTTTGGGCAAACTCCTTGGGCTCTACATTTCTAGCCATAGAGATCGTTTCAAATCTATCTCTGACCTTTATAATATGGATACTAAATATGTGTTGTAATAATATTAAGTAAGGAAAATAAACAACTGGAATTGGTCCTTCGATGCTTCAAGCATACCTTCTATACTATCGTGGTATATCACTACTACAGAATCTGCTACTACGGGGTCTATAATTATTATGATAAAAATACTCACTCGCATACTTCAAAGACGACCTGTTGGAGTAAATCAGGGAACTTTTGCACAATAGTGACGGGCTGTCCCGAAGTGAGCGACACGCCGTACATTGGCGCGGTGGTATTGTACCGCGTACGACATAAGCGTGCACTGCCACAAGTATGCGGGTTGGCAGGTGATAGACCTGTTGGTATGTTGCTTGCCCGAGCTGTGGGAGAGACGGAAATTTAAAGAAAGAGTAAACAATATGTGGCTGAAAAACGAATCGAGAAAATTCGAGAAACAATTCAAATTTTACTGTCCAAAATCGGTTTGGATAAAAAATCGTCATTGAAAGCTTTTAAATCTCTGTGCCTCTAACAAAAATAATATTTAGTCTATGGTAAAGTTCAAACATAGTAATGAATATTTTATATCACGTTTGTTTGTACTAACATAGATGTTAATGCGTCAATCGTTGGCTTACTTTCACTTATTCAAATAAGATTTGTATAATGCGGTACAAAGCCCTTTGGCATCGTTCTTATTGAGATTCTATAAGCTTATTTTATTACACATTGTTATAATTAAACAAAGGCAATCGAATACTATGACCATATATAAATTCAACTCAGACCAGCGGTTAGGTTTTATGCTTTATTTGGATTCATAAAGTCAAATTCTTAAGCAAGTATATTCGAAATATATATTAATGAGCAACCTACTCGCTTTTGGAGCAGATTTTAATAAGTAATCGATTCAATTATATTTCTATACTAATATTATAAAGAGAGAAACTTTGTATTTTAACTCAAGAACTACTGGGCCGTTTCCAAAAATTCTTTCACCATTAAAAAGCTAAATTATCCCCGAGTAACATAGGTTATATTATTTCATTCTATGCAGACGAAGTTGCGAGCAACAGCTAGTATATGATAAAGAGGAAAGATTTGTATTTTTCTATGTATTGGAATAACTCAAGAACTACTGAACTCTTTCACCATTAGAAAGCTACATTATTCTCAATTAACAGGCTATTTTTTTAAATTTCACGCGGACGATATCGCGAACAACAGCCAGTCTTCATAATACATTATCATTTATGTGATTAATAGTTACAATATTAAGATTACTGAAAATACTTTTAATAAGCTAATGTAAAAATATTTATTCAATCCATGTTCCAAATATGAGTCATAGCTTTCACTATGTGGTATCAGCAGCTGTTTGTATTTTAATATGTGATATTTGTATGAGTCGTCATTGCTTTCTTTTTAATATTACTAGGTCAAGTTCAAAAATAGCATAATTATTCGATCAAAGACTTTGATAATCTATATAATATTATAAAGAGAGAAACTTTGTATTGAAATAACTCAAGAACTATTGGGCCGATTTCAAAAATTCTTTCACTCATAGAAAGCTACATTATATATTATTTAATTCAACTCAGACGAAGTCGCGCACAACAGCTAGTAATTAATATATAACATATCTATAATATAATTTTTAAATTCAGTTCTAACCGATTTTTACTATAATTGTGGCCTAGATTTGAAATGCTGACTTTCTCTCTACATTTATATATTTCAGATTTATTTCTAAGTAAATAATAGTAATTAAGGCAAAATCTACGATAGTCTTCCCTTAACAACACTCGATTTTCACTCTTGAAGTTCATTTATTTAGTACAGTGATAAAGTTATGCAGTTCACCTGTTCGATTTCCATTTTGTACTTTCACGTTAGAGGCTTCGCCATAACCAGCGTGAGCTTCTAGTAACGCCCGCCTCATGATAGCAGGGTCTAACGTCCGGAGCCCTCTACCCTGCCGGTTCGACTGGCCCCATGGACCTGACTTCAATGCTCTGTTCACCAGGTGCCTGGAATGTTAGAGATAAAGGTTCAAAATATGTTAGACAACACAATTTTCGTTTGAAGGTGCAACAAATCGTAACGAGGCTATTGACTATTATAGTTGTCGACTGCAATGAATAAATGGGTTGTGTGCTCATTGTAGGCCTTTATTTGCCAGGTAAAAGGAAGTATACGACAAGTAAAAGAATAAAGTATGAAGAGAGCTTCGATGTTTGGAATTGCGTCTCTGGTTCCTAAGTTATCAGATGAAATAGCATTCTTTTGTCTGATTTTGGGTATTTAAGTGTTCAAGAAGACTATTCTACACATATCAGTTAAGTAATTAAAGCTAATTAAGTACATTTTTTATATTTCTTTAATTCGATCTGACTCCTTCGTTTGAACATACCATTTAACCAAGACCAGTTGCAGTTTTAAAATTATTTGTTGACAAAATATTCAGCGCCGAAATGTCTTGCCTAACAATTACGTATACATTGAGAGAAGACAATGATGAAATTAGTCTTACAAATTGAGACAATGATTGTGTGTTTTATAAACAAACTGAGATGTTTGACATCATCCATTATTGGCGTTTTGATTCTCAACATATCGGCAATTTATACTAAGATTACATATTCTTGGTACTTGAATTTAACTTTTTCGGTGAAGGAAGATAAAAGAAGGGTCAGTACAATCAGTATTGATACTTCCGCTTTCACATCAGACGGCTTAGAAAATTGATAAATAATGTAATTATCACACTATAAATGGGTAGGGTCTACTACGCAATTTCAGTAATCAGATAGCCGTACAAAAACCAAGATTTTAATTAATAAACAGCTACACAACAGTCTACCGTTACTTCTCGCAATTGCCACTTCATAAAGTAAATTAAATCCACTTTATTCCGCTGCTGATGACAGACAATGAGTATAATTCTGAAATTATGTTGTAAGCGTTAAAAACTACAAACACGCTCCGAACGGCATTATGAGAAATTTCCCACAGAACGCAGGAGCGCGTGTCTCGAGGGTTCAAAAGCATTAACGGTATCTTCCAGTTTATAAACACACAATCATCTTGTTTGCAGACGTGACTGTTAATATAGGTCACTTTGGACTTTTTTTTTTGGAATAAAGCAAGTTCACATTTAGTCAGGAGGCAAAGGCTTAAGTACCAGATTGAGAAAAGATAGAATAACTTATCATAACGTAGAGAAAAAATCCTTCGCTCTTTGTTAGTTGCAAATTACGTGAAAATCGCAGTGCTGCAAATGAACAAAGCATTACTGATGAGGTTAATAAACTTATCCTATGACGAATTACTTTATTATTTATAATGTGACTTTTTCTCTTAACCAGTTGTTTCTATAATTGTCAAACCTCAATTACGAGTTTTTCTACATTTTTACTTTGGTTTACTTCGCCTAAGTATACAAATTACCTTGGATATGGTGAGCCATCAGGACCTGGACAATCCGACGCGAGTAATGCATCTCCCCACGCGTATTTTAACGTTGGCCCGCAATCACTCGCTAAACTGCTTGCTAATAATGCCTGCAATTAAAATAAGGAGCAATAAATAAGATGTATGTATTACTATGTATGAAAAAACAAAGGTCCTGTGCGTAAATACAGTCGAACTTAGATAATGAGAGTCCAAGGGACCGCGATATTTGTTTTGCTTGATGTCTTTCTAATCAAGTTTTTCGCTTATGAAAGTCGTCCGCCTGGACCAGAGAATGATTGTCGCTTGTGAAGTTTTTCACTTATCCATGTTTGACTGTATTTCAAACAATGTAAAACCAGAGAAACACATACTTGGTAAGAGAGGAACATAACTGTGCCATTTGCCATTCCAATTAAAGTAGTAATCAAGCATTTCTAGCGGTATAAGAGAAGCTCATGTAATGTTGTGACCGCACTTAAGGGAAGAAAGTCCATTAGTTTAACATATAAATTGTTTTAACGGACCGCGGTGATGATGGCATAACGGCACCGCTCATCAGACATGACTCGACACTTCCTCATTTAGTTTTTTGTATAAACTTCATAATTTAAATTAAGCGTGGCATATCTAAAGAAAGCTAAATGGAACATCATTAACATTGGCTGGTGGATTAATTTGAAGTTTGAGGATTTGGAGGGAGAGAACAAACAGCAAGTCCTAATTTATTCAATGTAAATAGGTGATTTCGAAATGCAGAAGAGCCTGTACTTTGTAAAGTTACGGGATATCGGGTCATGATATATCGTCCTATCAATTGGTACAAACTGAACTTAGTTACATTTTCAGTAAGACCTGGTCTTCTGTAGCAATTTAATTGTGTACTTTCGTAGTTTACTATCCATTATTGGTCGTACAAATTCAACGTCGGGTACGTGAGCCGTCGCGGTATGTATGCCGTGGCCGAATGACATAGTTCCCGCACACCAGCGCCAAACAAAACCTGTCCCCGGCAAACTACGCATCCATTGCTGTAGTTTCACGATTATCTTATTTCATAGCGGTATAGTTAACAAGAAATGAACGACTCATTGTAACAACGTGACTGGTTGATCATATTTTCTGATTTTTTGTCTGTAACCAGCTATTGTAAATTATTTATTCAACTTATCTTTTAGAAAGTGCTTTTGATATCTATTGTAAATGTAAGACACTGCATTTATTGTGAGAGTGATTATTTGCAATTGGTTCGCATAGCAACGGACCAGTTTCTTTTAATTATAGATACGATAGTTATCACAGTCCAAGCTTTTTGCAATTGCCTAGTCTAACTTTAGTATCAATGATGGGTTGCATTTTATAATAAATGGGACATATGGAATTGCTAACTACTAAACATTTTTGTAAAATATGTTTTCGAGAAAAATAAACGGATTCAAAATTATAATTATTTTTAATATATCGTGACGTCGAAAAAGGTAAAATAATAGTAAATAACGAAACGTAATAATAATAACGGCCACAATTTTTACTTTAGTGATGTGCGGCGAATCGTAAAGACTTTACCGGAAAGAAAGTACCAGTGTCCGATATCTGTGTCAAGTGTGTAACATGTCATTGAACTGACATTGAAAACGCTTTTGTGTTAAAACTAAAGGTTAATTAACGTTGCGAAATATTCTATTATTTTTAACGATATTCTCGTATTATATTTTCGCATTTAAACATAAACATAGAGGTTGTATAAACTATATCAAGTATAGATGTACCGTTATAAAGTAACGTTATATGGAAAAAATTAAGGTCAGAGCGGACGGCAAATTCGCAAATTACGGTGCAAACATCGATATATTGATTTTCGAGTAAAACTGTTAACATGTTGTACAGTTGTATCATGAAAACATAACATCAAGTTAAGCTAAATAATCTAAATTAATGTTTATATTGAACACATTTTAATAATTACAAATATAATAAGATAGTGAGTAAGCTTCCGGTTGCATTTATCGTAAGCTTTAGTATAAGCTGTATAAATATCGATTACTAAAGGTTCATTAATTTATAAAAGAAATTGACAAAGTTAAGCTTTATGAATGGCGTGGGCTGAAAATATGAATGATGAAAGACAGAGAAGATTCGATGCGAGATGTAGCAACGGTAACGATTCATATGTTAGTAAGACAGCTACACCAAATATGTTGGTTTTGAAATAATAATTACTTTAAAAACCCAACTGCGTTTTCCACTACGATTATCCAGGATTGAAATGGTAATGAACTCTTTTAAAATCAATCGATCAAAATTCTTTTAGATTGAAGAAGGAAGTTTCACTTAGATGTTGCGGTTAACATTTCGCGTTTCTCATTACAAAGTTTTGGAAAAATATTTACGGCAGCAATAAATTAACCGGAGAAATTCAGAGTAGTCATTTGAAGGATTAAAACAATTGGAAAAGTGAAAATAGCGTAAAGAGCAAGCGAAAGTCTCAGGTACATTATATGGGATGCACGTAGTAAGACATCGCGATGCTCGAATTCCGAGTAACACTAACATTAAGTTGCTAATAAAGCCTACGTTTGTATGGTTTGTCAGCGAAAGTTTGGATTATACGATTTGGCAAGTTTCACTCTTTAATCGCATATTTAATAAATGTTGTTAGTAGTCAAGCTACGTAATACAGAGCTTTTGTGATAACAACATCAGTGTTCGATCAAGGCAGGTTTATTTAAAATTAGATTACTGCATCAGATGATGAATACTTCTAAAGACTTTTTGTAAAAAAACTGATGAAGGTGTAAGTAATGTTTGCTTTAGCAGTGTTTCAGATGCAAGCAAAAAACAGATTGCTTTGTTTGATTCTTTTTCCTACATTTCCGTAAAACACGCAGGGTATTTTATGGGTAATTAAGCGCAAGTTTTCTCAACAAATCATCTAATGAACGTTAGAAACTGTTGGATAAAACATCTCACGTATTTAAAATTTTTAACATTGCGGTTACTCGTAGCGGAATGTTTTAACAACATGAATGAAAAATATTTGTTGTTTCTCTTTGCTTTTGTTTTCTTTGAACAATAACTTAACTGCAATTTCGTATTCTCTGTCTACCCACGATGGCTTGCTATGGTGAGTGTCATGTTTTAGATGGAAAACTGCATTTGGCAACTAGCTAAATTAGCTATGCTAAAAGTCTACATAAAAGAAAATCAAACGATATATTTCCTTTTAAAAATAGCAATATGGTTTTAATAATAAAATCTTATAAAATTATGGAACGTAGCGGTCAGCAACCTTCGACTAATGACACGTTAATGCGTTTAGACATCGTCCGCTCCGTGCATAACAGTAAAGCGTTGATAACTTCACCCGCGGTTTCATATTTTTTTTTACTATCTCCCTGAACGGTGTGCTCCGAATGCATAGGCAATGAGTCAGTCAACCATGCAGCTTTAGAGATCTCAGCTAAATGATGTATCAAAGATCTATCAGTATCCGTTATTCGAAAACAGGTATAAACAAATATAATGATACACTTCAGTCTAACCAGCATAATGTTTTTGATACCGGTGATTTAAGTTAGGTCTAAGTAAGGTTTTTTGACGAAGTAATGACAGACTAATTAAACTTATTAATAAAATAATCGAACACAGTAATTACGGAATATTCTTTTTTAACTTAATTTCTTTTCACGAAATCTGTATTTACTTCAACTTAGACTATTTTATTATTTTTGTTTACTTTATTAGTTATATATTAAGCTAAAGACTTACCACATAAATATAGAAAGCTATACTTTTCGAGCACATTTTGATAAAATAACTGTCTTTTATAACACTAAAAATAAATATAACTTAAAATTACTTGAACACTTTTAAATGCGAAATCTTGTTCGTGTGTAAAGATGACACATTCGCGCTATTGGAAGGGCGTGCGGTCGGCGCACTGCCCGCGCAGACAAGTGGTGGTGTTGCTGTTCAATTATAACGGGAGTTCGGCCGGGAGTCGGCGCGGGCGCCTACTTCCGCGCCTTGCCCGCGCGCCGGTCGCTCTCTCCACCTGAGATCATTTGAAATTAACGCCATCTATTACAGAGAGGTCACTGCACTTCTCCAATGCCGGTTTTGACAATTATCGATTCGATATGACGGGCGGTGCGGTGGCGCGATGGTCTCTCCTTTATACGTCATCGTCAAATGCCAAATGCCATTTTCGAAACAAATATGGCCGCATGGCTCGGTGACAGAGGTTCTTCCGATAACCTCGTACAAAGTAATATCTTAGCGGAAGATTTTAATTTGAGCAGTGACTTAATTAATAATTGCCAGTCTTTTGACGATAGTTTCAGTGATTTTCATGTGCACAAAGGAATCAAAAGAGAAGACGAAAACGTCGCAACTTCAGAAAACAAAATTTTAGTAACAGACTCTCGAGAAACATCGAGGTTGGTGTTCTACGATATATATACTGCATAAACTTGCAAATAATTTTACTAATTCATTAAATATAATCATTTGATGGTTAAATATTTGTTTTCAAACTATTTTTTAAACTCCAATCAGCTGTTTGTCAACATGTTCCGTCTCTTTCTCACTCGTTGAAATGTTTATATGGGGTCTTTTTCTTGTAGTTTCATTTTTGGGCATTCTATTTTGGTACATTACCATCATGATACGATACGATATGAATATCCTAATTTTGTGTTTTATAATGATGATGGCTCGATTATAAGATATAATGAAGAGGTAATTGATACTATTTCATATCTTTTTCATGAAACAATGATAATATTATTTAATTACAGCTTAATACATAATTTTCCAATAAGAATTCCAATTACACTGGCATTTTTTATTATACTGTTACATTTTTTTTTCAATATTAAGTTAAAAGCTAGACTTAACAGACATAAGTGCTTAAGATTCTACAAAATTCATTAACTTATAACATTAGTATGACAGACAAAATCTAATCAGGAAATAGCTGACGTACTTTTGCCTAAAATTGTTTGTAGATTTTTACTAGTGGCCATAATTTTCTTTATGTAAATTTATTTGTTTCCAGACACAATGAATCAATACCTGAAAAACAAAACATTGAACACAAAACAAACATTATTAAGAGCAAAAGAAAATTGGAGGAAAATAACTCTGCAAGATATAAATGTGAATATGATGGTTGCGAAAGGACTTACAGTACAGTCGGTAATCTACGGACACACATGAAAACACATAAAGGTATTCAACAATAATAGTTATCATAATAAACTTCATAAGCAACATACTTACGGGGAAAGGGACGCATAGGAAGAGGTATTATCTTCTGGCTGTGCGTCTCCTCCTCTGTAGATTAAGGGTATGCAACTCATCTGCAATTGCAGATGTCAGGGCAGGGATATCTTCGGATTTTTCAGCGAATACTGCTGGCCACTTGCTTGTTCGCCACTTTGTATTATAAAAAAAAACCTCAAAATTAAATATAATGCCAATTAACATGAATATTTCAACATTCTACTTTAATTAAAGGATTATTTTGAAAAATTGCAGAATTAACATTAATGTAAAATTGGTACATATCATCATCACCAGCTCTTAGGGGCTCGGAGCCTACCCTAAGGCGTGTGATATAGAGACTTAATTTTTTAATTTAATTTTTTATTTTTTTTAAATAATTACCTCACTTTACAGTACCCATGTTCCTTTTTTATTATATTATCTATGAAAGTATAAACCTAGACTCCCAACCGTATTACTTTAATTTTCAGGTGATTATAGATTTGTATGTCCGATACAAACCTGCAACAAGGCTTTCCTTACCTCATACAGTCTGAAGATTCACGTCCGAGCTCACACAAAAACTAAACCGTTTGTCTGTTCTATTGGAAACTGTAATAAAGCATTCAATACACTATACAGGTTTGTCAAAAAATATTTTACTTATTACAAAAAGTTCAAAAAATATGGAATAAGCATAAATTTTCACCTGAATAAAAACATGTTGTCCATCAACATTACTCATTTTAGAGAAAACCGTAGATCAAGGGTAGGCAACGCATCTGCAAATGCAGATGACTATGGGCAGCGGTCGCTTCGCTATTTCAGTGAATCCAGGTGGCCGCTTGCTTGATTGCATATAATATAAAAAAAATAGATTCTAAATACACCTGAAGATATAAAAGTACAAAACATGTCACCTTTTATTAATTCTCAGCGATTACTCTATTGTACTATATTTTACAAGAAGACAAAAAATTGTTTTTATTTAAATTAAATGATTATTGACTTGGTAGTCAGTTTTAACGGTTGAATAGCTCGAACATAGCACCAACACATTTAGTCATAGATTAAAATGAATATAAGATGTGGATTATATTCAGGATTTAACAAAAAAATTGTAAAGGATTCCGAACAGAGTAGAATCAGTTAATAAAATATCAAATCTGCTTCAAAATTAAAAAATTGTTACAACAAAGTCTAAATGTCTAATGAAATGGTATGCTTTGGTGTAGAATAAATCAGTGAATGTTCAAACAGAGATCACATGGTTAACATTTGCCCGGTGATTTATGGTTAGTTTGGAGTTCTGCCAATTCATATATTCTATGTAGTACATGCCTAACATGCTAGGAATTGTTGTCAAGTCTTATTTTGTTGGTGTTCTTTTTTATATTTATAGGTCCAAAGATATATTATACTGTAGATGGATCACTCGATACCTAAAAGTGAGGCATTTTCTTTGACCTCCGGAGGTCCAATGTAGGGAAATCTCCCTAAGTGTTAACCTCTAAATTACATTTGCCGACATAAAAAGTCGACCGAGTGTAACCTCTTTTCTCAAATTTAAATTGTATTTCATAGTATTTACTAAAGTTTAATAATATAATTAATAGAAACATTTTTAAAACGCTAATTAAAATTTTATAACAACCATAAAACAAAAATGGTCTTTGTTAAAAATTGTTTGGATTTAAATTGTTTTAAATAAAATAATAATAATGAATAACGATAATTAACGTTTTAATGAATGTTTTAGTTTATTCTACTGTTTATTTTAAAAATGTAAAAAAATCACACAATTTCCCAAACTTGGAATTTTTTTTCATGATACTGGCAAGTTTTTTTTTTTTAATAATTTCTTTCTTGGCACGCTTTTTAACGTCAAATTAGTATGGAGTGCTACCTCTATGTATAATATCTCTTTGTATAGGTCATTGTTATTAAAAGATCAAATAAATAGCTATGCATATAGAAATGTCTAATGCTGAATTAACTGGTATTAATAGATAAAGTATGTCGTGATAACTTAAAGATAGAAGTTTTCGGGACTAGAAGTTTCTAGAAGATATTAGGAAGACCATGATAACATTACGAAAGCAGACATAAAGCCTGGAACAGACGTTCAGCATTTTACTCATTAGTACGTCAGTTTTAACTGCGCAGTCGAACTGTATAGTTAAAACTGAGTATCTATAGCCGACATAACATGACCAAATAATTTACTTACAGTGCATACGCACCCTAATTCGCGCATGTCACACTTCTAATAAGTTGTTAGAAGTTGACAGATCTTTAGTGTCAATAACACGACAACTGATGTCATGTTCAGATTAGAATGTTTTGTAAAGTATCGCTTATCTTGCCAAGATGTCATTTAAAAGTGAAATGATACTTTTGTGTGTTAAAAAGTTTAAACAGCTATAAAATGTAAATAACATGGCTCAAACATTTTATATTTTTACAATACTTTTGTTCTATTTTCATGGTTGATTAAATTGATTGAACCACATACAGTTAAAGTAAGAACCACTTTATCAATATTTCTTACTGATATTGAAATTTCAGGCTAAAAGCCCACCAAAGACTACACAGTGGCGATACATTTAACTGCGAGGAAGATGGTTGCGCTAAATATTTCACAACACTAAGTGATCTCAAGAAACACATACGAACACACACACAGGAGAGGCCATACAAGTTAGTATCATGTTTCGATACAATGCAGAAATTAAGTAAACATGAGTATGTCAAATTTCGTACTTGGTGGACAATATGAAGTCACTTTAATTAGTTATTTTATGAAGTACTTATTGTAAAATAAGGATAGCCAATGTTTTGTAAAAAAAAATGTTTTTCAGAAATATTTTAGAATTTTAGAGTAACCTGCAGTTTTGTCTATGGTCAATTTAGATCGAAAGTGGGTGTCAGTTAAGTAAACGCAGAGTAATCGAAAATAGGGTTGTATCTGTAAAATCTCTATTAGGTGCAGATCAGATGGTTGTGGTAAATCGTTCACTGCGTCACACCACTTGAAGGCTCACGGACGGACTCACTCTGGCCCAAGAAATAAAGCCACAATTGGAAGTGGCAGAAACTTTATCACGCCAATCGTATCAACATCCCTACCTCAAACACAACAGGTAAAGTACCCTCTAACATAACTGTGTTTCAGAAAACGTGTTTTATTAGTCTGTCTCTTGAAATGATTTAGTATTAAATTCATCTGCGGTGTTTCAATTAAAATAAGTGTACCCTTTCAGATCGAAGCCGAAACTCCCGCTGTTGAAATTATCGAAAACATCGATAAAACAAAAACGACAAACGATAGTATGAATTGGGACGGTCTTTTAGAATCCTTCTCCAAAATAACAACAGATTCTAACTCAAATGACGGCAGCTTAAACGATATGACACTCTTAAATCAACTGCCTAATAACAATGTCGATATAACAGAGCTGCTTTTAAGTAATCCAACTAACATCACTAAATTTAACGATGATAATATAGCTGTAGATTACGACTTTAATGCTCTAGACTTGCCCGATCTTACTAAAAAAACTAATAATACTTGGGTTGATGTGAATAATTTGAAACCTGTTCCAATGACAGTGGCTGAGGAACGGAAAGTAGAAGTGAAATCTAATGCTATCGAACTAGCTTTAGCCAATGAAATAGAACTTCAGTCCCCTTGGGTCGATGTTAGCGCATTAGCTGCCTCTATACAAAATACTCCAGTTAGTATAAAAGAAAAAACACCAGAGAGTATATTCACTCTGGCAACATTTGTCCCCACGCACATGCAGAGTTACATAGACCTAACATCAGAAGCACCTACTGCTAATATTACGTCCCAAACATTCGATCTCGACAGTCCAACTATACTTGACGTTAGCCCCAAAGTATTCAACGACAGTGAACTAGTATCAAATTTCGATTTTGGTGCACAAAAACTAGATTCAGATCTGGACGTTTTTCTGAAAGAAACAGAATTATCCGATGATAGATTTTTGAATACACCTTCACCATCGAGAGTTCAGCAACAGATTGAGATCAATCCAGCCAATTCCGTACTTTTTAATACAGATTTGGCTTTGGAAGATACTCTGCTGTTTGATAACGAGCCACCATCAGATATGTACGTTGTGAGAACGGAAAATATATTTGGGAAGAAACTTGTTAAAAGGAATCCTTTGGAGCAGCTTGCAGCTGACGTTGGCATCTGTTCTTGCAATAACTGCAACTGCAACCCTGATGGAGAGTGCAGAACCAACTGCGGAGAAAAGACTACAAGTGAAACTACAAAATCAAATTGTCCTGATGATACATGTTCTTGCGTCGATTGTAAATGTAATCACGCGGAAATGAAATGCGCTGTCGGTTGTGGAAAAGCAACTGATACTAATCATAACACCTTTCTACATTATCATAGAAGACATAATAATTCTAATTTGGAAGATTTAGGTGTTTATACGTTGCACGAATGTGAACAAACACCACCGATGAGCTTCGAAGATTTTATTTGTTCGTGCCAAAGTGATAGTACAGGGTGTTGTAAAAAACCTAACGAATCAGTTGATTTGTCCAGTGATTGTTGCAGTGTTAAAAATAAGAAAATGTGTTGTGTGACTATATGTTTTAAAAAGTTGGAAGCATTCAAACAATTTTTATCGGAGAACGATTTTGTTGAAGCTCTTAAAACGCACAATTTCAGCTTAACCGGTCATTAGTTAGTCGCTTTAAAATATTGCATTTAATGTTACTAAAAGTATTACATTGTACAAAATGTCTCCCCGATGCAATTAACAAGCCTGTAACAAAGAGTAGAAACTTTATTAACTAAAACATGAATGATTGTGTTTGTACTTTATGTGATTTGTTAAAAAAAAAGCGTATTTATAAATAATGTACATGGTTTAAAAACGGTCGTTAAATCAAGTTTAGTGATTTTTTATAAAAATCAAACAGAATTTTTTTGCTAAATTACGCAAATGTGGTTAGGGATATATCATTGCCATGTAAAACTGCCACAAATAAGAAAATTCTTAATAAATAGAAAAGGGCACTTTTTAATGCAACGCATATACTTAAATTGTAATTTTAACTCTAAAATGCCTGATTTATAAAAGTTTTTTTTTTTTAAATTTCGTTGCATAGAATATTATAACAGTAAAATACGTACAGCGAACCTATAAAAAAACTAATAGTAATGTGAACATTTGGTTTAAAAGATTGGTATCAAAATTGATACTCTGGGTTAATAGGGTTAAGCATATACCAAACATTATAAAACCAAATAATAATATGTTACAATTTCCTTCATATTAAAAATGTCTTGTTTTAAATATGCTTATAATGTGAGCGTTTGTGTGAAAATGTGAATTTATACAAAATTGCCAAGTAAAAAATAACTTGGATAATTTTAAATTAATATAAAATATTTAGTACAAATATTGAATGCCAAATTGTGCCATATTCATATATATTCAAAAAAATATATTTACACAAAGATATATGTTATATAAGTAAATGTTGGTGCTATTATTGTGATTGAATTAAATTTCTCTTAATGTCATTAATGTACTTATATTGGGCTTAATGTACAAATTGTTGAATAATTTTATATGAAATTTTTTACATGTTACCGTAGAATTCCACTGCAATCACACATTTATTAATATGTATTGTCATCTTTTATTCTCTTTAACAAAATAGAGACTGCAATACATATAACTGACCTTTATACGTGGACAGGTATGGTATTTGGGGTTTAGGTTTTCGCCATTTTGGCGCTTATTATAGAGGTTGATAGTGTTGATAAAGATTTGAACTAATAATTGGATAGGCGTTGATTAAATTCCAGCGTTATCTAGTTTTAGTTTGAGAAAAAAAAGCTGTCTTTGCCTAGTAATCTATCCATTTTATAGAGATCAATGATGGATCAGTGGTATTCTACATTACTTGACGTGATAAGTGAGCAATAATAGACATTGTAAGGTTTCTAGTCGATAAAAATTAACAAATAAACGCTTTTGAGATTCAATTTATCTTTATTTTTAACCTTAAAGTTTTAAAACAGTTTTAGTTTTAAAATACAGAGAAATATAAATTGAGATCATTAGGATTTTTAAATATAAACTGGATTCATATTTATGATCTAAATCTACAAGTAATTATACTAACAATAGTTTAAATCATAATACGCTCGAACCTGCATAAGCGAGTCCGAAGGGCTGCAATATTTGTCTCGCTTCTAGATGTTTCTAATGCGTGTTTCTCCCTTATAGAGGTAACTCGTCGGGACCAGAAAATGACTCACTTATCCATGTTTGACTGTATTAGAAATATTCAATTATGAAATTTTTGGCAGTAAAAATCATTTATTTCAACAAATCATTTCCGAACTGTGAAATAAAAAAAACTTCTTAAATTATAAATACATAGATACAATTTATCAAATAGTCATTTTTACGCAAAGTTTCCATAGCTTGAATTTCTTAAACAGAAAAAAAAATAAAATACATTAGAAGACACTTTCAATCCATTTTTAAAATTGTCTTAGGTAGGTAAAAAAATCAATTACTACTTTTATGTGAAGAATAAATCTACATTGTAGAAATTGAATTGGAATTATTTTCTTATAAACAAATTATACCTATATTTAAAAATAATGAATAATTTTTATTCAAATTCAAAGAGTATTTGGATGTACGAGATAAATGCTAACAGTATTAAGAGTAAAAACAGTAAAATACCTCTATGGTATGTTTTAACGACGTTTCTTCTTGTCATGACGCCGAGCACGAGAGATAGTAGCTCGGTGTCCCGGAGATGATTGTTCAGAACTACATTCATCACTGTCCGTGTATGCCTACAATAAAAAAAAACCTAATCAGTGCCTTTAACACTGGCCAGAAAGAATCCTAAATAGAATGGCATCATTCATTCTTTTGAATCATTCAGTTAAGCAATGTGCAGGTTGGAATGCAAAAAAAAAATGGCCAAACTTTGCAAATAGGTGGGTCTTTTGGTTCTGCAAAAGTATAATTGTTTATCTAGCTTAGCTAGATTGCATTTAAATTACTTAAAATTATATTAAAAATCAAGGAATAGTATGCTTTTGAAAATCTTTTGTTGCTTAGATCTATCCTGTCGGTACGAAATAGAAGTAATGAGTTAAAAAAATAGACTTGTTTTACCTTTTCATAGGGATGAGAGTCGCTTTGTTCATCCGTAAGAGTCACGCAAGCCAGCAAGCAAGCAAATTGAAAAGCTGCGCCGATGTATAATCCATATCTTATAACAGTACTCATCAAATCTTCGGCGAATATCTCATTGGGAATCATTTTGAATTCTGAAACGACGATCAATGAATGCAACAACTGTTTATTGATTTGTTAAAATACCGCTTTATTTACGATTAAAGTTTTATTTATTTATAAGATATTGTTCTAGTTTACTTACTTTTAAGCGTTTTGTTTGATTTAAAAAGCCGAATTGGATAAAACTGACCTTTCTCAATTCTCAACAATTTGAGAATTTGTAAATTTGACAATTTGACAGAGCATAGAAACAAAGATTAAATAAAAACTGTCAAAAAGAATTTTCTCAAAGAGTAAATAATCAGTGTTGCTGTTATTCGTTATTTTTTGGATAATAAAAATAATATGCGGTTAAAAGCCAACAATATAGAATATATTTTTTTAAATAAATCGTTTTCCTCACTAAGTATTTCTAAGGCGGCTGTAGCAATGCATAGAAAAAAAATAACTAACTCCCGTAACCCAGAGGGGTAGGCAGAGACCACGGACTTTCGTTAGAATCTATTCTGACACACCTCTCTCGTTTCTTCTAGATTCATACATCTACACATGCATTCACGTAAGTTACGCGTGCTCTTAATACAATACTAGCCTTTTTGAGTAATTCCTCAGTATACGTTTGTCTCGTGCAACCCCGTCCAAGACAGCCACTCTTTCGCATTATAAATCTTCTTTAATTTGCATTCTTTCATCCTCTCGACATGTCCAAACCGGCTAAGCCTACCTTTTTCAACTCTACCTAAATATATCTTGTTTCAAACCACATTCTTCCCTTACAACACTATTCCTAATCATATCATTCATACTTACCAAGGCATTTTAACAAATACAAAACATCTCTTAACAATTATTTACAGTTACGGTCTCCCTATTTTATTGTTTTAGCACAGTTATTAAGTTTACGTATTATTACACTATTGATTGAATATTATGGTAAGTTAATACGTATGAAGATTATGTAAGCATGAAAATCGACGGTAATGAAGGTATCTAATTGGAAAATTGTTTACGCAGAATTTTTGCTAGATATTTTATAGTACATGGATTTATGTCTTCACTTGAACAGACGATGTGAAAATCGGCTACAACGGATAAATATTATTTATTAAATATGAAGCTATTGTACATTGGTATGTATGCAGGTTAAAATATTAGTTCAAGGGCGATACTTTTTTTCGGCTTAGAAGTGAAGCAAAGGCCTGGTTTGTGCGCAGATATTTGTTAATTTAACTTTATTATCACTTTATTTAACTTATTTTTCTTACAGTTTTTGTAATAGCCTTTATATGTAAACAACCAACTTCTGGTGATGACTACGACTATGAAGAGAACGAAGACGCCAAATTCTTCGACCTTAGAGGCACATTAAGACAAAATTTCGGACTTGTAAGTTTATTCTTGTACTGGTATATTTTAAGAGTAGCCTGTACTGTTTGATTTGTGTAAAATTATTTAATTGACGTGAATGAAAATGCAAATTTCACGAACTTAAGTAAAATATTAAAAGTTGACCGAAATGTAAAGTCATCATCATCTTCATCACCTGCTCACTAAACTTCCCCACCGAGGGGCTCGGAGCCTACCCTGAGGGGTGACTAGGCCATAGTCAAACTACGCTTGCCCAGTGCGGGTTGGTTGACTTCACACATATCTTCGAATTTCTTCGCCGATATGTGCAGGTTGCATCATGATGTTTTCCTTCACCGTAAATTTAAAGTACGGATTTAAAAAGTGTAAACTTAATTATTATCTTCTGTTCTTAGGAAGCTATATCAATAGATCCTCATCAGAGCAGCATTTGTTCTCCTATTTCTGCCTTATTGCCCATCGGGAAACTGGCCTTAGGGGCCGAGGGTAAAACTCTTAAGGAACTCAATAAAGCCATCGGAGTTGAGTCGGATATAGATGAGGACTATGATACTTCGACGGATCAGGTACTTTGTTATATTTTTAATTAATTTTAGTATTCCTTAATATAAATTTTACGTATACGTTCGGTTACAAGGTTAATGAATTCAAATTCTGAGTCTAACGCTAGTTCATGAAATGAAGTACTTATTATTTAATTTTTTTTCTTAGTACTCCAACATTAACATAACTTACACAACAAAATATTGGGAACATTCTCTCTGCCACATGTGCTATATTTCCCGGGGTGTAATCTAGAATTGAAAAAAAAAACATTATTGTAAAATGTAAGACTGGACAGGGGCACTGGCACACGCTCAGATAAAAATACACAACTCGAAAACAAGGATGTGACAAGTTAAAAAAAAATAGAAAAACACCACTTTGTCTTTCCACTAAATACAGCTTTGAAAATGGAGCGCGTGCTTATAATTAAAATTGTGATCTCTTTGTGGGAATGGGGACGGCGAGATTAAACGTCAAGTAAAACGACTGCGCAGAAAACAGGGACGGTTAACACACTGTTTTAACTAGCGCTCGGTGGACAAATATAAAAAAATAACCGGACAATTTACGACTATGTAATGTTTACTAGGTTAGTTAGCAAGACTACTTGATCAAAATCATGGCAAAATCAAGATCAATAATGTGAACCCAATGAGTATTATAAAAGGAAATTGGAAATGTATTAAACACACAAAAATCACAACACAACTTAGATCAAACAATTGCATTAATATTTATCTTAATCCAGTGATGGCCGCACTAGGCAATGCCTGTGTCGCGGCCACCGATATTCAGAGCTACAACGGTTCCTTACACAAAACTTACTAAGGTAAAATAAAAAACAAAAGAAACGAAAAGTTGACTACACTGTATACCTGTGACTATCGTATAGTGTAAAAATACGCTACAACTCAATCATTTTAAGAAGTCTAAACGACTATTGAAGGTCGCATTCCGCCAGCAAACCGCATACTTGATAATTTGTTTCAGCTTGCATCACATTTTAAATCCGTTCTCAAAACTCTCGAAAAATTGCCGGGCGTTATTTTGGATATCGCGAGCAAACTTTACGTTTCGAACAAATATCGTCTTCGTTCGAAATTTTCTAAGTTGGCGAAAAAAATATTCGAAACTTCAGTTGAAGAGACCAACTTTGATGATACTAAGAGAGTAATACATAGCATCAATGGCTGGGTACGTTCTTTACATTTTTTTAAATAATTTCTTTCACGATTTCTTTAAATAACGGATTGTAACAAAAGGTTGTTACTGCTATTGTCAGGGTCGTTTTATCGTATACTAAGCAGACCCTTATTATAGTAGTGACATCAACACCAAGGGACTAGCCTAGTGGTCCTAAAAGGACTCCAACGGCCGAATACCGAAAGTCTTAAACATTTCGCTTCGTAAGCTTGTAATCTAACAGGCGTATAAAAATTAATAGAATCGTTATAATCAATAAATTGTCTCATTTATCTTTTTTTATATTTGTAGGTGGCATCACAAACCCACGGCATGATACCCTCCATATTGTCACCTGATGACATTTCCGAAAACACTTCTTTGGTTATTGTAAATGCTATTTATTTTGCGGTAAGTTTTCACTAATACAAGAACCAAGATATGTGTAAAAAAGTGCAGACACTTTTATATCTATCTGAGGTCTTTTACGACCATTTGCAGTTTATCTTCTTTGCCTATAGCTCGATCAGAAAAACCTTGTCATGCTGCCTCGATCGCTTATTTTATTACAGCATCTTCTATTAATGGTAGTTTTGTCACAGTTTGATGAGGTGTTTTATACTTCTGGTTAGTCTTTAAGTTTTAAAGATTTTATTAACATTTTAGGGTAAATGGAAATACCCATTTCCGTGGGTTAATCCTGGAACTTTTCATTCTGCGAAGGGCACCAGACAGGTCCCCATGATGTCGCGGACGCAGGACTACGAGTACACTTTCAGCATGCCTTTAATGGCGCATGTAATATAATTCCACTATTTCTTAATTAAAAAACCGGGGAAGAATACTAATAAAATCACAACTTACTGGTCACAATAGATTAAGCCGTTTAAGCTACGGGAGGTTACAATGAAAATGATTGAGAAAGTCACGTAAAAACAAACCTCCCACAAATACGTAATCCTCTTTTGAAGGTATCGGGTGATGTAACGAGTATGATTGTGTAAATCTTGTAAGAGTATATACTGCTTGACGGATTATTATGAGTAAAGGGTTCCTCGAGTTTTTCAATGTCACTAGCTGGTCGCATGGGGCTCTATCCGCGCGGTACTGAAAAATAACTTAGTAAGTAGCCTGTGTTCTTGAGACTATGTTTTCATCTATTCAACCGTTCTGTAGATACAAGCATTTATCCAGTCATGCGAACTTTCACATTTATTATTATTTATTTTAGTAACATTAATTTTATATGTACAGATAGTTAGAATACCATATCATGGGGATAAATCTTCGTTCCTCTTAGTTCTTCCAAAAGAAAGAGACGAACTAGACGTAGTACTGGAACGATTGAGGACCGAACCTAATCTCTTGCCTTGGGCGCTATCTCAGATGCAAAAGACGAAGATAAAGTTGACTATGCCTAAATTTAAAATCGAATCTGAATGGAATCTTCGAGAATTGTACCAAAAGGTATTTAGTGTTGAAGCTTATTAGATTTGTATGATATAATTTCATAAATTAAAATGTAACAAAAACAGACATTAAATTAGTTAGCACGTCGAGTATCTTGAAGAAATCATACGAATATGTTTTTTTAGATAGGAGTAACTAGAATTTTCAAACAAAATAAATCTGAATTAAAAAATATCGTAAAAGACGAAACTCTAGTTGTCTCCGCGGCGATACAGAAGGGTGTCATAGACGTCAATGAGTTTGGCACAGAGGCTGCCGCGTCTTCTGGTAAGTTGTCACTTTTATTGTTAAATAAAATACAAATTATAACTTTTCCTTAAAACGTAACTACTTTATTAAGTCCGTCTAAGTGGTCTTGAAGACCCAATCTCTATTTTCAAGCCCTTTTTAATTTCTTTCTGATTATCAAAAAAATGTATGTATTTTCTATTTTCGTAAATTTTGAACCGACTTTCAAAGAGAGGAGGGTCTCAAATCGTCTGTATGTTTTTATAAGTGTTTAAAATAAAACGACACATGATTTAATGCCGTTGTCGTTGCCGTTGTAAAAAATATATTTAAAAATGTCATTTTGAAAAAAATCATTGATTTTTAAATAACAAGATCATTTGGACGGTAAAGGTTAGTAAATATATGTTTTTGACATGATAACTGTTTTTTAATATAAATTGCATACATTACAGTTAAATAATTTTAAATAATTATTTCAGTGATCGTTGGTTTAGCTTCGCCGAACGTTGATGTTGAAGTATATGCGAATCATCCATTTTTATTTTATATTATGGTCAATACACAACAGTTGTTTGTCGGAGCATTTTTTTAATTGTAATTTTTCATATTATAATTAATAATTTATTTCCTAAAAAAATAAAAATGTTATTTACCAAAAGAGAGGGTGAATTTGTAGTTTATTATTTTAAATATGAATAAAATTGATGTATTTTCTAAATTGACTTTAATTTTATTTAATTATATTTTTATTGAATAAAATTAGTTTGTTTAAATTTTTATAATTAGAAATGATAAAAAGTGAATCCAAAAAACTGCAAACGGCTTGGTTGAAATGTTGGTTTACGAAGGATAAATAATTTTTCAGCTCTTCTCCAAGTGAAAGTGAGTGGCGTTGAGTTTGTTCCTATTACAGCAGATCATCCCTTTCTGTTTTACATTATGGTCGGAGCACAACAATTGTTTATGGGAAATTTCTCTTGACGTCCATAGGTATACAACACTAATAATGTACAGTTCTCGGCTTTTAATTTGGCAAGTTGGAGAAAAGAGTAAGACTTAAGCCAAAAAATATCACATAGACTAAACACCTTAACATTTGTTAAACAAAATTCGAAAGCAAGAGTGATTTTTGGTTATCAAAATAAAACGACGTCTCTTTAATTAAACTTCCATGAACAGAGTTAAAAAGAAATGAAAACATAGTCTATCGGCCGTATTTTCAAACGCCACTCAAATATTTAAGAGCATCTTACATGTTATTAAAACGCTTAAACTCCGAATTCTACGGCAATCTTGTTTAATGTCAACACCACTTAGATTTTCAGCGACGCTTAATGTTGATTGGCGTTTGAAAATTCAACCGCAACAAAAGCCTCAGTATCTGACGTAGTATTAACAGCATTGGATTTAACAGCTCTACATTAGGTACCCTATATAAAGAGAAAGTTAGCTACCTCCACCTAAGTTTAGTTTAGCAACATAATTTGGTCCAAATTCGTTCCCGTAAGTCTCCCTCTTATGCCTAACATGCTAATTAAACGCTGTACTGTACTAAATTAATTTCATATTGAACTAATAAATATTATTATTATTATATTTCAGCACTAACAATAGTCAACCTATCATACGTGCAGCCTTTGATAATAAACGCAGACCACCCTTTCTTGTTCTACGTGCTCGGAACTAACCAACAACTGTTCAGTGGAATATACAACGGACCTTCTTAATAGAAATACAAAATTATATTAAAACTTATTTATTCGTAATTTGTTTTATTTAATATCGAAGTAGAAGTTTTATTTACTACTAGCGGGCGCCCGCGACTTCGTCCGCGTAAAACCTTTATAAAATAAATTTGAAGAAGTAAGTAATACA
>QDHC01004437.1:11948-41018 GCA_013186455.1 Papilio dardanus tibullus | reverse complement strand
TCTCTAGACTTAGTAGTTTTGGCTGTGCGCTGATTTTAAGAAACCCCTCTACTCTTTTATATATATAGATAGATTATATACTTCTCAATAAACGCATTATTTTCGCTCTTTAACAAAGATAAATAAAAACAGTTAAGATTTCTCGCTGACATAACTTTCTACTAGCGAAAGTGTATTAATTAAAGAAGAATTATTCTCAAGAAATAAGCAATTAAATTCTAAATTATCGGATTTTTTATGATAAGTAAACACTGTGATAAACCTCGTAAGTAAATTATAATTACAAAGTTAATTAATTTTTAGATTAACTTTTTTGACAGATAAGTTAAGCCGGCTACAGACGTTCAGTTTTTTAATTATGCAGTTAAAACTGACTTACGTATGTCAATTTGAAATCCACTGTCGAACTGTACAATTCTCAGCTTTGCCTACACACGTCAGTTTTAACTGCGCAGTCGAAATGTACAGTTAAAACTGAGCGCTTGCAGCTTTAACCAATTGTTGATAATCCTAAAGTAGAAAGATATGAAAATGTTGTACATAAGTTAGCAAGTTTCAAGCATGCGCAGTAAAGTTTCTTAGGGTTGAGAATATTCATTCATCCCCTTGCATTTAGTTGATTCGGATACGTCGCGGAGTCGACACCTATCGCTACGAGGGTTGAAACGGGAAAACTTTTCCGACGTATCTATTTTTTCTATCTAAACAAAGTGCGGTGAATAATTTTAACTCTCCTTAGGAATGTAGAGTCAATTGTTTTAAAGGTAGTTTTGTGTTGTTTTTTAATTTGAATGATAAAACAATGTGATCTGGAAGTCAGTTATGGAACATTATGGCTTCTATGAAGCGTTTTTCTTAAATGATTCCTCAATATTTGTGTGTATAAATGGAAGTAAAGCTGTGGACACTACTTTTAGTTGTATATACACAATTGGCAACTTATGTAAATGGAAATACGGGAAAAGGTAAGTAATATAATCCTTTAGTAATTAACGAAATAACACGTTGTAATATTATTAAAGTTAAAATTATTTCCAAATCAAATCTATTTTCATTAAAACGTAAATTTTTTCAAGATTAGGTTCAAAAAGTTGTTCAAGTAGTTGCATTGCAAATAGCAAAATTGTTTAAGACTTTCAACTTCGGTGAGTTTTATATCAAATCTGATCCTTTATAAGATCCTTAATATAACGTAATAATCGCATAACCTCTAAAAATTCTCTTCATAGATTTTCATCAACAAGATGACAATGGACCAAAAATTAATGTCAAGGACAACATAAATCGGAAACCTCTAGAACTTTCCAATCCAAATAATGAAGCCAGAGACTATTTTCTATCACCAGTATTTCCCAACAATGATGAAACTGATGAAGAGGACGAAGATGACGAACATGCGTACTTAGACTATGATTATAAAGATGCAAATTATAAAGATACGTCAGATGTCGCTGGTAACCCACAAGATGTTTTACCGGTAGATGATAAAATACCTCTACACACGACCAAAGACAATCTTCCCATATTTCTATTAGAACCCGAAAATACTTATGTCGTCAAAAACAAAGCGGCCACATTAAAATGTCGCGCCGCGAATGCTTTGGATGTAAGTAAATATTTTTTAAAACGATCAAAATTGTTTAAGTTATAGAAATTGTAACATATCCGAAACGGAAAGTATTTTTGTTTAGAAAAAAGAAATAGCTCTGTGGTTTAAATTTTACATGAAAATGGCGGGATTTTAGCAACTGATGTTTTAATATCCTTTTGCATAGCAGATAATTAAGTGACATAACAGAAATCTTTTAACTCATTACTTAAAGTCAAAGTTATTAAAGATCTTCGTTAGCGACGAATTAACAAATGAAAGTCCTGCAGTTGGGATATTTTTGTATTTTTAAGACAAAATTCTTTTAAAGGTATATTTTAAATGTAACGGTGAGAAAACTCAAGCTGTGAACTTCGAGTTCGTTGACCCGCAAACGGGGGTGAGGATCATCGAGGGAGAACACGAAGTGACTAGAGAACAAGTCGAGGAGTACTTCGGCAGTGAGAAGTATCAGTGTTCCTGCTTCGCGTGGACCAGCCAGGGTCAGATCAGGAGCCAGCCGGCTACTATTGAGTTAGCTTGTGAGTTTTATCCAAAAGAAAACTATTTACTTTCTACTTGCGTTTTAGGGCGAATATAAATCATTTAAAAGCCAAGTTTACTACTATCATAATTATAATGTCAAATGAATTCTGCAATTTTAACTAATCTGACAAAATCTGTTTGCTGGTTTTAGAGTTTACTGATTTAGAAAATTTTCCCGCGTTTAAATATTTTTTTAAGAACTAAAAACAAAGCAGTCGTATTCTTTTCTTTAACAATTGTTACCACGTTTAAGATGGTCGATTATGATTATGGTCTAAGCGTTTAAAACTCCACTGATATCTTTATCTTAAGCTTCTAAAGTTCTGAAGACATGTTGCTCAGATATGCAGCTTTCATTAACGATGTTTTCCTCAGTTAAGTACGTCGTAAATCGGGACATAAAATTGTCTTGAGAGTAGGGGAGATTGGGGACAATCGACAGTAGTAATATAACAGTAAATGCTACGTAGAATATTAGTAGCATATATTGTGAATGAAGTAATAAAGAATATTAGATTACTTGAGATATAACAGTTTATCACCATGTTGTTAGGGAGGAACTCAGTTAGTTCAAATGCACTAAAACTGAACTGAAAGAATGAACGAATGGGAAACGAGAGAAAAGCAGGGCAGACATTAAACAAATAATATAAAAACAAACAAATGACAGGCGTACACAACACTTAATACATAATTGTTAATGAAGAAACACTATCAATCCTTCCTCGGAAACCTAGCGTAATGCCATTATAATATAACTCTTCTGTCTATAGATATAAAGAAGCATTTCTCAGTATCACCACAGTCGCAATTGGTGAAACAATATTTGTCGGTAACATTCCGCTGCGAGCCACCTCCCGCCGCGCCATTTGCTCAACTCTACTGGCTAAAGAACGGCGCTCCTGTGGTCGTTGATGACAATGTGCAAATCAAAGAAGGTGAACTGGTCATTAAACAAGCGTCAATACTGGCAAGTAATATATTTATGTTCTTAGAAAAATTGTATTAGATGAATCGGGTGAACCTTCTTCTATCATTTCTATATTAACAAAGTACCAATTAATTCTTGAATGTCTACAATTTAGAAAGATCGAAAGAATAGCATACTAATCAAAACAAAAATGTACAGTTATTTAATCATGATGCAATCTGCACATATCGGTGAAGTAATTCAAAGGTATGTGTGAAGTCATGCAAAATACACGCTAGTCGTGGAGTTGCGAAAAATGGAGCCCATCATGGGTCGAACTACTACTACTACATACAGTTAATTACAGTTTTGTTAGATTGTATCAAATACTCGTACAAATAAAGTCAAGTCATAAAATCTAATGAAACAAAGGCTTAAAATTTATCAGTAACAAAAACCACATTTGTAGCGAAAATATTAATTACATCCGTATTTTTTGAGCCCGCATTCTGTTACGCTTTTGTTCGCGGATTGCGATTGCTTATTCAAATATGTGAGCGTTTCTGAGTTTTTTTTCGGTCACTGAAATGAATATCTGCTTCACGATACAATGAATTAAGTACAAATGTAGCTTTTGTGTATTTCACTCGCTTTTCTTTTCAAATATTCTTTACATTTTTATTGACATTGAAGATCTTCAAAATGTAAGCATTATATGGTAGACAAGATTTTTAATAATTGGATTTTATGAATATTTTTAAAGCTAATTAGATGCTAAAAATGTAATATTACAAATAACAAGAAAGGTATCATTGAAAAAACCTTATACGCGGCCATTGATATGCCGTGTTTCTGGTAAATATAGGCTATTAACTTTTGTTAAGTTAAGATACACAAAAGAAACATAACATTTACTTAATATTGAAAAGACAGTGTACCGTTTTAGCTAAAGTTTTGTAGTCGTGCTACAAAATAAGGTCGGGCTCACAAAATTGACGGTTATCGAGCGAGGCTCATATTGTACGTGCTTGAAGTACCACCGTCCGTCTAGACTAAAGACTCCTTTCAGGATATGGCGAACTACACCTGCGTCGCCGAAAATTTAGCTGGCAAAAGAATGTCGGAGCCCGCGCTATTGACCGTTTTCGGTGAGTGAATATCTAATATTAAGAGAAACTTGGTTCTTGTTTGTACTAAAACTCTCTTCTTCTTTTTGAAAAAAATATTTTGTACACGAGCGTTCCGTTATTGGACTCTCACAGTTGGTACTTTCAGTGAACGGGGGCTGGACTGCATGGTCGACTTGGAGCGACTGCTATTGCTCGGGGACTGCGGGGCGGGAGGTGCGCGAGGGGCGCGCGGGACGGCGCCGGGAGAGGAGCTGCACCGCGCCTAGACCACTCAACGGTGGTCAACCTTGCATAGGTCCCAGTGTGCAGAAGACACAAGATTGTATCGATTGTGATTTAGGTAAGATTGTACCTATACGAGGATGTAGGGCCTGGATCCTAACATTTGTAATCGCAGTCAGTCGATGAATGGTTCCTAAGGTGAGATGGTGGTAAGAATCCAACCGTCTGTCTTAATGAGTAATTAGTAACTGAGTGCTACAGTTATTGCACTAAAAGTTAGTTCAACTGTAATATACACTCTTATAACGTTAAGAATTGGTGTGGTTGAAATGTAAGCTTTAGTTGAGAAAATTGTATTTTAAAAGATGCACTAAAATCCATTTCCATTTACAACGTACAAGTTTCATGTGAAAGCCATTGTGCCATGTAACATCCGCATAAAAGCACACATAAAGGTATATTAGAAACAACTTTTGTAGGCTGCGCGCATTTATGACGCGGAAATGGAGCTCAACATGTTTTTCAACGGAGAAAGCCTTCGCAACTTAGCTATTTGGGTCGTCGAATTATTCCTTTCCAAGTTTCGACATGGAATACGAAATATAGAACAAAAATCAGATACACGAAACTTTACTATTCAATAAAAGCTTCGTTTCGTAATATTTTTTAACTTTATGCTATATTTTCATTTGTGTCACAAAAACTGTTTGAAGAATCATGTCACAATCTAGTTGATGTAGAAAAATTGACTTTAATATCTAATTTGAAAGAAATTTCTAGATGTTTACGTCGATGGTTTGGACGAGTTAGCTGATGAATCTTCTGACATTGTACTGGGTAAGTGATTTTTGAAAACTTTTACCAAAATTATTTAATGTTATTTATTCTGACTTTTAAATTATCCACCGAAAATCCAATTATTGGAGATTAAGTCATTTCAAGATTGACGCCAACTAGTTTTAATTAAGTTAAACTTATTATTTAGTTCATTTTTTTCACACTATATATGTCTTTTAGGACGATGGTCACAATGGTCGGAATGGTCGAGATGTGATACAGATTGTCTGCAGACCAGACGACGACGATGTCTAACAACAACTGCATGTTTGGGAAAAGATTATCAAGTAGCTCAATGCACGCATTGTGTTAGGACTTCTAAGTCAGAACTACTGACAGACGGTTGGTTAGCAATACTGTCGAACCTGGCTAAGCAAGAATCCAAGGGACCACGATATGATTCCCGCTTATAGAGGTTTCTCTCTAATTCGAGTTTTTGCTTATGGAAGTAGCTCGTCAGGACTATAGAAAGACTCTTTCTTATAGAGATTTCTTGCTTATCCAGGTGTCGCTTATCCAGTTTTAACTGCATATTTTTTTGTAATGTTGTGTTAATTCTAATTATTTTTTTATTTTCAGCATCTTCGTATTGGCCGTTATTCATAGCGTTATCAATTGCGTTTTTAATATTTATAATTGTTGTTGTATTGGGTATAAAATATATGAAGTTTAAGATGACAGAAAACTCACCATATGTGAAACCACCTCCAGGTAATTTTGATTATTAGTTAAGTGTATGGTAGTTCTCCCTAATTCATGACTAATCAAACATGCTTGTTTTTTCCAATAGTTAAATGGGGTAGATACTGAATCATTTTATTATGAGTCATGATAATGAATAAACATACTAATGTATTTAATGTAAACAAGGGTTGAAATCGCCACTTTTGGTATAGGTTGCTGCGTAGTTGCGGTAACAGATACTGGAGGGGAGATCCTAATACTGGAAACTGATTAGAAAATAATTATGATTTATTTCAAACAATGATTAGCAACTTAGATTTGATTTATCCAAAATTGAAAATCTATGATCCGTACCCGTAGCTTACTTGTTTGATTTTATTACTTTTAATATTAACTTCTATTTAAACGCTGCTTTCTAATTCATCAAGGTACACAATACTTTGGTAGCGTACTTAAAAGAACGCTGACCAATCAACCGGATCTAACTATTCATGAGGAGTTTCATACATTGGACTCTAGAAGAACTCGCCGTCATACAAATACTTCAAGTAATCCACGCAATGAACATTTGTATGAAGTTCCACAATTAGCTAATAGGTGAGTTATTCAACATTATCTTCCGAACTTTTTCCTTCCTTCCTTTTATTTTTCTTTCTTTTATTTTTTGATTCCGTTTTCTAATATAACGCCTTTACATCTTTCGTCTCTGTTGTCAGTACTTTCTTAGTTATCTTATCTTTTATCAAATACACCTTTTCTTGATTTACTATTACCATAATAGACAACCATATCGAAATTCCTACTTCTTTCTCTATTAATAACATGCCTATGATTTCTTAACCTAGATAAATATCTATCTAATATAATCATCGCTGTCCTTATATTATTGTACTGTTTCTATAATATTTTTGCCTAGTTTGATTAGTACGATAACGAAATTCTATTGGAAAATATTAACCGAATGTCATTTCAATTAATTATTCCATATTGTATTATATTTTACATAACCAATTCCAAAACATTAAGTTATTGAAGGATCAGATTGAAAATTTGCATGTTATTTCGATCTTGATATGGCGATTCAAATGCCATTCAATATTCATGTTTCCATATGCAAATGACGATCGGCCAGCGATAGTACATATTTGTAATTAATTAGTGAATACGGTATCCGATATGGATCTGCGGATTGCAGCGTAATACCGACGTGTCGTAATGAGGGATTTATTTTATCGCCACTTGTTTAAATGTTAATGAAACGATTGTAGATATTTTTGTTTGCGATTGTTAAATTTATGTCACTATTTTTGTTAATTGCATATGTCTAGACGGGCAATACATTTTTAACTTTTTAGTCTACTAATGACAATGCAGTAGTAGACTACAGTGTGCGTTTGGGTATTGTTTAGGCATTGTCATATTGATAAATAAATAGATTATATACGTGTTTATAATTTTCCACAAACAATTTGATAAATGAATGAACAAAATATTAAATATACATATTCTAGTATACTTTCGTTTTGACTCTTTACAATCTTAAGAATATTTTCAAAATTGGTAAAAAAAGGTTCTTAAAAACTTTATTACTTTCAGCTATATATCACCGATAGATCACGAGGTAAGATCCGAGCGTACCGCCAGCGAAAGGAATTACGCTTGCAAGGATAACGTGGAGTCAGATCGATCTGATTCCAGCTGCTTTTTGAGCTGTGAGTCCTGAACTTTGCACCGGCCATGCATAAGTGGACTGAACACCTATATTTAACTGATTCCACATTTATTGTACAAGGACCAAGGACCTTATTTCCCACATTACAAAACAATTAAGCTCTTTGACTATTAATCTTGATCACTCAGTTATCAATTAGTCAAATAGATGTTCTGTCTACTTAACTGCTTTAAGCTTTCCTTATATATTTATATCAATATTTGTATAAATAATTTTTTTTTCAGCCGGTTCATCGTACGGCAATGAGAGTATAGAAATGTCGCCATCTTTAAAAAATAACGCTTCAGTCGATTCTAAATATCTCGGTATAAATTATTTGGAAACAGCTACATCTAAAATGATCACAAGTGACGGGGATTGGTTGAATTTGGAAAAATGTGGCGTCAGTTTATTTGTTCCTGATGGGATCGTCGATAAGGGGGAGGAATTATTTTCTTTAGAAGTCACTGACGAAGAATGGAATCGACCGTTACTGCAAGAAGGTAAAATATTTAAAAGAAATAGTGCTAATAATATTACTAAACCTACTCCGCGAAATATTCATGATGAAACATGTTTAAAAGCACCTATCTGTTGTTCAACTTGATAATAAAAACAAGGATTAATGTTTCAACAAAGCTTCTCAGCCTTCTGTTTGTTGAATGTCTTTTCACTAACGTGAATGGTGCACGAGTGTTTGTTCAGAGGTCTGCATTCTAACAAATGTGTACTGAATCGCACTTGCTTCAACGTCCATTCGCAAGTCGAGATGAAAATGTCAGAGCACAATATGATGTTTTGTTAAACAGTTTCGATTTAATATTTTCTGCTCGACTTTCGAAAGATCAAGTCAAGTACTGCAACAATTTTTCTCTAAATAAATTCATCTAACGTTAAATCTATTTAGAAATAGTTTAACACACGACAATCTATTTTAAAAAGGAAAATTTCTAAGTAGAGCAATAACTTAAATAGTTTGGTCTACTATTACTTTGGTATATTCTTGTCTATTGTTAAGTTTGTCGTGGAAAGTCGACCGGGCTTGCGGACATTATGACCTCAATTTTGAATGTCAGCTTCCGATCTATGTTGGTATAAAAGATATTTTGATTTTAGGTCATGTTATTTGACCTTTATATAGAAATTGTTTTAATAATATTCATTCGTGTAATATCAGTTGTTTTATTTAGCTCAAAGACAATCAATTAATATTGGCATCTGATGATACATGAAAAAGAGACAGTTTAATTCTATCAATTCGATACATCCCTATTCTCCAACAATTATTTTATCTAACACTTAGTTAAAATTATTTTTTAAATATTTCACGCCAGGCGAGATTCAACTTAGTCCAGTTATAAGATGCTGCCCGAAGAATTTCCACTTCCGCAAGGGCGTCATCCTGTCGTTCCCGCACTGCGCCGCCCTCAAGAGTAGCAGCTGGCTGCTATCGATCTTGCAGCGGCCCGAAGACACCAACTCCAGGGAGTGGAGGAAAGTTTTGACGCTCGGCCAAGAAACACCCGGCAGCCCGATATTCGCACAAGTCGACCCCACCAAAGTTTACTTAGTATGCGAATTCTTGACTGACTTCGTTATGGTCGGACAAAGTTTCAACGGACTAGACGCGAAGTCGCTTAGGGTGGGACTCTTCATTGCTAAACGAAGTGACGATAGCTTTTATAATTTGAATGTTCACGTGTTTAATGATACTCCGTTCGCGTTTTACGATTGTGTTGAAAACGAGAGACGTACGGGTGGTTATTTGCTCTGCGAACCGAAGACGGTACACTTTCAAGAGAACGCTTCCGATCTTTGTTTAAACATCAGAGATGTCGGCGTCGGATGGAAGATACAGACCGGGGGAACGTATCAGGAAATCTCGTACACCCATATCTGGAATATGACTGTCCGTTCCTTGCATTGCATGTTTGTTCTACAACAACTAGATTCGATAAACTGTTTAGAATTAAGTTTATCAATATACCAAAAGCAGAAACAATCTAATTCTGTCAATTTTAATCTGAAAACGAACGATTTGAATTCTAATTTCTATAGTAGTAAGCGTTATAGTTACTCCGGCTTAGAGAATGGGTACACAGTTAATATTGTAGAGAATCCATTCAACTACTCATCGCTGTCTAAGAAGGAAGGTCGATATGATTTTGTTTACAAGAATAATAGTGCTTTAAAGAATATTCATACTGACAATAATTATTGTAGATGTAATGTGCTGACTAAATCTGATAGAGTTATATTGTGTAAGCTCCTTGATACACAGTCATCTAAGGGTAACGATTGGAGGTTATTAGCGGAGAAGTTGAAGATATCGTCGTATTTCTACTATTTCTCTAATACTTGCTCGCCGACTGAGAACATCTTAAACCTATGGATGTGCAGGAACAATGATGTGAACATGCTCGTCAATTTATCAAGAATCTTTAGAGATATGCCTAGAATCGATTGCGCTACTGTTGTTGAAAGACGTTGCTTTACTAATTAAAGTTTTATTTTATGTTCTTCTTTGAAATACAATTATGATCAACCATTTGTTAATCAAAATTGAAATTATTTATAACTTTTTATGTGAGTATGTGTAAACATGTACTTATTAAAGTGTAATTAATACTAAAATAACTTAACTTTACATAAAAAAATAAACTTTGAAAATAGTCAATGTAATGTCAAAAAAATACAATGTCTACTTTTATAGTTTTTTATGATCACATTTTTTTTAATTTAAAAAATAACTTCTGTAAAATCTGCATAACCAAAATTGTTACTTTAATATATGCTTTTATATTTAAAAATGTAATAGAATTTATTTAGATGAAAACAAAGTTTTATTAGTTAATTTCACACAGCCTTTTTACGTAAAACTGCTAATGCTAGATTTATTAATTTATTTTTAATTTCTAAAATATGTTATAAGGTTCACAATGTATTGTAGTTATAGTCCCATGTTTATTATAATCCAGACAAAAACATAAAATAATATTTAATCAAGATTCAATAAATACCAAAATTATAAAATACTATTTCGAAAATTATTTTTTCTCGTTTTTAATAACATGTGGATGAAAGTTTCTCTGATATTTGATACTTTATTCTTATCTAAAAAATATACAAAAATAACCATTAATTAATCCAAAACCAAAAATGACACAAAAAGTAAAAAAATAATATCAGAGAAATTTATAATTTTGTAACACGCTGTATAGGATTATAATATTTTTTCAGAAGGGTACGTATGTTTGTAAAACATTAGCGTTGTACATGAACCAATGTATTGTTTAAATAAGATTGGAAAATGATTTTAGTAGTGGTTTAAACAATTTTTTCAAATAAAAATATATTAATTGTAAGTGTTTTTTTATTTACAAGCACTCTAACTTGTATGAAGTGGACAAGACCGCCCGTAAAGATCTACTACAGAGTTCTTGAAAATATCAAAGGAAAATAGTATTTTTATGCAATTCATAAAAAGCCTTATTTAGTAACTTATATCATTTGATTAAAAAATATTATAATCTAATAAAACACTGCGAAAATAAAACAATTTATATAAAAACTTTTGACACCTGTATAAATCGACAACTGGACTTCCGTCTAATTCTGAATCGAATCCAAATAAGTGCCGCTAAAAATTTAATAGCTTTAAGCTTGATCTTACCATTGAAGACGCTGTTGAAGTTTCAAAGTTTGGCCATTACTCAAATCAAATAAAAAAAAAATCGCTTGAAAATATTTCTTAAACTTAAAAATGTCAAAATAAGTATATCATCTCAAACATACAAATATACAAAACTCTCAATATCCTGTACGCAATACTATAATATTCCCACGTACCCTGACCCAGTTCTGAGTATTCAAGTATTAACGCTAGGGGGCGGTGCGAGCGGCGGCGATTGCATCGGTTAATAATTGAGACCTCGCTCCTGCATTACTACGTATTGAAATACAGCTCAAGTTATAAGCGGAACACTGCTGAAATTCCAAGAGTATTTGTACGCAATTATTGAATAATATTAACGCAGTAATTTATAAGAAATGCTGACTATCACACTGTGGGTCTATAAACTGTCCCTAAGGAATTAAACAAGAACGAACACTAGTAATAAATAGTCCTATCTAAGCAAAACTAACGACCAAATGTAACTGTACGGTTTCTTTGAACCCCCGAGGATAATTGCGGATCCCGTAACACCTCAAAATATTATAATACTAGCTGTTGCTCGCGACTTCGTCCGCGTGGAATTAAATAATATAGCCTATGGTACTCAGGGATAATTTAGCTTTATATTAGTGAAAGAATTTTTGTAATCGGCCCAGTAGTTCTGGAGTTATTTCAATACATACAAAAATACAAAAATTCAAAAATACAAAGTTTCTCTCTTTATAATATTAGTATAGATATGTAAATAAAGATATACTGTAATGGAATACCCTATACACAAGGTCAGAATAGAATTGACATACATACAAACATATTTAGATTCCCGCGAGAAACAAAACACAGTCTGATAAAATAAACGCTATCGCTTATAACATGAAAGGGAGACAACAGTTTCAGGTGTTCCATTCCGTTTCACTAAAGAATGCCCTTAATAAAGATGAGGGTATCGCGTCGATGCGCTGTGTTGTGCCCAAATTGAATGTTTGTAATATTCATACGTGACACATATTTATGTATAAAAAAATCAGATAATAGAGAAAATGGACGTTGTGTCGTATCAGGTGGCTTACCCAAAGTATCTTTCGATTGGCGATATCACCGATGGGATCGATTGAAATGTACCAAACTGACAATGATAAGATAAATCATTTGCTTGTCACGTGTGTGATATCGAACGTCATTGTCGGGCCCATATTTTTTTGATGTTAGATAAAGAATCGCTTTGTAATTTAGGTAGCCACAAGAGGCACAAGATATAGTAATTTGAAAAAGTCTCCACAGACAAGGACCAATGCCAAAGTTCATCATTCATTTTTTAACTACACAAATACTTTTTTAAACATTTTATTTGAATACAAATGTGAACAAAGTACGATTCTTTTAATATGTTCAAAACAGTCTCAAAGTAGATAAGAGCAAAGTAAGTCAAGTATCAAAAACGTCGATATCGAGTTAATTGAAGGCTGTATCAAACAATCGGTCTGTTCCCGCGCCGGATATCCTGTTGAAGTTGCGAAATGGCACCGAGCTATTGATAAAAGGAACTTGACAGAGATAGGGATTCAAGAATATTTGCTAAGAAACATTGTGTGCCAATTAAAAAGTTTCAATTTTTATTGTTACTAATTATTATCAAGGATAAAAGAAAAATAGTAACTTTTTAATTTTCAATAGAGTGTCAATAGAGGAGGATCCCAGAGGAGGCAGACCTCACTTATATTGACAAAGTTTAATTGTTATACGATTAGATAGGATATATTTACTATAAGCGAATGTGCATTAATTATCCTGTCCAGTTGGGCAGTTTCGCGCAATCACGCGCTGAAGTTGCACTAAATATTACTAAAGTTTACTTACTGGGATCTGCGTCTACAAGTTAAGAAAAAGTAATTTCTCGAATTGTTTTTAATATTTTTATTTAAAATGAAAAGCTCAATCAAACAAAAAAAGAGACAAAATTTAAACTACTTACGAATTGAAGTTTGTCTCCTCTAATAATTACTCACTGGGATTTAGCAGTATTTTATGTAAAAAAAAAGTATGAAAATGGACTCGACATATTCAGAACACATCAAGTAGAAAATAATAAAATATAACAAGGCATTGTGCAAAGACTATTGTTTCAAGTTTTTGTATTCACGTAGCAATTATTTGGGTGCTCATAACCTACATTTTGTTTAATACACGCATTAAGTACTCCACAACGCAGCCGGAGGCGAGTCACACTAACTACAAAAGGACTTACTCGTTGTATGTGGAACATATATTTTTTTTATAAAAAAATATCCCAACAATTTTTATTTAAAAAAAACAGACTTATCATTAAATGCGCATTTTAATATGACGATTATTTTTGTCTTTAGTTTAATATAAATATGAAGGAATTACTTAATCCATTTATTCAATGTCTTATAAGTTTCCACATATCGTATGTCATCGGACAAGAAAAGCTAAAGCCTTCTACAGACGTTCATCTTTTTAACTGTGCAGTTAAAACTGACGTACACACGTCTGCACAGACGAATTGTACAGTTCTCTGTTTTGCCTACAGTTAAAACTGTGCGTCCTGTAGCTTAACGTTGACAATTTGACTCAATCCTTCACTATAAACTCGATAAATGAAAATCCACATTGATTCCCTTTTACTCCAAAAGCAAGAATATCGCTTATATTGAATGATAGAATAAATTAATGTAATCTATGTCTATACTAATATTATAAAGAGAGAAACTTTGTATGTATTGAAATAACTCGAGAACTACTTGGCCGAATTCACAAATTCTTTCACCATTAGAATTACACATTATCCCGAGTAACATAGAATAAATTTTCAATTCCAAGCGGATGAAATCGCGCACAACAGCTAGTATAAAATATCAGTAGTAGTGGTAAAGTCACGTCTAAATAAGTATGTCGTAACTTTAAAGTACTACGTCATAGAGAATACTGAGTGACAGATGCGTTGTTAAGAAAAAAAACTTGTAAAAAGTCTAAACCTAGGGTGGTACTTTCGAGGTGTCTGCACCTTGACCGGTCGACTGAGGCGGTGTTTGAGGCACTATTCAAGGTGCTATTAGAGGCTCTCCTGTTAGCGAGAGAGCCACGAGTAGGCCTCTAATTGGAGGGCGCTTAGTTCACGAGCCCTACACTTTTTATAAACAACCTATGGTTGACATAATAAAAGTGTTTACACACTACAGTGTTCCCACCAATATTTTTTATTATTTATTTTATTATTTAGAAAATTACTGGTTGTTGTTTAATACTTTTATAGCATCAATAAGAATTAAAAGGACTTAATTTTGTCCACAATTCTATACTTACTTTAACTTATGTTAACACAGATAGTAAAGTAAAACAGTATTACTTAACTGTTACTAATAACTAAAAAAAACTAAGTAAATTAATATAATAAGTTAGGAAATTAATAAAATATTACAACTCTAGTGAATGTGTACCCTTGTATTTTTCAACCCTTATCCTGCGTTTTGTTGAACAACGTTACAAATCAATTCGTGACTGTAGTGGTTTGTACTAGTACTAGCTTGATATATTACACATAATAAAATAATAATTAATTATATTAAATAGAGAACTATTTACAAATATAGCTCAAAAACGTTAACTAAGAAAAGACGTTTTAAGATTTTTCAAACTAAAACAAATAGTTTCAAACATGGTACACAATTATCTTTAAGATGTCGAAGAAAACTTGTTATGCTATTTTATAAGCTGGCAAACGAGGAAAAGGCAACCTAAATTCGCCGAAATAGCGAACCAACCGCAAGAACAACCGCAATTGCACATGTGTTACCAACCTTTTAAAAGTTACAAGGGTTCTAATTTCTTATTCTGATAATAATGCAACTATTACCATTATAAAAATAATGGTTATCTATACTGTCAAGAACAAATCTAGCGAAAATATCGCAAATCTATAATGTTACTGCTCTTCAGACAGTAGACAAAGTGCGATAATTTCCTATAGAGAGTACAATGGCATAACAAATCGTGCTTTTAACACCTTATTCTGCCCCATTAGGGAGTACTTTTGTCTGTGGTCGGGTGTTGCCTGATTTATAACATGCAATCAAATCAGTGTTGCGGAAAGGATAAGGTTCTTGTATGGACAATAAATATCTTTTGAGTTTCTTTTATATAAGAAAATGATAGGAAAAGAAAGTGAACTAAAATGAGACCTCCGGCAGCACACTCATCAGACGGTTTTAACAGTGGTAGAGCCCGCTTTAAGATCTTCGCATGAATTGTCCGGCTCGCCCGGTGAAATACCACGACCACACAGAAGACAGGCGTCAAATGGAAGCGATTCCGTGTTTCGTCTGAAGAGTGTGGTGCCGGAGGACTAATTTTTAATCCGCTTTCCCTTCCGATCCTTTTCCTATAAGGAAATGATGGGAAGAGGAAGTGGATTTTCCGGAGGAGGGGACGCATAGGGAGAGGAATTATCCTCTTGCTGTGCGTCTCCTCCTCCGAAGATTAAGGGTAGGCAACGCATCTGCAAATGTAGATGTCTATGGGCAGCGGTCGCTTCGCTATTTCAGCGAATTAAGGTGGCCGCTTGCTCGTTTGCCACTTTTTAATATAAAAAAAAAAACGAAACACGGAATAGATTTCATTTGACGCCTGTCTTCTGTATGGTCGTAGTATTTTAATTATTTAGGACTAGCTGTTGTTCCGAATTCGTCCGCGTGGAATTATTAAATATAGCCTATGTTACTGGGAGATAATGTAGCTTTCTAATGGTGAAAGATTTTTTAAGATCGGCCCAGTAATACTTGAGTTATTTCAATACATACAAAAATGCAGTTTTCCTCGTTATAATATAAGAATAGATAAATGAATAAGTGATTTGCTTTAAAACTAACAATTCACTGCACAGATTGAATTTAATTTTACAAAGTGTATAAGATTGGCAATGTGTTGTTGAAGTCTTAGGATGGTGGAAACCCATCTTTAACAGTGGAAGAGCCCGCTTTAAGATCTTCGCACGACTTGTCCGGCTCGCCCGGTGAAATACCACGACCATACAGAAGACAGGCGTCAAATGGAAGCAATTCCGTGTTTCGTCTGAAGAGTGTGGTGCCGGAGGACTAATTTTTAATCCACTTTCCCTTCCCATCCTTTTCCTATAAGGAAACGTTGGGAAGAGGAAGTGGATTTTCCGGGGGAAGGGACGCATAGGGAGAGGAATTATCCTCTTGCTGTGCGTCTCCTCCTCCGAAGATTAAGGGTAGGCAGCGCATCTGCAATTGTAGATGTCTATGGGCAGCGGTCGCTTCGCTATTTTAGCGAGTTCAGGTGGCCGCTTGCTCGTTTGTCACTTTATAATATAAAAAAAAAAAAAAATCATTATCTGTGAAGATACTAATGTAAGCTTATCCTTAAACCGGTCGGGTGGTGGGACCTGAGACACATTCCTCCGGGTCGATCTTTATGCAAATTCAACCCTTAACTTTGTGCACTCACTTCGACTTAATCGCTCGAGTTTCCTTAAACTTGCGAGAAGTAAGAAAATCGAAGGGTGAATAAATTTAAAAACCTCTTAACAGCGTACTTAGCGGGCGTCGGAAACTTTATGTTTACGGAGTTCGGGGGCCGGGGGCTTTCGGAATACATTTCGTTTTTGATTCTAGTAAAATCGAAGTTTTAGATTTAGTCGAAATCGAAAGACACTTTTTTGATGATTCAATTAAAAAAATCTATAGTTAAATATAATTGTGCTAATTTTAGTTCTGGCAAAGAGTTAATAATTACTATAATAGAGTTTTATATACGCAAAATACGCGCTGTTCGTGGAGATGCATAAAATCGAGCCCACAAAAGTAACTAACTAAAAGAGTGTTATTATTCGTCCGTGTGTAATTTATAGCCTTATTTTTAAATCGGTCAAGTAGTTCTTAAATTATTTCAATACATACAAAAATACAAAGTTTCCCTCTTATATTAGCAAAAATAAAAAGGTATTAACAGGCGTTCTATTACAAAAATCTGGGATACGAACATTGGTGACTAATTTAAAAAATCAAGCAGATTATAAGACGGGGTATTCAATGATTGAAAACACGACTCAGTGGAGTCGACACGAAAACGCACTCGTTGCTCCCCTACCGCTGATTGTCATGAGTCTGCCCACCCCGATTGATATGACACAATTGTTTGTACACCCTAGCAAAACTAATACAAATTCTTATGCTATACGAAATTATAATGTTTCACTTAGCAAACATTTTGTTAACAAACTAACAATAAAAAACTGACTGATGGCTTAATTTAAACGTCACTATAATAATGTAAAAGTATCTAAAGCCGGCTTCATATGTACAGTTTTTTAACGTGCACTTGTCAATTTGAACTACAATTCTCAGTTTTGCTTACAAACGTCAGTTTTACCTGCGCAGTTGAGATGTACAGTGCAAACTGAGCGTCTATAGCTGGGTTTAAATGATGAGGCCACGCTTAAACTTTAAATTCTATACTTTTGATGTCTGTTAGGTTATAAGCGGTTTTTTACTTAAAGATTGGTTTTAATATTCGGCCGTATCTAAACAATTCAATGTGACGAAACCAACAAAAAACATTACCTTCCTACATTGCATCCTAATTCTTTTCTTGTATTTTCTCCGCATTAGCGTAGGTTTCGACTGCAAAAACAAAAAAAAACAAATAGTTTTGAAAAGATTCGGCAGTGGAAATCAACTATTCATTTCAAACTAATAAGAATTGAAATATTACTGAAAACAAACATACTCGTAGTATCTCTAGGTATTCCTTGACATTTAACACAGGCAACGAGGCGATGTTCCGACATGTTGCTGGATTCCCGGGGAGCGACCCTTCACCAGACAAAAGCGCAAGGAAGCCGGGATGACGTCACGCGTGCAGCGCCGCGGAACCGAGCGATGATCGCAGCTATTAAAGACGCATTGCTACTTTTGTTATGCACAAGGACTAGTAAAAGAGGTGTATTCTGGCTTCTTAAAAAACTTGTTTTAAACTTGACAAAGTCCTAAGTACTTTTCGATCGGCGATATCGCTGATGGAATCGACTGAAATGTATGAAACTGACAATAACATTCGATAAAATCTTTTGATTGTCACGTGTGAGAAATCGAACGTAAATATCACTTTCATACATTTTTGACGTTCGCTTTAGTTTCGCTCCGTAGCAAATATAATTTGGATAACCCCCCTGATATTCATAGAACTACACGAAGGGTTTTTTAATCCATTTCCATAACAATTATTGATATTTGATTAGGAGTATGAAATGTTTTGTGATAAGTTTTTGCTGGATTTTGTACAATTAACGGAACATGTTACTTATATTGTTTACTTGGCAACTCTAACATTAGCAAATTTTTCCAGCAAATCCGTGTCATGTACTGGTGCCTTTTTTTTACTGCAATTAAATGAAATATTTACTTAGTAAATTGTATTATTTCTTTACATTTAATATACACTGTTGATAAGTTATATGTTATTTCGACTACGGAGGTATTTATCAAACTTTACCGCCCCTGTTAATGACCACGTTAAAGTCGCTTGCCAGAATAATAACATCAATTTAATGATCATCATAAATCTATAAAATATCATTCATTAATTATTTCCGAGCCAACTTAAAACCACTTCGACTTTTCACTTATCTCGCCAAAAAGTACAATCATGAACAAAGTTTAAATACGATATCTATACTAATACTACAATATAAAGAGAGAAACTTTCTATCTTTGTATTTTTGTTTGTATTGAAATAACTCAAGAACTACTGGGTCGATTTCAAAAATTCTTTCACCATTAGAAAGCTACATTATCCCCGAGTAACATAGGTTATATTATTTAATTTCACGCGGACGAAGTCGCGCGCAATAGCTAGTTAATTATCAATTGGAATTGGAAACAATAGTATTGGTACAATCGCGTACATTCCAATGACTAGTCGCGAAACTTTGTATTAGCGATGAACATCAAAACTCGCATTAAAGTGTCCAAAATCTGCCCTCCCCTTAAAATATTCCCCTCGGTCTTGTCTATTTCGTGTTCATTGAAGCGCGGGGACAGGCGACTGGGACTATGGTACAAGTCTCGAAGAATATATTAAGACTGGCTGTTGCTTGCGACTTTGTCCGCCTGGAATTGAATAATATAGCTTATGTTACTCGGCGGTAATGTAGCTTTCTAATGGTGAAAGAATTATTGAAATCGGTTCAGTGCTTCTTGAGTTATTTTAATACATACAATAATTCAAAAATACAACGAATATATTAAGATAAATTTAGATATAAATATGTAATTTTAGTGTTGATTTTATCATAAGATATAGTCGGTTTACTTCGTCGTCTTCGTCGTAACGTCTTCTTTCATATTTTAGGTGTCTGCTTTTGAGAAATATACTCAAATATTGAAAATACCTATGTATTCTTACTATTAATAACTTTATTATCTCCTCAATGTACCAGTATTTTAATAATTGTGTTTTACCTTTTGTTATAAAGAAAACCTCTTCCGTCTATGACTTGATACCTTAGTCAATAAAGTCTGTTATATCCTCGGTCCCGTTGTACTTGAACAATAAAATAATTATCATTTATCGCTCGTATTTTATGTCGCGGAAAGAATCGAAACGATAGTCAAACTGGTTGCTAACTTTACAGCCGTGTTTTTTATTATATTATAACTAGCTGTTGTTCGCGACTTCGTCCGCGTGAAATTAAAAAGTATAGCCTATGTTACCCAGGGATAATGTAGCTTTCTAATGGTGAAAGAATTTTTGAAATCGGCCCAGTAGTTCTTGAGTTATTTCAATACAAACAAAAGTACAAAAATACAAAGTTTCTCTCTTTATACTCGTAATATTAGTATAGAAAGTGGCAAGCGAGCAAGCGGCTACCTGAATTCGCTGAAAAAGCGAAGTGACCGCTGCCCATAGACGTCTGCAGTTGCAGGTGCGTTGTCTACCTTTAATCTACGGGGGAAGAGAGGCACCGAAAAAGGATAATTCCTCATTCTATGCGTCCTCTCGCCCGCCAAATCCACTAGGATATTGCTCTCGTCTTTACACTGGACCTGACACGAATATTTGCAACAAGCCCATTCGTATCGTTATCCTTAGGTCACAATTAGTATGATATTTATTACTGTACTTTAGGTCCGTTAGGGGCGCTGCACAACTCTTATACGATGACGATAGGTTGTTGGAAATATTCTTACTAGCCCTAGTTAATCAATAGGTACTCATTGTTTATTAAAATTCATAGGTTAAAAAGTAATTAGCTCAATTAATATAATAAGATTTTGAAAATATTACTTTGTCGGTTTTTATTAAAGTTGCAAATTCATCTATTAGTGGATAAGAATTAATGAAAAAAAATCTAATAATCAGCTTACGTAAGTTACATTTAACCTGGCACTTTTGTACATAAAAAAATAAGAAGTACTGGCCGATATTTTGTCTAAAAAGGTCCATCGCTCTTTATCGTCCCTTCAGTGCCTTACGAGATGACAGAAAGAATTAATCAGAACCTTATTCCGAAATAACGTCACAGTTGTACCTATTTACGACTGTTCTTTTATATAATTTGAACAATCGTTCAAGTGGAGAGGTTTTCTCTCGAAATATTGTAATTTTGAAAAAAAACAAAAGACGTTTTGGTGGCATAATGACCAGAAGACCTTTGCCTTTTGTTAGTAAAAAAGGTAGGTGAAAAAACGGTAGAGAATTAGAGAAGTCTAGGTATTAACAACGATGCAGTCACGTAAAAATGTTTAAGTGAATTGTAATTATGTATAAAGTTAACTTAAAGTAAGTTTTAAGAAGAAAGTATAAGTTACCAACGCCTATAAAATGTACGAGTTTATATGCAGCCGTGCTGCCGTTTCAATTTTGTACAGTTAACCCTTTAAGTTAGTCATAGAATTAAACTTTTGTAATACTCGTTTAATTTTTATTCCAAATAAGCTGAAACGTAGGCAGCAAATCTTTCTTATGATAGCTGTTTATACAAAATATTTTTAACATATAAATAGGATATTAAAAAAAACTAAATTCAGGTTGCGGTAAAAGGTTGAAGGTTAAGAGTGGAGGAGCGTTTATTATGTATGAAGCCTGTCTGACACACGACATGAAATTCAGATGAGCGGAAATAAATTATATATTATGTTAAACTCGCCAAAACCCGGCATATATTAAAAGACAAGAAAAAAAATCTGACTTGATAATATCATTAGTAATTCTTGCCTAAAAATAAAATATTAAATATTACAAAACATTTTCTTCACCACAGACACAGAGCAAGGATACGCGGTGTCGCCACGCCGGCGCCGGTCTGGATTTATATGGGAATGCCGATCCCGGATCGGAGAGACGATAAATTTGATACCAAATTAGACATCGTCTGAAAGTTTATCAGTTTAATGAAGATATATGAATTGGAAGCGCATATGCGGCTGCAAACTTCGACACTATGTATCTACGATTTTAGGTAGTAATATATAGTAATTATTTTGGCGGAAACGTATAGGTAGAGATCCTCTTGCTGTGCGCCTCCTCCTCCGTAGATTTAGGCCAGGCACGCAACGCAATTGCAGATTTCTATGGGCAACGGCCGCTTCGCTATTTCAGCGAATCCAGGTGGCCGCTTGCTCGTTGTTTTATATTAAAAAAAAAATTTGGTTGCCTGTAAAGTCGGTATGCGGGCGAAAGTTTTACGTGACAACGACTTTGAGTGGTAAAATAATTTTAATGTGAATATTCATTCGTATAGTAGGAAGAAGGATGAAATAATAGTAACAATTTAAAACATTTATTTATACAAAGAATTATATTTAAAACATTAATTTATACAAAGAATCTCGCACTGAATTTCATATTAACAAAATTTCATTTTTACCTTTACACATACATACGTATTTATATGCTGACGATGCTTTGCCACAGTATAGGTCCTATGCCTATCTCTCTCACTCTCTTTCTCTCGCTCTGTCTCTCTCGCTCTGTCTCTCTCGCTCTTAGGCGGGCTAACTGTGCTCGAGTGGAAGGGACGCGTGCCTTTCACTTTTTATGTCTGTCTCTCTCGCTCTTAGGCGGGCTAACCATGCCCGAGTGGAAGGGACGCGTGCCTCTCACTCGCTCTCATTGTGAGCGCATAACGTGAGCGGAGCGTAACGCAGTTTCTTGAAGTGTCACCCGGCAAACCAATTTATAAGACGTTGTCACGTCAAAAATCGAAAAACAAAAGATAAGTCTGTGAGATGTTTATTTCAATAAAGTGTAGCATATTTTACAAGTGGTTAAATGACTTAATAGTTACTAAATGTTCTTATTCATACTTGAAACTTAAGCAGGCTTAGGCATAAACTGGTCTTTTTACATTATTGGATTTAAGTAAGAAAAGCTCATATATAATTCAGATTTTTTTTGACATTCAACATCGAAGATCAAGGAAATTCGTTAATGATGCACCCACGTAACTTGATCCCGATCTTGTTATATCAATCTCCCTTTTGACAACTTAATGGATTATAGAAAACGTCCCTGGGGGAGAGGAAACGCTGAGACAAGCGCTAAGAAAGTTACGCTTTCTTATACCATGCTTGATAGACTAAAAATGCACAGATCACAATATATATCCACATAGAATCGTTATTGAGCGGATTTTTTTATGTGTCGTATCCTTACATAGTATAAAACAATAAAGCTTTTTTACTCGTATGTTTGTCCCTATATATGCTTGAATCTTTAAAACTACGCAACGGATTTTGGTGCGGTTTTTTAAATAGATAGAGTGATTCATAAGTAAGGTCTTCATGTATTATACACTAACGATCCGCCCTCGCTTCGCACGGGTGCAATAGTATGACTGTTATATACAATTTTTTTTCTGTAGTGTATTTATTTAGCATTGCACCCGTGCGGAGCCGGGGCGGGTCGCTAGTTTTATTATAAACTAATATTAGCGCGTGACTACGGCTGCGCGGAAATAAAAATAAACATAGTAAATAACGTACATAAGCTAGAACACAGTCACAGAACATAGACCACAGACCAGAGGAACACATTTTTTTTCAGAATGTGATCTACATATATTAAAATTTTCAACGAGGTTCGTTCAGCAGTTCTGGAGATACCTTCTAACATCCATCCATTGTAACTTTCGTTTTTATAATAATAGTAAGAAGTAACATAGCAACGGAAGCCATGTGACATCATCGTATTGGAATTAATCTGTAATCATGTTATATTTTGTAATTAAAAAAAATCAAATTATAAAAAAAAACAAAAGTTGTAACAGTTATTGATATTAATTTTAAGTTCCAAAGTTAAGTGAAGGGTTGGAAAGTTAGCGACATTCCTCAGCATCTGGCAGTAACCCTTCGCAGAACATTTCGCAAGGGAAAACATCCGTGTAACTTTGCGGCATGACGCGTGACATAAACTTACGAATTGTGGATAACTTAAGTAAGTTAAATAATGTTTCAGATATTAGATAAATAATATTATTGATGCACGTATTTAATACTATGTAGTCGACATTTCTACGTAATTATTTTATACATTTATTGGTTATTTAGCTGTTGTTCACGACTTCGTCCGCGTGGAATTGATATAGCCTATATTACTCGGCGATAACGTAGCTTTCTAATGGTGTAAGAATTTTTGAAATCGGCCAAGTAATTCGTGAGTTATTTCAATACACACAAAAATACAAAGTTTCTCTCTTTAAAATATTAGTATAGATTATAAATTAAATAGATTGAGCTTTCAAAAATTATAATCTTAATTTCTTAATAGACTTAATATTTGAATAGAAGAACGAAATTGATTGTCCAATTCGGAACAAAACTTTTACATCAATAATAACCTTTTGTCTAGTTACACAAATGTTTTAGTCATGTATATTGAAGTGTATTTATGTATTTTTGGTATTATTATAATTCAGTAGGAGGGGAGGTGCACACAAAGAATCTCTCTTCCACTTGGTTGCATACAATCAACAAGCAGGAAACGACAAACTTTTGAAAAATTTCCGCCATATCCGGCATTCGCGAGTTGTCAAAGAGTAGTGTGCATAAAATATAAGCAAAACACATGTGTATTTGGAGAAATATTTATAAATAAAACCATTTAGGTCAACATATGTAAGTCGAATTGGTTTAAGTAATTTTTTATTCAACTCTCTACCCATAATGCAGCAGCTCATGTAGTACAAAATATTACTAATTATATGTTTTATGGTGAAAAATAATTCAGTGTAAATTTAAAATGCCGTGGGGGTCTAATCTACATGCAGCATAATAACTAGCATTAACTTGTATAACGGAAATAAGAACATTTAAGTATAATAATAAAAAAATGTTCCACTCTGTTAGATTTATAATCTTTGATGATTGTCATTTTCATGCTCGACGGGTGGGTAGTGTGACAATGCGCCGCGGGATATGGGCCGAGGGGGGCGCAGCGCTGACAGCGGGCCGCGGAGGGGGGACAGCCGTGTTTCTGATGTTTTCATTTTTCATTCACTTTCCACATTTTTTTTTACACAACAACTTGTAAATGGGATCGTTTTGATACAAGAAAAAGATTGCTGATGAATAATAGGTTGGTATTAAACATAACGTGAATTTTTTTTTTTATTTTTTTGTCAAAATATTAAATCGATGACGTCAGTCAATTTATGTAGAATACAAACTAAAGTTCTACTGCTATGTTAACTTAGATTTCTAAAGTTTTTTGATATCTATATATATAAAAGAGTAGAGGGGTTTCTTAAAATCAGCGCACAGCCAAAACTACTAAGTCTAGAGACTTGAAATTTTGTACAGAGGTTACTGTTACTACGTAGATGAGCACTAAGAAAGGATTTTGAGAAATTCGACCCCTAAGGGTCCGAAATGGGAGTCCAAAGTTTGTATGGAGAGAAATGATTCCTTTGTTAGAATTGCATGAAAATTAGAATGAGTGCTCTTTAGCATGAACAAATAAGTTTCTCATTCAAGATTTTTACAATTTTTTACTTTGGGGGGCAAAAAAGGGGGGTCAAAGTACGAATTTAAAAAAAAAATCTCGCAGCGTAGGTACGAATCCTAGAGACCTGAAATTTTTCGTAGGAGTTTTTGTTACTACGAAGTTTTGCACTGAGAAAAGATTTTCCCGAAATTAAGCCCCTAAGGGTCCGAAACGGGGGTCCAAAGTTTGTATGGAGCAACGTGATTCCTTTGTCAGAATTGCATGAAAATTGGAATGAGTGCTATTCAGCATGAATAAATAACTTTGCTATTCAAGGATTTTATAAATTTCTCCTTTGGGGGGGAAAAAGGGGGGTTATATTTCAAATCTACAGATATTTTTCACACCTTACATCAGAATTGCATGAAAATTGGAAAGAGAGCTCTTTAGCATGAAGAAATCATTTTGGCATTCAAGAATTTTACAATTTTTTACCTTGGGGGGGCAAAAAAGGGGGGTCATAGTTAGAATCTAAAAATAGTTTCACAGCGTAGGTAAGGGTCCTAGAGACTTGAAATTATGCATAGGCGTTTCTGTTACGACGTAAAAGTGCTCTGAGAAAGGATTTTACGAAATTCAACCCCTAAGGGTCCGAATAGGGGGTCTAAAGTTTGTATGGAGAAAAGTTGTTCCTATGTCAGAATTGCATGAAAATTGGAATGAAAGCTCTTCGGCATTAATAAATAACTTTGCCATTCAAGAATTTTATTTTTTAGTACCTTGGGGGGCAAAAAATGGGGCAATATTACAATTTTCAAATATCTTTCAAGGTGTAGATCAGAATTGCATGAAAATTAGAATAAAAGCTCTTCTGCAAGAAGAAAAATTTTTGCCATTCAAGAATTATACCAATTTTTACCTTGGGGGGCAAAAAAAGAGGGTTATAGTTCGAATCTAGCTATATATTTCACAGCGTGTCTACAGGTCTTAGAGACTTTAAATTTTGCATTAGGTTTCTTCTTACTACGTAAAAGTGCCTTGAGAAAGAATTTTACGAAAATCAACCTGTAAGGGTCCGAAATGGGGGTCCAAAGTTTGTATGGCGCAACGTGATTCCTTTGTCAAAACTGCATGAAAATTGGAATAAGTGCTCTTTAGCATTAATAAATAAGTTTTTCGTTCAAGAAATTGTCAATTTTTTACCTCGGGGGCAAAAAAGAGGGGTCATAGTTCGAATCTAAAAATTTTTTTCACAGTGTAGGTATGAGTCTTAGAAACTTGATATTTTGTTCATGGGTTTCTATTACTACTTCAAACTTATTTTATAAAGGTTAAAATAAGATGAAAAGCTTTGTTTCCAACTTCTAAACTTCAAGCGGACGAAGTCGCTGGCGACCGCTAGTATGAACATATAGAAAAAAAGGCATATTTTTATAATCCTCTTATCTCAGATGTATCAAAGAACGAGAGCCTTACAAAGGAAATCGTCGTACGTCTGCTTACACATACGATTACGTAATAGATATAATGATGTCGAGTTAAGTGCAAAACTTGTTTGAACAAACGGGTTCTGTAGCCCTTACAAATATTTTTCTATACGAAACTTACAAAACCATATCCAACGATATTTAGTTAAGAATTTAATTAACATTAATTTATTAAAAAAAAAAGTTTTACACGATTAGAATTTTTCTCCGTAATTTTATTTCAGTTGCTTAATAAAGTATTTAAATAATAAATATCCTAAGGAACCCTATAAAGGTTCCAAAGGTCGGGTCTCTCCGGGTCTTGGCGGGGATTATGGCGTCATTACGCGCCCTCTCCACTCCCGATGGTCTAATTGTTTCCGAGACGTATCAATTTGCGAGCAATTTCCTACCGCAATGGACCGCGAGACCGCGCATTGTGGCCGAAATGTTACCAATCAAAACATTTACTTATATGTAGAGACTAGAAAACAAGTAGCTTTTGAATAAGTGATTTGAAGATTGGCCATTTTAAGCAATCACGTGATTACGGGTAATTCTGTGACGGAATAGTAATTACGTATTTTGGTTTCAAATTAATTAAAGCATATAGTTTTCTACTAAATAGTGTGCAAATTAGTAAAAAAAACATAATTTAAATCAACATATATGAGAACAGTCAAATAATTCTTGTTTTTATACAAAAAAACATAGAAAAGGATACAGTAAATACAATATCCCATTACTACAATCTTAACAATGTTGACGTAAACGAATACGTCCCGTTTTCAACGTAGACATCGCAAACGTAGCGTTAAACATAGCGCTCAAGTTGTCGCCCGTGTTTAACTGCTACAGATCTGCGGGTAATTGAATCAGGCTGTTTACTGCCGCGCTTCTTAGCGCTCTTACCTACAAAAGCGTTTAAGAACAATTTTCAAAACAATACATTGTATTCGAAGACATCTACTACAATTACATAACTGCATGTAGCATGCAACGAAGTATTGTAGCATGGCGTAGCGTTGTAGCATGGCGTAGCATTGTAGCATTTCGTAGCATTGTAGCATATGGCATTGTATCGTAGCATAGCGTAACACGTGGCGTTAAATTAAATATAAACGTAAAAACAAAAAAATATTTACTGTTTCCTACCAAAACTCCTGTAAATAACAATAGTTGCCATAATGTTTTCTACAGCAGTTTTATTTTTTTATTACAGACTTATTTACAGTTACCTCTTCGTGCAATAGTACATAGATGCCCATAGTGATAGAATGATTTAGTATTTTATCTAGAAATCTTTCAACGAAATCTTGAACCGTTCGAAAACCACAATCAGATTTCTTCTTGAATTCAAACTTCCGTATCGGAACTTATTTCAACATCAATAAAACTCGAATAAAACTCGAAGCAGAACCTCATTTAAAAATTCTATGACAAATAAAATCCACACGTAGACGACAATAACTTTATACACCGCGAACGACATAAACTTTTAAAGTTGTTCTTAAAGGAAGGCTTCGCACTTTTATTGCCAGAAATAAAGTCAAATATTGTAGTTAACGTTGCTATACTTTGGGGTTTAGTAGATCATATTATAATCAGTGGCTATAAGGCTTTGGCGTTAAAATTTATGAAGCATAAACTTTGCTGTGCCTCTAGAGATTCTGGTTTTGTCATGTGAGAAGTCTAAACTATGTCAAAGGAGTTTGAATACAGTGTTTTAATTGCAAACAGTGTGTAAAATATTGACTAAAATATAAAGTTTCACTGACTAAACTTTCTCGAGACATTATTTTTAGTAAATAAAAACGGCACTATTAACTGAATCTTAATAAAGTAAGTGCAGCCGTTTATTTACCAAAGGTTGTAGTTGATAGCAACTTTATTTAAATACTGTTTACTATTAGTTTCATGTATCCTAAAATAGCAATGCTATCAAAACAAACATTACAAGTAAGCTCGCTAAACTCAACCGCAAATTAACAGAACGCATTTAAGCTTATCCGGCCGTAATGAGGGATCGTACCGCCATAGTAACATCATAACCTCGCCGGTTTTGCATTAATGGGGTGAGCAGGTTAGAAATAATTTAGATATAAGGATCCATTATCATAGAAGTATATTTTCTTGTACATTGTACTTTTGAAATTTAAATTTAAAAAATTAAAATAATGTTGTAGCTAATATAAGGTTCTAAACATCCTATTTAAGCTTAGGTCCACTGATGGAGACTTGTGTCACATCTTGCAGTTGTGGTTAATCTATATATATAAAAGAGTAAACTGACTCAACTATCAACGCACAGCCTAAACTACTGGGTCTAGAGACT
>QDHC01004437.1:0-11524 GCA_013186455.1 Papilio dardanus tibullus | reverse complement strand
CACATTAAAAAGTTGTTAATATCAATAAATTGATTAATAAGGCATGTTAGATATAATTTTATTTTTGTTATTCTTTTCTTCCGAACCCGTTTATTCATAAAAAAAAACATGTTTTCGCTAAATTACATTTATAAAATGACAGATAGTTTTTATCCACGTTTTGGATAAAAATCACGCAGAAAAGATAGAAATTATGGGTATTTATCCATTTTGAGTTTTTATCCGGATAAAATTCCAACACTAGTTCTTTGTGATGGCTTACTACCTAATCGACTAGACTGAACGTTTGTCTCGTAAGGTACCATTCGATTCATCTTCTTCACTGAAGTGTAATATGACTGCATTCATGTTTTATGGCATTAAAAAATGTTGTTTTTTGTTTTTTTTTTTTGAGCGTTTAATTTATACAGCCATTGCATGTCAGACAATACATGATCCGTTTAGTTTAAGCAAAGTTTGTCGTATTACCGTGTATTACTGCGTGGTAATACATCATATTTAGCGGTGTGACGATCAATCAGGGCTGTCACATCGGCCATTACTCAATTAACACTCCTGATGGATGCAGAGGGGCGGCTGACAATAGTTTCATGTGCATTGCAAGGAAGAAATACATGTTATTTTTACCTACAGAAAAAAACAAAAGCATTACAGAATTTGAAAACGTTACGATCCCTAATTAAATATGATAAAATCACCCGATAGTACTTACAGTCTCATTGCCTGCAGCAAAACAAAAAGAATATTAAGGTAAAAGTGTTATAATTTGTGATATATATTACGAGTAAATAATAACAAATATTGCGTCGTACTAAGATCCTTAAAAGCATTCATCTTATTTTATTTTAATCTCCCGGCGACTTGTCAAGAATGTCCTAACTCCTGACTTTAAGTAGCGGAAGCGTTCTGTCTATGCGTAAGGTAGCGGATATATTAAATGTATCAGAATTAATAATATTTAAATCAAGATTTATTAAAGCGCTTTAAATAGTAGTTGTATATCTCAATTCTGCCAAATTCATAATTCGTAAAAAAATCGTTTTAATTTATGAGATACACTAACATTAATTGAAATTCTATAGATCGATTCCGATCTATTCAAAATCTATTTTAACACAAAATGTATAAACATATATTATACAAATAGCTCTCTCTTGTATTTAAACATTATTTTCTCTTAAGCCATTGTTATTAAACTTAATTTACAATTAATTAATCTACTCGTAAGCATTTGTTTACGTAATTAAACCACTCTGCTACCCGCTCCGCTTGTCAAAGCTTGCAACCTTACCAGTTGCAGAAAGGAGAGAATCTCAGCAAAGTAAATATTTGTCGAAGTAATTAGCGAGTTGCGAGTAGTTCCAACGCTAAGTGGTCCGAGTGAGGCCCCGCGAGACTTAGCGCCCCAACTTGCCTGTCTGATGGAAATGTTACATATACATAGTCTCAATAAGATATAATAACATGAGATACTTGGATTTTGTATAATTAAATTGAATAGATATCAATATAAGCAGAATAATATTAGCCAGATCTTAAATTGACTTTTTGAACATGCCCTATAAGCCATCTATAGATATGTCATATTTTACATGTACTTTTTTTACTCTTGTAAGTCACTACTCTTATTTAATTATTCCAGATAATTAACCCAGATAATAAATGTACTTAACCTTACAGTTTCATCATCACATCATCACCAACTGACTATAAGTCTCCACTATAATGGCTCGCAGCCTACCCCCTTGGGTGACTTGGCCATAGTCAACCACGCTGGCCTAGTGCGGGTTGCTCAACTTCACACACATATCTTTGAATATCTTCGCCGATATGCGCAGGTTCCTTCATGATGTTTTCCTTCACCATAAGAGTTATTACAGTGTATTAAAAATCCTCTTATAACATTAATGTATGCAATTTATTTGTAATAATTATCCAAAATATAGATATTATAATTCGAAACAAAAGATACATATAACTGGTTTATCAACTTTTGTAGCCGCTTTTGAAATTTTCACAAAGTATTTTTCATTTATACGTTAAAATTGTTATGAATCAAAGCGAATGTTTCGGTCCTCTGTAATTTTGGTTACGCATTTTATTTGTCAAATTCCGTACGTTGCGGTGTTGAAATACGGCATAAAATATGTTTTTAAAAGGCATAACAATAATTTACAAAAATGTGGAACACGCATGTTTACTTTCTATAGGAGTCTGTAATTTCTATAGAGCTGGCAAATATGATAAGGGTGTCAGAATGACAGAAGGAAATTAAATAAATGGGACAAGTCCCTACGGTGAGGAGAGTAGGGACGTATCAAAGAATGAAGTCGATAACACTGTTTGGGAACCTGTTGTATCGTATAAAGCACGCTATACCTAATATTTATACGACACGCCTCATGTTTAATAGATTTGTAAAGGCCACAAATATATGGCTACATACAAGTACAGCTATTTTCTGTTTTAAGTCCATAAAAATATGATTAATGAGAAAACTAAAGAATATTTTGATTAAATCACAGCGGAATTATCTTGGTTTATAGAGAGGGGTTTCACAAAATGAGACCAAACACGTCGCCTGCCCTTAATCTTAACGTCGAATTAAATTAGGGCGTGCACACATTAATATATTAATGTGTAGAGACAAGACTATCGAGTGGAAAGATCACAGACCAGTACAACAATGGCGGACAACGTGGGGACTGGTGAGATAACAAAATCTAATTGAAACATTGCTGGCAGCGGCATTGCGAGGGTTGATTTTAGTATTGGGATTTTAAACAGTTAGTTTTAAATTTAGACCGAGAACAACTTACATAGACCAGATCAAAGAAAGTGGACGTCAAGATGTTAGCACAGGACAGAGACGGTTGGAATGGTCTCCATCAACAAGGTCCAAGAACCTTGAATTACAGACGAAGAAGAAGTTTTAAATTAATAAAAGAGTTTATTGAAGTTAAAGTCCACAAAAAACATAACAATTATTACTATAAAAATATGTAGCTTCAATCGTACAACGGGTAAGATATTCATATATACAAAAACAAATAATTAAATAATTTTCATATACTATTGGAACGTCAGTATTCAAGACAGTCTTAGAATTTTCTTCACCAAAGCGTAACAAAGTGTAATTATGCGACACATCTAAACAAAGTTCACGTATGGCTAATTTGGCTAACAAGGGGTGGTTCGGGCAAGGGTTACGTCGCATACCGCAATTAGTTGTGACGTAGCGAACTAATGACTTGGAAGTCTAAGTTTCTGCAACGTGCCATGTTCGTAGCACGTGACCGGTCAAATATTGTTTACATGACTACGTGTTGCAGATTAGGGCACGCTTGTTGAAGATAATTGACGATATTCTTATCATACAAACCTTGCTGAAGACATGACACGATGATCACTTCTGCGAACTTTAATAGGGGTCTCTATAGTTATGAAAATGTTTACGTTGGATCTAAAAATGCAATAATATAAAAGAAATTATGTTACTGTTTTGTAGATAATTGGAGACCTATTCAACTTTACATAAGCTTTAACAATAAGAGTAGCAATATGCTAAACATTTATTGATTTAATAAACTCAGTTGAGTGTAGAACTTTCTCGAAGTTCAATTTTATCAGTTTGTGCAGTGAACTGGTAACATTTATCGTCATCTCTACCTGGAATATTAAGATAGAGTCGTTTTTCATTAAAGAAACTGGCTAGTTAGTATTGCCATCACTTTTGATCGCTATTTACACACCAAATTGTAAGAAATTCTATTTCTAAACTCATTCTCTCAAAACAAATCAATGTTTCGATACTTCTTTCCACCTAGGAAAAATAAAATCGCAAAACAAATTTTAATTTGTTTTTCCTTGAATCGGACACCGTGCTTGGAAATCGAAAACTATTTGTACATTCAATCTCTAACGACGTCGAGAGATGTTGAAAGAGCTCTTTTATGTCTACCCAATGTCTTCAAAGCTTAGATTCCATTCGCTCGATCTCATTCATTCGTTCTTTTCTCTATTAAGAATTTGTATTGAAAGCATTTACAAGGAAAATAAATGTCGGTAGCCGTTTGAAGTCGTAAGAACAACGTCTGAGCTGCGGCGCCGAACTGTCGTTGCAGTACCACAATTAATGAATACATTGATATCGTACTACTGGATGTGGCTTCATATTACTTGTTAGAAAATCAAGAAATAAATTAGAAGTTAAAGTGTGTTCACATTTATTTAATTGAAACAAACTGGTGCTTACTTATAAATTATTAGCAATATAATTGAATACACATAGAAACACTTTTTTATTACATTTGAAATCTAGCGTGGACTTAAAAAAGTAAGCTTTAAGGAGATTTCAAATAAAAAAAAATCATTTTAGTCAAATTTTCTATTGTAAACTGTTATCCAAAACTTATCAATTCCTAGACGTATAAAGAATAAATGTGGCATAAGAACAACCGGACATGGGTTTACGCAGAGCGCTGTTATTTATCGTCATGTATCGGAAGTGCCGCCGACTGAGAACCTCCCTGCAGCCTACGTACCGCTGAACATTGATAGAGATATACAACAGTTATTTACTATTCTATAACTTATTAGTACCACAATTTTCAGATAATTTCAAAATTATTCCTAATTTTAATCAACATGATAACGAAATCAAGCCTTTTTTACTTCTACATTTGGAAAATCATTATAAAATGTGGTAATTTGTAGTTAGTCTATTATGTTGTTTATTTTATCGTAAAGAATACCTTCTAGTCATTAATATCATATGATCTGGAAGCTCGTTAGGTGAACTCAAGTGTGACTTGCTATAATCTGAGAAAGTGTGTCAATCGATGACGGTTGCATTAATTGTCTAGTTTTAATTTTACTACATAATTACTATTTTATAGGAATAATAAAAGCAGAATATAGATCAATCCGGAACCAATAATTTATTATATTAGCAATTAGACCATATCTAATGCGAACACTAAATAAAAAAACGTATTTAATAGTTTAGTTTAGTTTATTAATTTAGTTTGAAAATTGTAGCTGGCAGAACGAATACACAATAATATTGGTTCTATCATCTATGGTTTCTAAGTTTGTTGGTTTTAAAAACAAATATCTTAGCAATATTAATATAAAAAATAAATTCAAAAAGCCACATATCCCAGTTCATTGATTCGACTTTACAAATAATCGAAGTATCCAACTTTGTCGTTCAACGGTATTTCTAAGGGCGCTCGCGGACGGATTTATTCGACACAAAGCTGCGATAAGGCTGTTTACAGAAGGCCCAACATTAATATCAATCACCAGAGGTAGGGACGCGTCTATAAGTGATAAGGTTTTCAATAGAAAGGCCGCGGTAAGTTTTTGCGAACACTTCGGGTCCGGATTTCGTACAAAAACTTTGAGGTTAGTTTAATAAGCTGGCGAAGCTTGCGAAGGTCGGATGGCCGATAATGTTGGAAGAAATTTCTTTGCGATTTATGTGATAAACTTTTATTAGGGTTTTAGGTAAATTTAGGATAAGAAAATAGGTGGAAAGTTCTATAATATTTTTTATCAAATCGTTAACAGCCGATCTAGTTAGGCTTAGAAATAAAAATACACATTAAATTAAAAACTTAAAAACCTGAATGATTCCCCTACCCGAATCGAACAGATAATTTTATCCAAATCGGTTCATTTCTTTTGTCTACAGGAGATTACAATTAAATTGACTTACATTCAAAATAACAAACATAAAATCCCCAATATTAACGCTTTTTTGCTTCATTGATTTGCATGTTAACATCTAAGCGGTATGTTAGCAAAATCCTTAGCAAGTAAAAGCTAAGGCGAACGTATTTATGTGTCTGTGGAGTAAGCGCCACATAAACAACTGACTGTGCACGGAACAACAATTTATTGTAGTACTGCTACTGGGAACGCCCTGTTACATTCAATTTGATTGAACATACGAGTAGAGCATTAGAAATTATTTGCACATTTTTTAATGTAATATGTTAAAAGAAAGGTAAAAATAAAACTTCGTATACTGAAAGAATAATTTAAAAAAACACGTAATATATTTATGTAAAAATGGGACTAACTTTTTTGCATCGAAATCCCGTAAATCGGATCAGAACTCGCTGCGTAATTCTCGTACATACATAAATAACTCATTGATTTGATAACCTCCTTCTGTTGGAAGTCGCTATAAAATAATATTGTCGTTGCCTTTTCGTCTGCTAATCTATTAAAGACACCACTTTAAATATATTCAAATTTACATAATTTTAAAATACTTGGCTAATTTCTTAAGGTAAAACTAATCAGTAAATTGACACGATTTTCGGTAAAACAACATCAATTCAGTGTCAGGACGCACCCTGCCTTTCTGAGACATCGGACATTACTAAGCTCTTCCATCACCCTCCTGCCCTGTCATACCCTAATGAACCCGATTGCACTTCGCAAAACTTTTGTCTATACCTTTATAAATACTTAAATAGAAAGTATACGCAAAGTTAGGTCTTTAATATAAATAACTACTATTAGTAGCAACTAGCCGATTTTAGGAAGATTAGAGCTAATAGTGCAAAGGTAATTTATAAAATTAACCCTTAATCTAAGCGCCAGATGAAAGAGATGGTGGTAGTCCTATTACCTATACTACAATATTATAAAGAGGAAAACTTTGTATCTTTATACGTATTGAAGTAACTCAAAAATTACTGGGCCGATTTCAAAAATTCGTTCACCATTAGAAGGCTACACTATTCCCGAGTAACATATACTATATTTCTTAATTCCATGCTTGCGAATTCGCGAACAACATTCTTTGTTATAATTTACATGATAAATACTCAAAATACTATATATTTTTTATGTTAACTTCGTCTATCATCCAAAGAAATTATATTAAGATGATTGTTGTAAAATATTGTGTTTATATCATTGTTGTAAGTAAATAAATAACTTTATTTCATGATATATTATTTCTGTTAGGTCTCTTAAGTCAGAATGAGCGGCGACGATTTGTCTCCCGCGTTTATAAGACGTGCAGAGAAATGGCTGCAGTTTCGCGACCTGCTGCACGTTAATCAAAAACATAATGGTCCCTGAGAAATGTTATCAGTAACGGAGAAAGAATTTACTACAGAATTTAATTTATAAATAAAATATAAATATTAATGTCTTTGACAAAGAATTTAGTGTTAAAGCTTCAATGTCAAATTAAAATAGTGTTTTAAAATATTTCTCCCTTATTCCGAAAAAATACTGCGATAAACGAGGACCGATTATACGATACTGGAGGACACTCGGAACTAAATAAGATAGAACATGGTCTCATTGGACCAAATTATCTATCCTAAGAAGTACCAGGAACAAGGATGTTCTGTATTTTGGAATAAGTTTTATGAATGTACCAGTACCAAACGTAGAAAGTACAACAGTAATAACGCTGATTCTCGTTTCGGAATAAAGCGCTTTAAACACCAATATCAAAGCAAACTCCGAAGTATTATTCACCTAAGATTATTTAGCAAAAACAATATTTACTATCGGTAGATACACATACATTTATTTTTAACTAGCTGTTGCGCGCGACTTCGTCCACGTGGAATTAAATAATATAGCCTATATTACTCGGGTATAATGTAGCTTTCTAATGGTGTTCAGTAGTTCTTGAGTTATTTCAATACAAACAAAATACAAAAATTCAAAGTTTCTCTCTTTACAATATTAGTATAGATAGATAAATAATTTCATAAGAAAACATTTATAAAATACAATGATTAAGAGCTTAATCGTTATCCGAGAGTGGAGAGCAAGGCTGTGGGCACAATGCCATTGTGCGACCGCTGCCGGTGAAATTTCATTTTTCATTCCGCGATGTTTTCCTGCTCTAAGAAAAGTGCAAATGACGCCGACATCCGACGAAAGCAGGTCGTCGAGACAGCGACACAATGGCTACCATGTAAACGGGCGGTTACTTTTATTTCATTGTATTTTTTTTTGTATTTACGTTTTGTTAGTTGACAGCAATGTTACTGTGGATTACCACTGTTGGTACCTTAGGTAAATCCTATATCCCTATTACAACTGTGGAATAACATATGTTATTAATATACCGGCATAAGTAAAGATTTCAAAGTTTCAATAGATTTTAATATATTCCAATTACTTCGTCAGCAAACGAGCAGCGGGAACACCCATGTTATCAACTACGCCTATGGACATCTGCAATACCAGAGGAATCACAGATGCGTTGACAGCCTTGTGAATGCTAAGTGATATAAAAAAAAGGTTTCGACCCATGACTGGCTCCTTTTTCCGCAATTCCACAACTAGCGCGTATTTTGCGTGAATACACATATCTTTGAATTTGTTCGCCGATATGTGCAGGTCGGGTAAACATGTATATATGAAAATCGAAAAACACATTGGTACACGGCAGAATTTGAATTCGGGACCTTCAGTTTACAAGTCAAGAGCTACACCCCTGAGCCACCGACGCTCTTATGTAAAGTGATACGCTCGCCTCTTGGATGAGCGTTTTAACCGCCCGTTTGTGCAGCCGTCAACAAAAAGTAGGAAATGTTAACATCGTTCGGTTGTAGATTAAGGCATTCTGCCGTCTCCATTGTCTAATTGTCGCATTGTTCGTCGCTCGAGGCGCGTGCGGATGCTCCAAGGAACAGCGTTTGTAAACCATTTACGATATTTATACAGATTAAACGTTGTGTTGTTTATTCAACGTTCTTATTAATTGTTAAATGATTTAGATTTATTTTCTAAGTTTAAAGCCGGCTATAAGCGTGGTCTTTTAACTGTGCAGGTAAAACTAAAAAAGAGGTTGCATAATTTTTTTACTTTGAAAATGATTTGATAAAAACTGTTTTTCATTGTGCAGAGGAAAACATAAAAATACTTACTAAATTTGTTTTAAATTTTTGATTCCGTGAACGTCTTTCTTCAATAAATTGTATATTACAACTCAAAAACTTAACGTGTAGGCATAAGGGGCGTTTTTTAACAGCATAGTTAAAACTGTTCAGTTAAAAAACTGAACGTCCGTGGCCGGCTTAACTCTCCTTAGTAATGTAAACTTCTTAACAAACTCTACTTATTAATAGGGATTAATAAGTGTAATGTAAAAGAAGGGTCTTTTACATATTATTTTGAAACTTTTGTAGGTTAAAATGAATAATAGTTAAGTAACTAAATATTTAATAACAATTGTCTTGTATACAAATACAAATACAAATAATTTATTGATAATATAAATTACACGTCTTTTAAGGAAAAATAATTGTGTTAGTTAATAAAAAACTAACAATTTATATAAGAACAACACGGTACTAGTGAAGCTAAAAAAATTCTTCTACTGAATAAAAGGCTTTCTGTAGCAGCCAAGATTTTAATTTAGTCCGAAACGAAGCGAGGCTGGAAGCCGCTGTGACTTGGTCCGGCAGCCGGTTGTAGATAGCGGGCCCCATGACGCGCGTCGACTTCTACTACTAAACCCTTGTTCGCATTAGGATAGAATTTTAATCGAGTAGAAAGTAGCAAGTATCCGTACAAAGGATTTACTAATCTACGCTACTTAAATGTTGCTGTTCGGACTTGTTTAGTTACTAAATGACTTGCTACTTGATTAAAATACTATCCTGGTGAGTTCAAGGCTTAAGGGCTTTACACACCATTTTTTTTTACTTTTTGGGATCTTTCTGATTCTAAAATCGTTGTTACTAAATGTCTAGTAACCTATTGTTATTTTAACCTGATTTACTGCAAAGTAATTTCTTTACATTCAAGTATTTAACCGCCTAACATTGTGTTGGTAGCGTTGTGCGCCTCTCTTCATAATAAGAAGCCCGGAGCGCTCCATCTCTCCTCTCCAGCCTGTGGACATGCCTATGAATATATTTACTCTATCTCATGGTGTTTTTGTTACATCGTCCTTAAATCTAAGTGTGATTGAATAAGATAATAAACTCTAACAAAAGTACTCAATATCTGTCAACTTCTTGCTTTTTAAAGGTTTCTGAATATTCAATCATATATATCTAAAGTATATAAATTACTGATAAAAGATCGCCTTACATTGTTTTTTTTAAATTAGACAAATATACGATTAAACGACGATCCTGTCATCATGGCGACATATTTATAATTTACTTCCTGTTTTTCGCGACTTCGTCCGTGTGGAATTAAAAAATATAACCTTTGTTATTCGGGCATAATGTAGCTTTCTAATGGTGAAAGGATGTTTGATATGGGCTCAGTAGTTCTTGAGTTCTTTCTTCTCTTTATAATATTAGTATAGATAATAACCCCAAACCAATTCTCGCAAAAGGATGATCACGTATTCATTTAGATTATAGTAAAACATAATAGGTAAACGCTACGTTGAACATGGATGTGGTACAAACATCGTTCGAGACCACAAAACCCTTGCGTGCGGCCAATCTGAGCGGCGATGACGCAGCGGTTTTATGCTCAATGAAGTAGGGCGGTGGAGCCATTCTAATAGCGGGGAAATAAATTATTAGTTTAAAATTATAATAGTTCTTTCACTGTTTAAACTTCTAAACTAGTCGGTACCGTTACCGGATCTTAATAACGTGAGTGTAGCCGTTTTTATTTACTAATAATAGTTACTTAATTTCAAAACACAAAAACTACTGAGCAGATTTCAAAAATTCTTTCACCGTTAGAAAGCTACGTTAACCCCGAGTAACATAGGCTTTTTTATCACATCCGCACGGACGAAGTCGCGAACAACATCTAGTTTGTATATATGTTAAATGGCGTCTGACACCAATATTCAATCTCTAACAATTTCTCTATTACAGTATTTTACTATCCTTTCTTTATAATTTGGTTCTTTAACCAATCTAATAATCGATATAGCAATTGAAAAACTTTATTATATACGACCTAATACGGGTTGAATTAAGGAAATAGTCTTACCCAAAAGTAAAACCACAACTTTTTTTTTATTTGTAATTTTAATATCTAAGTTACCGCTTTCAGTGTAACTCCACGCGGTGGCTAACGAGCAAAAACCTCTGCGCGCACCGCGTCCCGAATTACCGAGATTTCGTTTAATTACAAGGCACTGAGCGGTAACCGGCGACCCCATCTCTAACACTATGTCATCGTGACGTCATTAGCGTAAGCAGAATTGTTTAATGTTTGAAAGGGCTAGTGATTAAGTTCCTATCCTATTTGCAACATCTAGGTCTACTTATTTATACTCGTAATATCAGTACAATGATTTTGTAGAAGAGTGACGGCGTTATGGACGAACAAGATCTTACTATCGTGTTAAATTGTCTTTATACATTATAGCTGAAACGTCAATAAAACACGGCGGGTGGCAACGAACTGATTTATTCTCATTTTTAACTTACCCTCAACATATATAAAATATACTTTGGCGCTAAGACCTTACATCTCTCCCCACTAAGCTTACAACATACTACTTTTAATTAACCAAAACCTCCCACTTCAAAACTAATTAAGTAATATTAAA
>QDHC01004411.1:41407-55563 GCA_013186455.1 Papilio dardanus tibullus | reverse complement strand
AGGGGCGCGGGGGGCACGGCCGGGGCGCGGGGCTCGAGCGCTAGTCCCGCGAACATGTCGTGGACGTCGGCGTGTGGCGCCGGCAGCCCGGGCTCGCTGGGAGCGCTCAGCGCGCGCTCCATGGCCCTGCACAAGCACAGGAGAGCACAGTAAGGAGGAGGCGCAGGTCGGTGGCGGGGGCGTACACGGCGGAGGCCTCACTTGGAGTCGTCCTGTATGGCGCTGAGCTGCTCGAGCTTAGCGCGGTGCTCGGCCTCCACGGCGGCCACCATGTGGCGCACGAGCGCCGCCAGCGCATTGAACTGGCTCAGCGTCAGCCCGTTCTCCACGCACAGCGGGATCAGGAACGGCAGCACCTTCGTCGCCATCACCTCCTTCGTTAAACCCAGCTTCTTATGGCTCAGCGCCACCTTGTATATGCCTTACAAAACAAATTCAATTCAAACTAAAATTAAATACACATTTTTAAAATATTATAGATCTCAAGAAACATACCTAAAATTCCCATCAAAACGGCGGGCTCCCGAGACGGTATCTGCGGCAGGAAGGGAATGATCTCGTCCAACACCAGCCACTTGTCCAAGTGCTCCAGCAGCTTGCCGAGGCAGAGCAGGCAGTTGACGCGCACGGAGACGTGTGCGGTGGCGAGACAGAGCCGCTTGATGCGCGGCAGCAGCGCGTTCTTCATGGCGGGGTAGTCGATGAGCGCGGCGAAGGTCGGCAGCACGCACAGGCACAGCTCCTGGATCTGCTGCGCGTCCGCCTCCAGCGCGCGGTACAGCATCGGCAGGATGTCGCTCTTCACCTCCTCCCCGGGGGTCAGCTTCAGCAGAAGTTCCATTTTTTGCATAAATATGAGAAGAATCTGTATCGGTTCTTGAATCAACATAACGGGCTTCAGGACGGGCAGTATGTACTTGACGTACTCCTCTTTGGTAGAGTTCTCCGCGATGAGCAGGACGTTGGGCAGCACGAAGGGCACCATGGGCGGGTTCACGAACTCCTTGCTGAGGCACGGCAGGATGCGGTATATACAGATGCGGTGAGGCATTTTCTGTATAACTTGGGGAAGTCCTTTGTAAAATTGTGACTTTTGTAAATTGTCCCACTGGAACAGGGAGTCTAGATAGTTTAATGTTTTCACTCCAACGTCTTCAAAGTAGGGAATCTGGCAATTAAAAAATTATACAAATATGTTATTATTTTTAGACGATAAGAAAGTTAATTTTATAAATGTATTCATGACATGACTAACTTTTAAAAACTGATGCGGATCGGGGCGCAGCTCCGGCGTCGTGTTCAACATCAGCTTCACGTACTCCCGGAGGCCGTCGGTGACGCACAGCAGCCGGGACTGAGGTAGGTTCCTCAGCTCGTTGGCAAACTTTTTGAACTTAGTGTAGTCATTGCCCACATTCCCTAGTGTCTGGTGCCCCGTGCTGTGCAAAGTGTACATCAACATACCCAGCGAGTAGATGTCACTGGCCGGGGAGTGACTCGCAGTCAGTATGTACTCAGGCGGCAGGTAGTCGAGAGCGGGCTGTGTGAGGGGGTGCAGCGCCGGGCAGTATTCCATGAACGGCCAGCACGGGGCCGCACCGGGAGGACTCTGATTAGCTATGCAGAAATCAAAACCAAATATTTTCCAAGCCCCTTGCTGGTTCACTACTATTGATTCGGGACATATGTTGTGATGTAGGAGCTTCACGTCGTTGTGGAGGAACGCCAGGCCCTCGGCGATCTGCATCAAACCATATTTTATTTCTACTTCATACAATTTATAATTAACCAAATTATTGGGAATGGGTTGTGGCATATTTTCCGTGTTGCCCAAAATATTAGCCAGACTAGCGAAGACGGGCTCCGAGGCGAATGCGAGACTCTCGCGGCTCTCCTCCAGGCCGTGCTGCACCGTCAGCAGCTGCGGGTGGCGCAGCTTCGTCAGCTGCACGACGCCGCGCCGCACGATCTCGATCATTACATCTCTGTCGGCTCTCGGCCAACGCTCCACAAGCTTCTTCTCAAACACAAATATAGAAGCTTCTTGTTTCGTTGACTTTTTGTATCCTTTATATACTTTCCACAGGAGACCTAAAAATTAAATGAGAGAAGGTAAAATAAGTCGACCTATGTGAGTGTTGTGTTGACCTACGTTATAATATTATAATAGCGCATACACAAACAAACTCTTTTACCTGGTCCAGCGCTCGCAATAAATTGTGTCGCTTCAAATTCTCTTGTCACAGGATTTCCTGGTAGAACACCGGATAACTGGGATACAGTATTGCTAACTGATGAATAAAACTTGTTAAAAACTTCCATTTTTATAATAAAAAAACTTTACTTTCTTTTGACCAAACAATATTTATTCATCACAAATGCTATTGGCGATTGACATTTTGACGAAATACTGACTGCTGACATCTGACATTGACGTAATTTTACCTTTTACCGCACCATAAAAGCAAGGATCGGCAAAGTTGCTGGGATTTGTAGTTTACTTATCCACTCAAAAAACTTTTACAATTCTGTTTGCTTGACCCGAAAAAATAGATAAAAAGTCACATTCTTCAGAGATATCGCTAAAACATCAATATTTTTCAGAAAGCAAGAGATTAAAAACTTATCATTTAAATTTTATTTTAACGAATGCTTGGTGTAAGTTCACAGCACACGCCTAGGTATTAGATGAAACTTAAAAAATAAAATGACGACCTGACGATGACATCTCACTGACACTTGTCACTTGTTTGACATATGACACCTCGTTTTGTCTTGTTTTGTTTTTATTTTCTAAAATATTATAGCCATATTAAACCATTTAAAGTGTTCATATTGAAAACCGACTACACTGTCTTATATCTGTTGCATTAAAACAAATTTCAATCAATCAAGCATTACAAATCGAAGTGGACATAATGGAAATCTAAAATGTTGATCCGAGTATACAACATCAATATATTTTTAATATTGCTCGCTATTACTATTGTTGTATCGGAAAGTGACCCGTATTCTAAAGAGCCGTATCGACCGTTGGGTCCCCTCGTGAAGTGCAACTTCTTACCTCTGGAGTTCCTCGACTGCGACGAGCCCGTGGACCACAAAGGCAACGTGTCGGCCAAGGCGGCCGTCGGTCACGGCTGTTTGAAGTTCGGTGGAGTGAGATATGAGAAAGTGGAAAGAACAAAAGTTCAGTGCAAAGTTTTAGATGGCATTGAGTGTTTTGGTTCTCGCAGTTTTCTTCGTGACGGTTTCCCATGTGTGAGGTATTCCGGACATTACTTCACGACCACCTTGATATACAGCATACTACTTGGATTCCTGGGCATGGACAGATTTTGTCTGGGGCAAACAGGTACAGCGGTGGGCAAACTCTTAACATTGGGTGGCCTCGGTATCTGGTGGATAGTTGATGTCATTCTTCTCATAACCAACAGCCTGCATCCAGAGGACGGCAGCAACTGGAACCCCTACGTATGAAATACTGACAACAATCTTGACTCTCACAACTCTTAACAAAAGAAAAAGGCTCTTCTAATAATTAAGATAATTTGTGTAATTAAATAAATTTATAACTTATTTTTGTTTTAATTCTGTAACAATAGAATGATACATTTCTACAATACACAAAGATTTATTTGAATCTAATCACATTTTTGGATTTCATTATTCAAACAGCAGAGGTTTTTCTTTCTATAAAAAAGTTATAGATATATGTGGAACTTGAGGGAACAAATCTGTGCTTCCTCTCTTGTTGCAGATGGCCACAGACATCAGTGACTACTTTTTGTTGAGTCTTAATGCCTGGTATTAGTATGGCTGTTATAATCAACATTTATAGTTTTACTGTAGTGTATTTAGTATTAGCATTGTACCCGGGCGAAGTCGGGGCGGGTCGCTAGTGTATAATACATAAAAACCTTCCTTATGAATCAATCTATCTATTAAAAAAAACCGCATCAAAATCCGTTTTAATGATTCAAGCATATATAGGGACAAACAAAAAAAGTGTGATTGTTTTATATAAAAGCGTAGATAATCAATTTACAACAATAGTTAGTTAAGCTATTGCTGTTGCGCCCCACTTTCCCGGCGGAATTAAAATATATTGTATTTTTCGAACGGTGAAAGCATTTTTGATAGTATATATACTAATAGAGGAAATAATGGTCACTTTGGACCTAGGAACGTGTATGGAAAAGCTATTTATTTATTTACCTACATGAAAAAATGCTTTAACGTGAAACGTAATTCAGTCATTTTCGTTTTAGGATTTGATCGGTTCGCCAGAGTATCAAAGAGCTGATCTTTTGGTCTGTGGTCTTCTGGTAAGTCAACTTGACAGTTGACGTTGACATCTGATTAATGTGCCCGTCATGTCCTGTCAAGTCAATTTGTCAGGCAAACTAAAATATAAAGAAATATTGTTTATTATCAATTAATTATTTATGTTATAAGACATAAGAATCATAACTTTAAATATAGTCTTTCAAGATAAATATCAAGGAAAGGCGTTGTAAAAATGACGACAAATGTGCGCGCCTCTGTGTCGCAGATATTGCGAAATAAAGATGAAGGTGGCGAGGATGAGGAAGAGCCAAAGAAAAAGTCAAGAGAAGACTGGAGAAAAGCTAAGGAGCTAGAAGAAGCTCGTAAGGCTGGAACTGCGCCAGCGGCGGTCGACGAAACAGGTACTTACCGCGGCAAAAACGTTGCACTAGTTGGATCGAAGAAGTACTATTATTATCATGCCCGAAAAGATGTCACACAGCAAAAGTTGTTTTGTGCATTGTTTCCACTAATTATAATACTAATATATACTAATTGTCGTAGGCAAGGACATAAACCCCCACATTCCCCAGTACATATCGTCGGCGCCGTGGTACTACGGCACGGCGGGCCCCACGCTCAAGCACCAGCGCCCCCAAGCCGACCGAGAGGGAGACTTCACTAGACTCGACACATACTACAATAAAGGAGTTGACACTGTCAGTATCATGTCTTGTATTTTGATAACATTTTATATTTTCACTTTTTAATACGTGTATTATAAAATGTTGTGTATCTTCATCTGTTTGCAGACAAAAGTAGCAACAAAATTTAGAAAGGGAGCCTGTGAAAATTGTGGAGCATTGACACATAAAAAGAAAGATTGTCTAGAGCGGCCGAGGAAGGTAACATATATGTCTCAAGGATATTTATAAAAAATGTAATAAAGTTAAATACAAGGATTGTCTCCTCCCCAGTCTCATCCTGCTCCTATAGGGATGGTAGTCAGGCTCAATAGATAGTTAAGTTTTTTATTGTTAGATTGGCGCAAAGTTCTCTAATGCGGCGATAGCTGCGGACGAGTTCAACCAGCCCGACCTGAACCTGAGCTACGACGGCAAGCGGGACCGGTGGAATGGCTATGATCCGGAGCAGCATAAGGCAATTATTGAGGAGTACCAAAAAGTGGAGGAAGCCAAGAGAGAGCTGAGAGCTAAGAAGCTGGAACAAGGTGCGATGGAGTGAACATGTTAAGATTTTTTATTTTATTTTTAATTATTTTATTGGTTTGTGTTTCTTATGTTTGGATTTGTTCCCATTACAGTGTATTGGTTTATACTATTTTTGAGAGTTAAAGTATTACTCAGCACAAAAATATTATGGTCACATTTATTTTATGTTATTTTTAGACCCAACAGCTACAGAAGGTGATGACAACGAGGAGGAGGATGAAGACAAGTACGTGGACGAGGTGGACATGCCCGGCACCAAGGTACACACACACACACACAATACATAATAGTTGGTAGTACAAGTGACAAATAATAGGGGTGAATTTATTTGCAGGTGGACTCCAAACAACGGATTACAGTGAGAAACTTACGCATCAGAGAGGACACGGCCAAGTACCTCAGGAACTTGGATCCAAATTCAGCGTACTACGACCCCAAGACCCGCTCCATGAGGGACAACCCGAATCCCAGCGCCGCCGAGTGAGTCCTCTGCACCTTAGTGACAGGCTGTGTGTGTGTGTGCGGTGTGAGTACAATGAGATAATGTTGTGTGTAAGGTGCGAGTACCTGGGGGAGAACTGGGTGCGGTTCACGGGCGACACGGGCGCGCACGGCGCGGCGCAGCTGTTCGCGTGGGAGGCGCACGCGCGCGGCCTGGACGTGCACCTGCTGGCCGAGCCCACCAAGCTGCAGCTGCTGCAGCGGCAGTACGACGAGCGCAAGAGCCTGCTCAAGACGCAGGTGAAGCGGTCCGTGCTGGAGCGCTACGGCGGCGCGGAGCACCTGGAGGCGCCGCCGCGCGAGCTGCTGCTGGCGCAGAGCGAGGTCTTCACGCGCTACAACCGCGACGGCACGCTCGTGCAGGGGCCCGAGAAGCAGCTCGCCAAGTACCAAACAATATTTATTTATTTATAATTGTAATCCTTGTTTGCCCTCTTTGCCGTAGTAATGTAGTGACGTGCGCGCGCAGGAGCCGGTACGCGGAGGACGCGCTGCTCAACAACCACACGACGGTGTGGGGCTCGCACTGGCGCGACGGCCGTTGGGGCTACAAGTGCTGCCACTCCTTCGTCAAGGTTTCCCATTTACTCTCAGTATGTTGTACTGTGTCTGTGTGTGTGTGTGTGTGTGTGTGTGTAACGCGCGGTGTTTGCAGATGTCGTACTGCGTGGGCGAGGCGGGCCGCGCGGCGCTGCTGGACGCGCCCGCGGAGCGCCCCGACCTCGCGGATAACAAACACAAACACAACAAAGGTATAATACATATTGTTTGTACCTGTGTTGAGTTTTATTTATGTTGACGTTTAATTTAAAATAAAATTCTCTCAGAAAAACCTGAAAAATCTTCATCGACGGAATCCAGCGCCGACGGCAGCGGTTCCTCGGAATCTGAAAGCGACACCAGGTCTAAGACGGAGAAGGTGAGTCGGAAGAAGAAGAACAAGAAGAAAGCCAAGAAGAAAAAGAAGAAGGACCAGAAGAAAGAAAAAACATCGGACGATAAATTGAAAGAGGTAGGATTTGTATTTTGAATGTATAGTTTTAATATTAATCGCATTAAAAAGTAAAGGTGAAGTACAAGACGCGATGAATGTGCAGGCGCTGGAGGAGGAGGAGCGCAGCGCGCGGCGCGCGGAGCGCCAGCTGGCGGCGGGCGAGCGCAAGCGCGCCTACAACAGCATGCAGGAGGTGCGCGCGCCCACCGACCACCAGCTGGAGGCCTACCTCATGAAGCGCAAGCGGGACGAGGACCCCATGGCCCACTTACTTTAATAATAACACACGCTGACAAACTTTACCTCTTTTATTTTTTTCCCCTCCTCGAGATACCCTTTTATTTCCCAGATGAATTCATTGAAAAGTTTTTGCTGTTCTTTAGGGTATGGCTTCATTAGACCGAGTTGAGGATAAGAACTGAGAATTTTGCTTCGGGGTGAGGCCGTTTTTTGCGTAACATCGGTCTAATGAAACCGTAGGGTTAGAGTTTGTTATAAAAAGAGTTCTTTAGAATTTTATCACATGCAATAATGTGCATAATCTGGGATTATCTAAAGTACATGCTCTACAAAGCGATTTGATAGCGAACATCAAAAATGTATGGAACTAACATTGACGTTCGATATCTCACACGTGACAAGCACATGACTTATCGAATGCGACTTTCATACATTTTTGTCAATTCCATCAGCGATATCGCCAATCGAAAGATAGTTAGGGTAACTCTCCTGAAAGATCTAAATAATCTTCAAACGAACCATTTTTATATGGCAATACAGTCAACTTTCTAAACGTCAGAGTTCCAATGCCTCAATAAATTAAAAAAAATCTAAACGTCAGATTTTGTTTCATTCATGATTGAGTGACGTTCATATCATGTCAATTTTATTTCCCTTTTGATAGTGGGCAGTCTCTTTGAGTTTGTGATTGTTTATTTGAAATAAAACGTTATGATGGCTGAGGACACGACGGCCGACGCAACGAGAAGGTTGAATGTTAAAAAGCAGACGCTAGATGACGCATACGCAGCGCCGGCAAACTTCTTAGAAATTGACGTGGTAAACCCAATAACAACTATGGGTGTCGCAAAAAAACGCTACACCGATTATGAGGTTCGCATGAGGGTAAGTCTCCGGTGAAGTCATGGCGAGTATTTAATAATTGGATTAGGCGTCCGCGCGATAGCGACACGGTGTCGCGAAGTCGGTGGGCGTCTCTGCGGCCACGATCGGGCCGCGCTCTCCCATTCGACAATAATTGTGGAGGATGTGTTTCCTGTCCGCAGACCAATCTGCCCGTGTTCAAAGTGAAGGAGTCGAGCGTACGGCGGCGCTACAGCGACTTCGAGTGGCTGAGGAACGAGTTGGAAAGAGACAGCAAGGTGAGTGCCCTCGCGCTCTGATAAAGCTGTGATTTCGTGTTATCAATATATTGAAACAAAAGAGTATCCGCTCTCACTAACCCTAGGGCTTCATTAGACCGACTTCGCCGAAACAACGGAGATTTTGCTTCGGCGTAAGACCGTGTTTTGCGTGACATTGGTCTATTAAGGCCCTAGGGTAATTGCACAAAAAAAATCACAAAACTTGTAACATAGAGAAGTGCAGCATACCTCATACACGAGTCATCGCAACACACAATATTATAATCGTGTTTTATTCTTGATCAGGAATAATTTTCACATTTAATTGAATTAATAGCATAATTTATAGTTGTGTAATGTTGTGAGCACATAATTGCATTAGTGCAGTGTCAATGTGAGCCTAGCCCCCTGCCGGCCCATTCTCATCTAACTAATGCAACAAGTAGGATGAAACTAGATAAATATATTTTTGTAACATTTATTTATGTAAGACATTTCAAAATATCCTGTATCAATATTTGGGACATAGTTGCATGTACTTGTTGTCTTATCTATATATATAAAAGAGTAGACGTATTTATTAAAATCAGCGCACAGCCAAAACTACTGGCTGGGTAGAAACAGGTCCTAGAGACTTGAAATTTTGCATAGGCCTTTCTGTTACGACGTAAAAGTGCCCCTGAGAAAGGATTTTACGAAATTAAACCCCTAAGGGTCCGAAATGGGGGTCTAAAGTTTGTATGGAGCAATGTGATTCCTTTGTCAGAATTGCATAAAAATTGGAATGAGTGCTATTCATCATGAATAAATAACTTTGCCATTCAAGAATTTTACAAATTTCTACTTTGGGGGGCAAAAAAGAGGGGGTCAAATCTAAAAAAAAATTACGGCGTAGATACGAATCTTAGAATTTTGAAATTTTGCTCAGGGGTTTCTGTTATCACGTAGATAAGCTCCTAGAAAAGATTTTACGAAATTCAATCCTTAAGGGTCCGAAATGTGGGCCTAAAGTTCATATGGAGCAATGTGATTCCTTCTTCAGAATTGCATGAAAAATTGAATAAATGCTGAAAAAGCATGTAAAATTATTAATACCATTTAAAAATTATATAATTTTCAAAAAAACTTTGGTTTGAACTTCTAAATTCCACGCGGACGAAGTCGCGGGCGACCGCTAGTTATGAAATAAATACAATAATACAACCAATGTTTGACTGGATGTCAAGTAATCTCAAGAGTTGGTGCGAGCCAGTTTGACTGTATGTTTGTACACCGACATACGTATGACTAAGCAAGCGACTAATGCTGTCCAACTCGTTCACATATCTTTACATATTTCTTGGGCTAGTTGTAAATATTGTGAACTGTTGCGTGTCTCACAGTTTTTACAACAGTTCAAATCCACAATACTAATTGGCTTAAATTGGTATTATGTGACAGCATTTATTAAATAATAAAATCCAGTTATATTTATCGGGCATAATCATTGGGGAAATATGAAACTGTTTACAAATGACAACAACAGCTGGTAGTTTCATTACCTCAAATAAGTAAAACTTTTTCCTTCCCGTTTGGTAAATGAAACAGAAAGCAAGGTCAATCTATCATTGTATTCTCTGTCGCCCAGAATTTAAAAATAAAACTTATTAATTGGGCTATGTTCTTCATCTGTGCAATACTTCACGAACGCTCATTCAGTCCTGCTGGAGATAACTCCTAAAAAAAAACCATCCATTAATTCATTTAAACTTTCACATTTTATAATATTAGTATGTACTAGCGACCCGCCCCGGCTTCGCACGGGTGCAAATCGGTATAATGCTGATACTAAATACTGCAGTGTTTGCAATGCAAGCGCTAAAAATGTGTTGATTTACGACATCATATTAAAAACCTCTAAATGATCAGTGTTACTCTACTATATTGTGAATGTATTATACATGAAAACCTTCCTTATGAATCACTCTATCTATTAAAAAAAAACGCATCAAAATCCGTTGCGTAGTTTTAAAGATTCAAGCATATATAGGGACAAACATAAAAAAGGGTTATTGTTTTATACCATGTAAGGATAAGGATAATATGTTTTTAGTCAAAATGTCATTTTGTTAAATTAAATCAATGAAGCTTATAAGCATATGGTAATAATTGCAGATCGTAGTGCCGCCGCTGCCGGGCAAGGCGCTCAAGAGACAGCTGCCCTTCCGCGGCGACGACGGCATCTTCGAGGAGGAGTTCATAGAAGACCGCAGAAAAGGTATCTACCGGGTTTTATATCAATTTATGAAGACACAAGTTGAGAGATCATTGAATTGTTTATTAGTTAAAAGTAAAAAATGTAAAAAAATTACTAGAATTATTTTGAAGAAGCGAGTTAGCCTAAATTTTATCGATTTACATAATATAAACAAAGAGTGAAGTCGTGCACGCAATAGCAATTACACATCGAGGAACGTATTTATAATCTATACATCCTTCTACATATCTCCTTTTGGCTAAATGAAACGTGTACAAGGTAATAACAATTAGAGTATTAGAGATGGCGTTGTGTGATCTGTGGCGCGGAGACGGAGCTAAAGGCAGCTCCGTCTGCGTGCGATGTGCGAGCGCGGCGTCTTGCAGGTCTCGAGGTGTTCATCAACAAGATCGCGGGCCACCCGCTGGCGCAGAACGAGCGCTGTCTGCACATGTTCCTGCAGGAGCCCGCCATCGACCGCAACTACGTGCCCGGCAAGATACGCAACACGTAGCCGCGCCCTCGCCCCCGCCCCGCCACGCCCCGTCACGCCACGCCACGCAAACATTATTATATTCATTTGTTATCTTAGCCGATTTAAAAGAAAGTGTTCTTCTGATGCATAATAAATACGAATGAACCATTTCTCGTGTCGGTCAGTGTTCACACACACACACACACACATACACACAACTGTCGCAAACTTCCCGTCCTCTAAATTAATTACATACAATTATGCTATTCTGTCATCACGTAAACAAAAGCCAACGGAACGAGGAATAAGAAAGGCGAGAGGCAGCGGGGAGCCGGAAGGTGGCCTCGCGGCTCCTAGAACAACATTGTTATAATGTTTAGAAATTATTGTTTAAAATAAGCAATACTATTGAAGTCGTTAAATTTTAATTAAAATATATTTATCATGAGCCATTGGAAATGTAAGTTTGTGTTTAATCGTGTTGCTCTCCTCCGGGGGGATAATTTAACGCTTTTATATATTCTGCGCATATAAATCTCATTCATGTATAGTTTTGCTTATTTAAGAAAGTATATTTATTGCGAAGGGTCACTCGAAAGATGTACTGACACTGCCGCGCTCGTGCCGCGCGCTCGCGGGACGGGCCGGAGCGCGCGGCGCCGCAGTGTTCTCGATACTTAGCTGTAGTTAGCTTTAGTTGAACATAATTTGAAGATCAGAGTAAATGCAATAAGTTTTTGACGATAGTAAGGTCAAAGAGAAGTTATTTAAGATGAGGGGCTGAGTTCGCTCGCAGTACTGAGAGGAATATTATATTATGTATACATATTACGTTCGGTTCAGACTATTTATATGTTATACTGTATTGTGTCGATCATAATAGGATAATAAACAAATTTGCTATCATATCCTTTACTTTGTTTTCTTTCAAATAACCAAAACATCCTGAAAACACTGTCTATAAAGTCGAGTAGTAAGTACCATTTATCCGAACAAAGGATTTACTACTGTTCGGACTCGTTTAAGCCTAAACCTACGCACTAGGGTAGTAATTTAGTAACTAAACGTGTCCGAGCACCAATATTTTAGTAGAATAGATTAGTAAATCCTTTGTTTGGATACTTGACAATTGCTACTCGACTAATATAATATCCTAGTGAGGCTTTAATGAGTAAGGCTTTAGTGAGCAAGCGATCACGCTAACAAAACTATCAAATATTTACAATTACGAGAATGCATCGCATACGATGTGTCTCATCACGTACAAGGGAAGCTGATTAAATGCTAAAAAGTGAGAACTTTAATTCAGGAAAATTAGAGCAATAGACGGGGAAGACTTAACTTTTTACTTGACTTGACTTAACTTTAACTTAGTTGATCCGCTGCTCGTTTGCCCCCTTCGCCTGCGGGACGGCGCGTGCGCAACCAGCGCGCCTCGCGTGGCGCCGATAACTTATTTTAGTTATATTGCTCATCTGATTTTACTCTCGTAAGGAACTTAGTTTTCTACTAATTGCAAACCAAACTAATCATACAATAGATATTAGATACCTTCACGGAAGTACTGTATAAAACTATTTACTGTAGTAAAAAAATAAATGCAAACTCAGTGTCATCGTTCGACATATGTAATCAAATTCTACATAAACAAATATAGCTTCTTACACTTTTATATAGAAACATACATTATAAGTTAGATTGTCGATATAAGGAAATGGGCGAGCCGACGCCGAGGAACGTGCGGTCGGTGAAGAGCCGGCTGGACACGATCAACCAGGCGGACGAATTCCTGTTAAAGCGTATGTCCACGATGAACAAGGTGCAGTCACACTTCCTGGTGCCCTCGGAGAAGCTGGACAAGGTGACGCGGCGGGTGATCGCGCCCTACGCGCAGATCGAGCGCAAGGGCCTCAAGGAGGAGGAGGCGCGCGACTCCTACCTCGACATCTCGCGCTTCCACGTCTTCCTCGAGGACACCGTCGACCTCCCGGCGCTGCTCTACGACACCGCCGCCGTGCTCAAGACCGTCACCGACAGCTCCGGTCCGCTTCTCATTACACAACACCTTACTGCGTTCTTACATCCGTTTACTTGTTACAATAAGTCCCGCTTGCAGGCGTCTTCGTGTACATCGTGGACAAGCTGAAGAACGAGATCGTTCTGATGACGAAGAACATCAAGAAGCCGGAGCGGCACGAGGTCAACATTCCTATAGGTGAGTCGCGTTTCCGTCTTCAAACGTGACTTAAAGAGCGGCAAACTTGTCCGGTAGAGTGAGTAAATGTTTGATTTGCGGCTCAGAGGAGGGCAAGGTGGCAGCCGCACACGTCGCGGCCACGAAGCAGTACCTGGTGGTGGGCGACGTGCAGCGCGACCGCCGCTTCGCGCAGGGCTTGCGCTGGGTGGACGCCAAGACGGCGCTCTGCATGCCCGTGCTCAAGCCCGACGGCGACTGCTACGCCGTGCTCGAGCTATACAGGACACTCAGCGAACCTTACGATGACGTGCGTAATGCTGGGATACATGGCGCCCACGCGTCGCGTGCTCGAGGAGGAGTGTTTGTTGCAGCGCGCGGTGTACAGCTGCGCGAGCGTGGCGTGGTGGGCGGGCGCGGCGGCGCACCAGGCGAGCGCGCGCGCCACCCTGCAGCGCGCCGCGCACCTCGACCTGGAGCTGCGCGCGCTGCTGCACGACTACTTCTGCGAGCGCGCCGCACTCGACACCATGCTCACCGACATGCTCGTACGAAGCCGCGCTGGAACCCTACGGCTTCATTAGACCCATGTCACACAAAAAATGGCCTTACGGCGAAGTAAAATCTCCGTTTATTGCGCGAACTCCGTCTAATGAAGCCGTAGGGTAAAGAAAAGACACGAGGTTCACGTCGCTTTAAGCTTGCCTGATTTTACGTGACCACCATTCCATCACGAATTGAAGAGGGAAGAGAATAATTTTGTTGGACAAGTTGTTAAGCGTGTTCGGTGCCTAGACACACAATGATAGCTAATTGTTGTCGTAAGTTATAATAGTTGTACGTAGTGGTAAAGAGTGGCGGCGTGCGACAGGCGATCGTGAAGTCTTTCAT
>QDHC01004391.1:85614-95990 GCA_013186455.1 Papilio dardanus tibullus | reverse complement strand
GGTGGCGCGGCGGCGGCGCGGCGTACCGTGGTGTCGGGCGGCAGGCGCTCGGTGCGTATGTCGACGAGGCGGCGGTCGTAGTCGAGGACGCGCGCGCCGTTGTGGTACCAGAAGATGTAGGCGGGCTCCTCCAGCGCCTGCGTCACCACGCACTTGAGGCTGACCGTGCTGCCCGCCTTCACGTACAGCTCCGACTCGCCCACGATCTCGATCTTTGGCACTGCCGGTACACATTACATATTGATTACGGGGCAAATTTTGTTTTGAGGTGCTACAAATATGCAAATCTGAAAACTATAATAACACTCTGTGTGATCAGATGGAAGCGGTGCGGGGCGCGGACTCACCGACTACGTTGAGCTGCACGAAGTGGCTCATCTTGGGTTCGGTGCCGACTTGGCACTCGTAGAGTCCGGCGTCGCGCGCCTGCACGTACTTCACCTGCCGACACGACACGCGCACACTCGTCAGCTGGCGCATTCCGAAACACACTTTATTTTTCATAACAAATGAAGAGTTCGTAACGAAAGAATGTGCAGAGCGGCTCTAGTTCAGAACAGAATTAGTTCTGATATTAAAACGAGGAGAATAATAATAATAAGAGGAGAGAGACCTGCAGCGTCCAGGTGTCGGTGGCCTCGACGAGGAAGGCCTGGAAGCGCTCGTCGGCGATGAAGGTGAAGCGATCGACGGTGAGGATGTGCGCGTCGCGGCGCCGGATCCACGACACCGACTTGTTGCTCAGCTGCCGGATCTGGCCACATTGCACCACTGCCTGATCTACGCACTCCTCACGACTACTGCGCACTCCTCACAACTACTGCGCACTCCTCACAACTACTGCGCATTCCACACAACTACTGCGCACTCCACACAACTACTGCTGGCTGTCTTGTACCGAGTACAACGATTTGTAATATTTAGCCATCGATAGTCTTGGGTAGTTGTCGTGGATTCGAATCCCGCCATTCGTCTACTATCGTGTAACATATCCTATCAAGATCTAGGCTTAGTTAAAATGGCTACAAGAAATATTAGCCAATTTCAAATAATCTGCTATTATTTTCAATGGACAAAATAATAACGTCGCGTTTAATAAACGATGAACACATTAATATTCAAAGATATGCTTTTTGGAAGTATTTTTCATTTAGTCAAGTTGATAAATCTTTGTCAGAGCCTAGACGTGTTGGGAGAGGAGACGGCTATAGGTAGCTACGGCGTATCAGTAATCGCAGCTGCGTTCACATCTCGAACACTTCTCAATTATTGTTCGAGGAATGAAAGTATACGATTGATTGGGAACGAGAAATGGCACCTTGCACGGAAGATAGGCGTGAGTGCCGAGCTGGGCGGTGATGTTGTTGGGAGCCGTGGGGTCGAAATAGGGCCCCGTGTACAGCCCCACGTAGCGCTTCACGAGGCGCGCCCCGCCGCCGCGCTCCAGCGCCCCGCCCGGCGCGCCCCGCTCGCCGCCTTCGCCGCCCTCCACGCACGACAGCACTGGCACACAAACACACACACGTACAAATCAGCAAAAACATTTTCATAATAATCATTACATCCCAAAATGAGTGCGCGAAGTCGCAGGAGTCGGGAGCCTCGTTAACCCCAGGACAATACTTTCAGGTGTTCTCGCCGCCCCACTGCGCTCGCCTAGTTATGTTCATTTGCGGCAATGTCAACGACCGATGGTTGCCAGTTGCCTCCAAATGCAAAATTTAATTTACGTTTTAAATAATATTACATTAGCTGTTGTTCGCGACTTCGTCTACGTGGATTTAAAAAAAAATATTGCCTATGTTACTCGGGGATAATAGCACTCACCCTTGATGAGGTGCGCGGCGAGCAGCAGGGTGGCGCCGAGCGCGTGGCGGCGGCCCGCGCGAGCGCGCATCCTGCGCCCGCGCCCTGCCCCCTGCACACAAAATGCACTTTGGTGTCAACTATAATGTAACACGACATTTCAGATATACCTCATATGTTCGCTTTAACTCGCAGCGAGTTCGATGAACGTGCTTCACTCCGAGGGCAGCCCGGTGGCAGTACGTTAAGTAGTTGTGGCATGCGGCAGTAATTACGTATATTACACGACATCGCGGCCGCGCCTCCTTATTAGCGCTTAGTGTAAATAACATTCGACGACGGGCACATTGAACATGTCTACGTTGTCGTTTTAATTAAACTTGCATTCACACGGACGCTTCGTTAACGTCGGCTATGGCGCTTTTTTTAACGCCCTCGCTCATATGATTTTACAGCAATGACTCTTGTTTCGTTCATTCAGCACTCAAAATCCTGCGCGATAAAAATGTAGATGCCTCCGTATGAACAGTTACATGGAAATGCAAAGGTCCTATCTGTACGCTTATTTAGCGCGTGTTATAAAAACGCTCGTGCGAATACGGGCTACTAGTAAGTATTGACCGAGGAGGCGCACAGAGGCTTGCACGCATCTATTTATAGTGACGCGATATATCGAGTAAACACAATATTACGACAGATGTACGAGTATACTATGGTAATTCACATCAATGACGTTTAAATTTCTCAGGTGAAGGTTATTGTAGGTAGTAAGGTAGCTGACCTTAGACTATTAAAACACTACTGTATTTGTTTTCACTCTTTTATCTGTGTACGAGGTACCATTGCTGGCGCCCATCTACTATTGCACTGTCATCTATGGACTTGACTGACACCGACAGAGTGGGCAGGCGCTCGCAGGCGGTGAACGGGGCATCAAGCTGGTAAGTGTCATATAGTCCTTCGTAATTTTTCTTTGTTTAATCATTACGATAATCGATTCCAAAATCTTATTGCCAAAACTATTATGGTTAAAATTTTACAAGCAACGGAGCGGCGGCGATTTTAAATGAAATGGTTAAAGAAACTTTAATGGAATTACACGATTTGTTACTTAATAAACAAAAAAAGCCTCGAAATAAAAAATACGAATCGAGTGACATCACACTTGTCAAAATGGATTCAGCCACTGAGGCTCGGACGGTCTCAATGGAACGCAAACGCAAAGAAACCCACATGTGTACATACAAGCTTACATACTAGCGACGAGTACTACCTCCTGGGTCGGGTGCACAGTATAAAAACAAAACAATTTTTAGAAAAACTACAAGATAGCATAACAACGACACTATGAACCCTCACTAAGTAGCATTTTTGTTCATGTTCTGTTTTGAACAGTAGTAATGATTGAGCACTCGGCCGATGTGATAGACGTGTACTAGCGGCGGCGGGGACAGTCCTGAATCCTGATATACAACAAGAAACACGCACCGACCTGGAGCAGTGTTCGATGGACACAAGCGAGGGGATAACACTCTTTGTTGCGAACGGTGGAGCCCCCGAGTGTCGCCACGTGAGCGCGCGCCGCCGCCGATAATGTTATTCAACCAGGCGCACCCCTCGTCCGCAGCGCGCAGTGAAAGTGACAATCTGAACGAGCTCCTCTTTTCATTCGTCAGCGGATGTAAATTGGAGCTGTTAGCGCAACAAACGCGAAGTTCGTGAATATTGTTCCATCACACGGTAATTGTGGATCACGCTCGCCGGCCCCGCCTACAGCATAGAAAGAGAAAGATAATTAATTCTTTTAATCTATGACCTACAGTAACCGAATCGTTGCCATCTTTTTTTTTTTTTGCTTTTGGCAGATTTTCATTCAGCCTGTTATATTATTTATATTTTCGTTTAGCGTGTAGCATTTCTCTAACCGACTTCCAACAGAAGGAGATTATCAAGTCAACGAGCTTTTTTTTTATGTATGTACAAGAATTATTAACATTTGAATTAAAATAAAAAAAATATTATAATTATATCGATGACACCAGATAAGCACTTTATTCACGGCCGGTTTCAATATCGAACGATCAATCTTGACATTGTGGCAATCCAAGATTTATTCGATCTCCAGAGTGGTGACAATCGGTGTTCCAATAACAACAATCGCAAAACGCCAGGTCATTTCCAAATTAGATTGACGTTTGATTTAACATCATTACCCCGCGGCTTCATTAGACCGATCTCGCGCAGAGAACGGACATACGCCGAAGCTAATTCTCCGTTTTTTCCTCGAACTCGATCTAATGAAGCCGCAGGGTTAGAAAAACATCAATTTCCGTTGACAATTTTCTTTTTCTTTTATATACTTTAAACAAAGAGGTTTTACTTTCATGACACGCATCGAGTATAAAATGTTTAATAGATTCCAACCAAAGATATATTATACTGTAGATGGAACACTCGAAGCCTAAAAGTGAGGCATTTCCTTTGACCTCCGGAGGTCAAACGTAGGGAGATTTCCCCTAGTGTACCTCTAAATTACATTTGGACATAAAAAGTCGACCTAATGTTACATTTTATTTCATAGTATTTACTAAACTTTAATTTTATAATTAATCTTGACATTTTTAAAACGCTAATTAAAAATGTATAACAACCATAAAACAAAAATTGTCTTTTTTAAAAATTGTTTGAATTTAAATTGTTTTAAATAAAATAATAATAATGAAAAACGATAATTAACGTTTTAGTGAATGTTTTAGTTTATTCTACTGTTTATTTTAAAAATTACAATAAAACCACACAATTTCCCAAACTTAGGACTTCTTTTCATGATACTGGCAAGGTTTTTTTTTTATAATTTCTTACTTGGCACGCTTTTTAACGTCAACTTAGTATGGAGCGCTCCCTCTATGTATAATATAATATCTCTTTGATTCCAACTTACAGCTGTTGTACAAATAAAGCTACGTAGGGAGAGGGGTCACTGAAACACACATACACTTACACTTATCACTTTATTCACACTTATACTTTGGCTATACTTTACAATTAAATACTTCACTTTTAAACTTTAAATAACTTCGACGACGCAATAATGAACTCAGGTAAGTAAATTACATAAAACGAAACGATACTTTGTTAATTTACGTGGCGGCGCCATCTGTTGGTGAGTAGCGACACTAATAATTCTATTACAAACTAAACAGCTGTTATTATTTAATTACAATAAATTATTTAAGTTAATTAAAGTTATTTAAGGTAATTAAAAAGGAAAAAGAAGTAATTTTATTATTTTTAATCTTATAATCCACGGTCGAATTTGTCGATCTTCATCGATTGCACGATGACATCAAAGTTAGGCTCGAGAGATTTGTCAAAGTGCAAAAAACGTTTATTGGAACCCAGCTACTTTCATACAGAGGACGATCCGAAAATCGTTAGAAATCCGATTCTGCACTAAAATAGTTTTGTTACGTTTTTTGATCGATCTAAGGATCGGCAGGACGATTATTGAAACAGTATTTTAATAATTTGGATTACAAAATCAACTGACGGTTGACAAAATCGGATTATGTTTGCATATTGAAACCGGCCGTAAGAAAATAGCATATTGTTGCAACACTATACCAGCACCTTCGGTTCGTGTAAGCCTAGTTGCCAACTGATCCGGAGCGCCGCTGGACAACTTCACAGGCCGGGTGTGAATCAGACATAAGATTCATTCTGTTTGCACATTTTGTAAGTTCCGAGATAAGCCGGGCGAGCGGGCGGCGAGCGGGCGGCGAGCGGGCGGCGCACTATGGGAAAATCCCGTATGTTTCGTCTCAAAACTCCGTATCTCAGTTATTTCAAAACTAATTGATCTGTAATTTTGCACACATATACGTGATAGTATAAGGTTTAATAGAAAAAATAATAATCTTGAAAATTATGTTTATTAATTTATTTAAAAAATAAAACTTAAAAAAATACGTGCATTTACAAGAAAACATTTTTTTTTTGTAATTTACTTACATAAAATAGAATTAAACAATAGTATTAAACAGTGTCTAACGAGAAAAAAATAATGTACAAATTTCAACAAGCTCCTACAGATTTTCGTTGACAGCAAGAAGGGACTTGGCTTCATCGAAAAGTTTATTTTTAAAAGTTCTTTCGATATTGTTTCTGAGGTATTTCTCAAACTTGATATATTATATATGAATCAGAAGCGTACAATAAGGTATGGAGCACGTCTGTATTGGTAGCCGCTCTTGAACATTTTCTAGAATCATGAAGTCTTTCTTAACTTTTTGTAATCCTTGTTGCGGGATACTTGAGCGTCCTCGGACAATTGTCCGATAGGTAAAATTGCATAGTACTCAGTGATGTTTTCTCACTGAATAAGTATTTTATGTATGGAGGAAGGCATTTAATACCAATCTATACTAATATTATAAAGAGAGAAACTTTGTATTTTTGTTTGTATTGAAATAACTCAAGAACTACTGAACCGATTTCAAAAATTCTTTCACCATTAAAAATATATATTATCCCCGAGTAACATAGGCTATATTATTTAATTCCATGCGAACGAAGTCGCACACAATAGCTAGTTATTTACGTACAGTTGGGCGGTACTATGCGTATTCACCGAACTTTTTTCAATCAATAGCCATTCCAGATGACATAGTTTGTAGTATAATGTACATTCGTTTTATAAGTTCTACGTCTACACCTGTAATGTCTGCAGAGCAAGAGTAATTCTGAAAAAATCTCCGAGCTGTGTTTCAGTCATTACTATTTCCAGTGCCTTGTCGAGGTTTATCGCTATGCAGTCCCATTTCCTCCCTAAACCGCTTTTGTACCAGTTTTTTCTTTTCGTCTTTGTTTTTTTTATTTTCTGCTGTAGTGGCTGATCACTTTTGGAAAGACAAGTTATAGGAAATGTGTAAAATCATCTCCATACTTCTAATCCAAGCGTGTAGTGTTGCAGTCCTTTTTCAAATGAACATTTATCTCGCGATATGTTTTAGCACCGTGTCAAAAAAGGCGCAAATATGCGCTACTTTTTTTTTCTCCCTGTGTAAACTAATGTATAAAGATCGTAATATAACAAATATATCGACAGCGGTAAACAGCGGTAAAGAGATAAGTCTCGTTAAAAAAAAAGTAGCTCGAAAATTATACCATCTTAAACTATATTGATTATTTTTTATTTATTTATTTATTATACATAATATTATTTAATAAACGTTATGAGAAGACTTTACGCTTTCCAAAAATGTATAATACTTATACATTTACATCAAAAACTTTCGAGTAATGTGGCGTTGAATTGTAGTAATGTATTGTGCCGAAATCACATCGTCGGACATGAGTTAGCTTTGATGCCTTTTTATATACATTATATTTAGCACAAAATAATTAAAAAAATATAAAAAAGAAAGCTTGTTTATAAGACTATATTAATTAACTAGTTTTACTCCATAAAAACGACTTTCACGAAAAAGGGTTTTGAGACGGTCTCGTATGGGGCTTTCCCATAGTGCGGCGGTGGGCCTTAAGCTGCGAGCCAGTGCGGCCAGGCTCGTGACTTTGTCCCGGCCCTTCAGCGGCGAGGCTCGCGTCCCGCGGGGGCCATGCGCCCGCCGTCTTCACTACGCAAGAAATCACAGCGCTCGCAACAAAAAATAAATAATATCGTAAAATTTCGCATAACACCGATACCTGATATGTTGCATAAAGCAGTTATTTTTTACAAACCACATTTCCCAACAATACATAAAGTAATATTATCACATTATATTTTTGAAGGCCACTGAATTTTTGTATTAGACTGCCTGAGACATCGTCGTTTGTTTATGCCTAAATTCACTTTCATTATTACTCCTTATCTTTTTACGGTGCGAAAAGCTATTGTTTCGTTGTTATGTGCTTCGATGAAGATACGACTTTTGGGAAGGAAAACCAAACCTGACAACTGTCGCTCGCAGTCCAATTTCTCGCTGCACATACAAATAATGACGTAACGCGCGATACATCAACTACGAAATCAGGGATTACCACTGTATGTGTAGATTGTTGGGAGAGTTGTGACAAGGCGATAATATCGTGTAATTCCTGCGCACACTTCTTTCTATCTTTCAAAATTTGATGTCAGTAATTTAATACCTCGTTCTAGACGTCTACGGGCAATGGTGGTCTAACATGAGAAGATATGCTTTCTTGTTTGACACATTGTTGCTCAAGGTAAATGTTAGGGTCGTTGATGATTTCATAGAGAGCTTCATGTTCTCTGTGCTCAGCATAGTTAATTCTTGACGAGGTCAAGGCATAGTCATCACTTCAATAGTTGAAGTTCGCAAGTTATTTATCCAGCATCAGCTTTTCCACAGTTTTTGTCGTTTATTTAATTATTTAAATTGCACTAATTGAATTAAAAAGAAATGAAAGTTTGAGTGATTTCTAGAAATTCATAAACAACATTTTTTGTAAGTGATAAAGAGACGGATTATTATCCGTTGCGTTAATTGTGGATCATCTCGATGTTTTCTATGATGCCATTACTCAGTACAGCTTAGTTCAGTAATGGAGCACCTCATGACTGTATCCCATCTACCAACGCTCGGTACGTCGCCCCGAGCTCAGAAAACGGAGGTGAAATTCGAAAAGTAACTATACAATTAAAATGCGTACAAACTGATATAATATTAATTACAAATAGGGCATGGCTACTCGTACGTTGCAAATATTATGGCAGTAAATAAGAGTATGCCAGCGGTGGAAGTTATAAAACTAAGTGAGATATCAATATTACAACATCAGGGCTTTGGACGTCGGATTCAGTTATTAAGTTTGACTGATATGATGCATAGGAACTATAACACAATACTGAAAACTTTGAGGAAAAAAAACTTGTAATTTGTGAGGACAGCTGTGAGAAAGCAGAAAGAGCAGTGTGGAAGACATCGAGAAGTTCACTGACAGCTTCGACACCTTGTCTGTGTGTACGTTATTTCGTAATTTATCTTATCTAATGATTGTAACCTACAAAAACAGATTACCTATATGGTATTTTATTAAGAATTCAAAGAGTTACTTACAATACTTAACGATGACACAAACTGTATTAATAATGAACGAGCGATCGAGTAATCGGTTCAAAAACTACAACAGAAGCTGAATCGACGACGCAAAAAAGAACGCATCCGATAATCAAGTATTTATGCTCGAGGTCACGAATTGTTATTAAGCTGACCTCTATTGGTAGTTATTAGGTCAGTACATCGTTTAACATTGTGTGCCGATACTTGTGTAATCTCCAGCCTCTCTGAGTGCTTTCCCATTTTCAATTAAAAGGTGCCAACGATATCGACAAAGTGCTCGTAAATTAGTCACCGTCATTAAATCAAAGCTTGTGATAAAATGGGGCTTTCACAAGATAACTTGAACCATTAGCCAATAAGCAGCTTGACGTCATCACATCTCTGATTAATATCATATGAATCTATGTATTCATGTTTTTCACAAAAATAAAAAAGTTAAAACTAAATAAGTAACAAACTATTAGCCGCACTTTTGCGGTATAATACAAATCTGCCGCGTCGCGTCCGCCTTTAAATAAAAGACGTACAAAGAAACAGATAAATGTAAAAGTTCCTCTATTCAATTTCATCTCAACTCCTTTCATATTTCTCATTCGGTTAGTAGTTTCACAAGCGCGGCTAAATTGGATTTGCATCGGAGGCGAGTCGGGGTAAGTTTTTCACAAATGAATTTCCTTTGAAATATTAAAACTTCGAATTAATAAAGTTATTTAGATTTGCATCATTCTTGTTCTGGCTCCGAGACTCGGAGCTTTGGCTTTGTAAAATTTTAAAGAACAATTTTTTGGAATCAAAGCTAAGTCTACTGTTCCATCATTGATTTTGCGGTAATCAAATAGAGTACGTCTTCTGGAAAAGGAAATGTTTTATTCAAGTGGCGGACTCATCGGCGGAGTGGCCGCGGCCGACGCTAATGCGTAGGTCGCGGTTTTAAAGAGCTCGTAAAGTTTAGCGCGCCGTCGGGCGGCGGCGGGAGACGTCGAGACTGCTAACAGGTGCAGGTGTTAACATTTAGAACTTTTAGCCGAATACTAAAGCTCTACCAGCAACTACATAATAAAAAAATAATTCCGTAGGGGTATGCTGCATGCGATCATCTTGAGCTGCTGCGTGGCGTGCGTGGCGCGGGCGGACGGTTCTACGTCGACAAGAGTATGTCCTGCGGTCCAGGGCCACAGGCCTGCGCGTGTTTACACAACTGTCTCCTCTCAACGAAAGCTGAAACTATGCTCACTTTCACTTTCCTTACGTAACGTGAAGATCAAACTTACTTATTTTAGGGACGTAAGCGTAACCGAGCTCAGCACCCGGGAGCCATCACATCACGTCAAAACACAAACTCTCGACGATCACTGAACACGTCCACGGCGGGGATTCATGTCGCACTTCACAGGGCGCGTAGAACTCGCGCGGTACGCAGCGCCGCCGTGCGCGACACGTCCGTGCAACGCGGCCGGCCCGGGGCAACTGGCGCGCCGCGCCCCG
>QDHC01004391.1:68132-85252 GCA_013186455.1 Papilio dardanus tibullus | reverse complement strand
GGGGGCGCGGGGCTCGAGGCGGCGATTAAATAAAACATGCCGTTCGATTTGCTACGGTAAATATTTTATGAGGTATTGCTTATTACTTTCTCTTCCCCTATTCACAAGAATGTTCGTTTAACACGTTGCAAAGTGTGTGTGTGTGTAAAGATTGACATAACACAACTCTACGGTGGCACACTTATGGCCATAAGATCATTGCCTTTAGTTAACAGAAAAAAATGCTTAAGTGACAAAACAGTAGACAATCGCGCGGGAAGAAGTGAACAACGAAATGTAGTCGCGTATAAGTGTCATGTTTATTGTAAATATTATGTATAAAGTTAATTAAAGTTTAAGATAATGTATTAAAGTATGCGTCACCAACGAGAATAAATTTATTCAGGTGCCGTGGTGCCGTTTCAGTTTGTACAGTGTGTGTGTCTGCGTGTCACGCGGCTCCGGCGAGGGGCGGGAAGGGGAGGGGCCAGAGACAGGGAAGAGACAATTACAGCACGTCGTCACAATAGTCGTTCATTAAAAGACGCGGGAGAGTTGAGTACAACAACATACTTGTTATTGTTGGGAGAGGGCGGGACACAGAGCCACGCGGACAATTATGCACCTTTGTTTTTGTTATCTGAGTTTACACAGTCCGTTAGAAATTCGCAGTAGTCTCATAGCAGCGCTAATATTAATCATAATTATTACGATCGTGGCAGTGATGTCGTAGAGGTGCTACGTAGATTATGCGTAGAGTTCGTAGCTCGCGTAGCAAAATTGTATGCATATTTGAAAGTAAGCCATGAAAAGTCATCGTGATTACAAATGCTAAACTATGACTATTACTATTAATTTTTTCAAATGTGTCCGCAGCGGGACCGACCTTATTTCCTATTGAAATCAATACTTAAATTTGAAATTACTTATCTCAATGTAAATTTAGTTTTTTAATCATTTATTACTTAGTTTATAGATAACTGGAGCTGTATTCGTGAAAGTATAAAAGTTATTCCATTTAAATTTGTCGGCGCGTCGCACTTACAAATGTGACATTGTGCGAGCTTCGCGACCGCTCAGAGTCCGCTCACTCGACTTAACTCTTTTGAATTCCGCTTCCTCTCTCAGACGTCCGTCTTCACAATTAATAAGTTTCCGAATCGAAATTCAGATAACCCGATTAAAATTAATTAGAATTGAGTTTCAGAAACTTTGAAGGATTCTTTCAAATGTTATTATTCGGAAGCTTGAAGTGCGCGGGCGAGCGGCGCTGTACTGTAGCGACTGCTGGCTGTACTGTCACAAGAAACTGTGGTGAAATTTATGTATTTGCATGATTATTTATTTATTTTTCACCGAGCAAGGTGTTAGGTAACTACACTTTATTAAAGTTTTATTAAAAAGGTTAAATAAAATAGAAATATAATGAGGCTTGGTAAAGTTATGAATAATTCATCGATGAAATTGCATTTTAAAGTGTTTACTGTCTGCGGAGGTGTTCGCGGGGAGCGCGGGGGGCGTGGGGGGCGCGGGGGCGCGGATAGGACGAAAGCGGTGTCAGCATCCCTGCTTTAGTAAAATTTATTTTACTACGTACTAACTAAAATCACGGAATAATGATAATTTTTTATTGAATATTTTGAACCGTGCCTAGACAATATTAAAGGTAAGTATTTATGAACATTGTCTCGGTGAATGAGCGAGTCGTTGCTCAATTGTAGCACATCACTGTTATTGGAGACATACGCGTACTGAAGTAATACAAACACACAGACGAAGTAAACAAAACCGTTTAGTGAGCCAGCGTTCTCTTTATTCAACTTTGTATTGTTTCGTAGTCTTATAAAAGGTTAAATATGAAAGCCGCGCAAAGTGAAATACTCATCGTCAGTGTCGTTGTGACGATGAGTCTTATTTCAAAGGAACTCCGAGCGGCGGCGAGCGCAGCGGAGCGGCGCGGAGCGGGGCGGAGCGGGGCGGCACGGTGCAAATGCAAAATATGCAGTTTAACAAACTCTCACCACAGTACATTGATCACCTTTCATGCTCGACGCGGTTGCAGTCGAAGCTCAAATAGGTTATGTCTTAATCAGGGATGTAAACTTAATGTAGACAGCGTAATTGGCAAGAGGATATCATTGCGTGTTAGTTAAGGTTTAATTAACAATTATCGTATCAGTGTAACACGCGTGTGGTATTGATCTGTCTGCCAGTAGTTGCAGGTCGCCTCGTGGAGGGGGGAGGGCAGGGGACGAGGATCGTGTCTTCAAAGGCACTCTTTTAACATGTAAGGATAACGGCCTTGATGTTTTACAGGACATTCTCAAAATTCTTCATTTTTGTTGACCGGCTTACGAATTAACTTTACTATATTCCTTTACGTGCGATATAACTATTGTAATTCCTAGATTTCCCACGCGCCCTCTCTGTGTCTTTTATTTCTGAATTAGTTTTATTTAGTTGTTGCACAACAAAGCTTTGTGTGAGCGCCGCATTTAGCTAATGAAACAAACCCGCGGCCGCCGCGTGCGCTCGGTGTGCAGTCCGGCGACACGGCGGCGACACGGCGGCGACACGGCGGCGATGCAATGCATCGGCTACATGTGGGCCCCGCTGCGCCGCCGCCGGCTCCCACACGTATTGTCATAGTGTTGCAATCTTTATCTTCTTTTATGTGCTTTCCTTCATTAATAACTGTGGAAGATTTAATCGCAATGCAAACTACATATTTATGTGTTTGCATTGTTTTAAGATTTAATTCAAACTTTATTACATTGTCCCGAAAGAATAGAGAATTCATCACAAGATCACACCAATAATACCCTTCTTTGGTATATAAAAGTCGGTTCAAAATGACAATACATTTAGTGTTCAATGTTCTAAAGGGAATCGTACGCGGAGTCATTCCGAGAAATGTAATAAAACTTAATTGAGATATCGTTTTAACGAGCTTTGAAGTCGTTCCGTCGTAAAGGGCCGACTGCAGCGCGCTCGCTCCTCCGTCTGTTTGTAAACTGTCCGCGAGACGGCTTTGATCTGCCGCTCCTCCTGCGAGCACGACTATTCCTGTTCTACTTACATTTTATTGCTTTTTTGATAACAACTTTACAATTTCACGATTGACTTTAAAGGAATTGAAGGCGTGCGGGGCGCGGGGCGCGGGGCGCGGGGCGCGGGGCGCGGGGCGCAGTCAATCATCCGAGTGTTAACGAGGCAACTCGGCTGAAGTCAGATGCAGTTTTGAACACAATTTAGTCAAGTAGGTCGATAATGTGGCGAAAGTCCGGTGCGAAGCAGACACAAAATAACTCACAAGAAGACCGTTACTCCATGTATTGTGTGCACACATGCTCGAACACATGCTCGCGCACGTACGAGCCTGTTAATGGATTGAATGATCGCGAGAGTTAATTTAATTCGTAAGCTGTCTAAAGGGATCTCATTATTTATTCAAACATTATAATTATAACACAGAGCAGCTCCGTATAGTTTGCATTATAACAATTTATGAAGTGTGTATTTTTGGTTTGAAGCACTGAACAGTTTCCAGTGTATAGTGTGCTGCACACCGGCCACGCTCGATACAGCAGCTGTTTATACTTCACTTTTCATCTTCAAACATAAAAGGCAAAGGCGCGGACGAAACACAAAAAACCTTATCAGAATTGTAAGAGCAACGCGGGCCGGCGGAGCGTTCCTGAAGTAGAAAACTTTTTGAAGAGGCCCTTAAGATATTCATAAGAAAAACAAGGTCGTTATAAAGTTGTCGTCGTCACGTCCTAATGTCTCTGCTTTCCGCAGCGTCGGCCACGGGGCGGCGCGCGGCGGGACGCGGCGGCAAGGTCGCCGGCCGGGGTCTAATGAAGATGGATGTGACTTGACACAAAATTTTGTCGATTTTTTACTTGCCAAGGATATCCATTGATTTACCTCTTTAGCTATAATAATCCCGTATAAAGTGCGTGAAGCGCGGCGCGCGCCCGCAGCCGGTGCACGAACTGGCACAAGTATTTCTTTGATCTCCACAATCTCTCAAACGTCTTTGTTTTGCGTTGCGATACTTTGAGATAAATCGTCTCCGTTTTGAAACTTGAACATTGTATTTCCGGCGACAACATCCTGACGTCACGTCCCTCACTCTACTCTACTCTACTCAGCTCCACATACATTCCTTTATACGAATCTTTAAAAGGCAGTGTTTATCCCGAAATTAGGTTTGATAACAGAGGCTAAAGGGGGGAGATAGCAATTAGAAGCCACAGAAATGTTTGATATAGATAATTAGATTACCAGCAACAGCAGCAGGAGTGGCAGCAGTGGGGCCAGCAGCCCCGCGCGAGTGAAGCCCCGCGCTGCCGCACCCCGCCGGCCCTTCACCGTTAATCCCTACAATCTGGTTTAATCTCAGCGATAATCGCTTACAGTTTTTATATTTGGATCAAAGGTACTCGTATTAATCAAATTATAGTAAAGTTACGTATATTTTTCTAGAACTAAAAATGAAGTTTTTTTTTCTAATACGTATCATTGTAATTGCGTCTAGATAACTTTTATACATTGTGTCAGTGGACGAGGTGCGCCCCGCCCCGACATGAATGTCAATAATTTGACATCGAGACAAGACGACATCTCGCGACATTAATGTTCAGTTGTTTATTGTTTCAACTGTTAAATGAAACAGTTTCAAACACATTATTTTAAGTTTCGCAATTTTTGTAACTGTTATTATTTTTATAATCTTAGGTACAAGTACGTAATTAGATTAATGTGCGCGGTGACAGGCGGTGCGCGCACGCCGCGCCGCCGCGCCGCCGCAGCGCCCGCTGCTATCACGTAGCCTCATAAATTAACGTCTAATCACTATAATTAATAACGACGACGCGACACATTCGTTGTTTCAATGTAAAACCAATCAGTTATATGAATATCGATAAATCGCAAACAATTAGAATTTCATTATACTATAAATAAAAGCTGTATAATATGAACGGACGAAAACAGCCGGTCGGTGTTGATGTATGTCCGGGGGGCCGGTGCGCTGCCGGAACATCTTGGAGTTGAAGTGTTGAGTGTTGAGTCGGTCGGCGCGAAATACCGCCCGTCACAACTTGAAGATTTTGAACACAAACTAAACAAGTACCGCCAAGTCGATATTAATGATTTATTGAAAGAGATGTGTCCCCGGTGTGGTCGCAGAGCGCCGCTCCGGGCCGCTCCGGGCCGCGCGCCGCCGCCGCCTGAAATATTTTTAATTAAAATTAAATATATTTTCGGACAATATTAAAGAGGTATAATTTTTGTTGCGTGTATTGCAGCTTATTTGACGAATTTGTTTCAACAAATTAGAGTTCAAATTCAACAAACAACGCGCTTAACTCACTTGTGAAAAATTCCCGCTCTTTTATTCTTGTTGGCGACAGGATGTTTGTTCGGAGCTTCATTTATGAATATGTTTGTATTTATTCGCTGTACCAAATTAAATTGTTTTGTCGTAAAAAAACTTTTATTATTTGAGCAAATGTCGGTATGTACTAAAGATATTCAACATTAATTAACTATTCTAGTTTTACCATATTATTTGTATTAAAATAAATAAATAATTACTCATAATAAGTTTAAAAATAATTTGTAGGTTTGGCTTAGCAAAGAAAAAAGGTAATGCAACAAACTGGGAGAGGTTTTGAATGGAGCTCTAATTTATTTGTGAAACAAAAGTCCGCTGCGGGGCGCAGCGGGGCGCTGCGGGGCGCTGCGGGGGCGCTGGTGGCGCACGTGGCCTGGAAACTGCTTCCTTTTGCACACGAACTCACTGAAACCTGCTTACGTTACCTCATGAACAGCTCCGCGTGTGCCAAATTTGTATCTATCATATCTTTTCTGTTGCGTATCTTTTTTTCTTTTCATCTTACATATATAATTTAGTTTTTATCATAATTAAAAGAGTCCACACACAATTATTTTCAGTAGGTATTTGAAAGAGTTGTTAGTAACGTTTTGTATCGTCGACACTTTTCAACGTTTTTGTTTTGTTTGTCTAATTTCGTCGTGCAGACGTGTGATATCATTTGTGATGTGATGTGATGTGATGTATGATGTTGTCATAAACTGAATCCAATCAAAATGTAAACAAATCGATGTATAGAGTGATTTTATAAATAGCTGTTGAGTTGCGATTGAAGTGAAGTTGCGCGGCTTCGCTCGGCTAATGATCCCCCTTGCCCTTGTGTGAACTGTAATGTCGTTAGCTGCGCTTCCTCGAGCCTCCTCTCACATTCACACAATACACATATAGCATAAACAACGTGTTGTAATTTAACATTACAACATCATTAACAAACATCAGATTAATCAGACTTTGTTTTCTGTAGAAAAATGTAACTCGTTTGTAAATCATAAACGATAACAACGAGTTTTGCCAAATTCTTAAAGGAAACGAGTCAACTCGAAACTGTCAAAAACTTTACGAAACTAAATTCAAATGAGCCGCCATTTGGCTTAAACACGAGGCGACGGAGCCAAGACTTTATTTTGTTTCACAATTTTTATAAAGTTATAAATATGAAAAGAACACGAAAATTACCAAAGATATTATATACTAGATAGTACCGCAATAATAGGAGAGAAAGATACTGAATAACTTGTACTTGATTTAGTTATAAGCTACATAATGTAGTGTGCGTCTAATGACAGACTCATTTGACTTTATTATCCTTTATGAAGCCAACAGCGATATGTCGCGTCCACTATTTCTCTTAAAATAACGCTTTGATTTGTTAGTTATTTTTCTTCTATATTTTTGTGGCTTCTCCTAGCTTCGATTCTATTTTGGAAACATGTCCAGTGTCCGCGGCCAGAGGGCGCCGTCGCACGTGAAAACGCTTTTGTTTCACGCCTGAAAAAATAACCGCAACGAAACATGAATAAAACAAAAAAGAACTAAAAACAAAACTTGAAACAAGAATAAGTTTGTTATCAAACGAACTGCGTTGATATCATTTGAATGAAAAACTATAACGAGACGAAGAAGTACATAATAAAATTGTACAATTTGTCTGTTAATAAAAGATTTTTTAATTGTTTAAGAGGCGAACATTTTTGTCTGAGAAGGACTCTCACATCTTTGTAATAAGTCTCCTCGTCGCGGAGAAACGATTTCGCAAATTATTTTAATGGTTTCCTTCGCTAATGCTTTTCCATTTGTAGGATTTTCTTTTACCACTTCATGAGACATATTTCTAGTGTTTTAATTTAAATCTGAATTAATTTAAACGAGGTCAGTGACGTAGTCTATTAAATAAAAAACAAACATACAAACCTTCTCCTTTTGGAAGTCGGTTAAAAATATATTTTAACTCTTAGATACACGTTTCTATGAAAAAAGAAACGATTATAGATCAAAGTGAAAAATAGGAGTACCTCGCTGTACGCTGGAGAATTTATTGAAGTGATTCGCGGATTGGTAACGCCGCGCTGCGCCGCGCTCATACAATGATATGATATCAAGCCGCTCGCCGCCTGCCTCTGACCGCGCGCCGCCGCCGACACGCTTCCAATTCTAATAACGCAGCCTTTGTTGCGCTCACACGACACCGCTATTATGGTATTTTTATTTTGTAACTTGTATTGCACAATTTGAAATCTGTATTGCACAATACGTATCACCTTGCCACCGCGCGGCAGACGCCTACAGATTGTTTAGTTTTATAGATCCATCGATACGATCTTACAATATTAGCTATCGGGTTTTAAACGTTGCTTGTACTTAAAATATAGTAAGGGTATAGAGACCGGAGACGTATGCCTCCCTCCGCACCTCACTAACGTCGCAACTCGCATCAAATCTCGTCGCAACGCAATATATCGAACAAACGTAATGTATTTAAATGATGAACACGAATGCAGTGCGTCATGTCGCTGACAAATGTTCAGCCTGCGGGGAGCGAGGGGCCGGCCTATGAATATTGACGAGGACCGGGACCGCTGCTCGCTGCTATTTTGGAAACGAACAGCTTTCTAAGCGCGTGTACAGCCTGCAGCGCGCACACGGCAGCGAGCAGCCCGCAGCAAGCACTGCGCTGTTCACAATATTTCTCTCCAGTGTTTATACGCTATAATCGGTCAGAAATGGTACTGCTACTGCTACAATTGCCCACAGGGGGCGCGGGAGTGACTGGGGAGGGGAGGGGCGTAGATAGAGGCGCAAGGAAAAATCCACGGACAAACAAAACGCTTATCTTAATGCTCCGTTGACAGTCTTAAGTAAATCTTTATAAATTTATTTCGAAACTACTTCATAGTCGTTTCTTCTTATCCACCATGAGCCTATCACCCTTATAGCTTCAGTTTCTCCTACAAATAATATGGCTGAAGTCAATATTTGATTCTTAACATCGAAAGAAGATTCTGAATTTGAATAACTTTGCGTAGAACAGAGACATCCAGACAATAGAATAGATAATTTTTCTTATTTCTATTACGATGTTTGCATCAAAAAACAACGGGGAAAAGCAAAAATGGTCCGAGATTGAACAATAATTAGTGTCAATGAGCGCTATAACTGGCGCACTTTCCTTAACAAGTGCGCACCGTGTGTACTTAGTACATACTGGACAAAACTTTACACATTACGTGCTCGTAGCTCGTAGCTCGTAGCGCGTCGCTCGTAGCTCGTAGCAGGTCGCACAAACTACGTAAGAACTTTCACGTAGAAAACGTAACTGTCTTCGCAGAACTCGTCTCTTTTTATTTTCTTTTTAAGTTTCTTAACATGAAGACTAAGTGCTATCCACTTCAGCACGAATTGGACCAAAAACATTTTTGCAGAAAATCTGTGACTTGACAAATGTCAATCTACTGCAGGCTGGTAATTAAAGTCAAGGTAAGAAAAAGACAAATTCAGAGACAAAAGAGAATGAGAAGTGGATCGAGCTGAGTTCCGATTGCTGATAGACTCCGTAAATAGTTACACTGAGAGTTGTTCGGCATACATGTACTGTAGCCGAAATTATAACTGAAATATCATGGAAAATAGAATGTTTTTTGCTTCTTAGAATTTTCAGATGAAAAACTCTTATATCGACGTTGTATAGTAGGAGAACGTCCCGTGTGTTACATGACACAGCGAAGAGTCCAACATGATATGTGTTTTAACCGCGCTATAAACGTTTTACGACCTATATAAATGCTTTCTTTGATATTCCATTCATTTAGAGCTTCTAAAAATTAATGATTCCACATCGCTGCGGTCGCTGAATTCATTTTAATTTAGAAACTAAAATTCGGCGACCGGCAAAGGAAAGATTGCTTCATAAAATTATTGTTATGTAGATTTAATTATGTTTGACCCAAAAGAAAGATTTAGTTCTGAATTGTTTTAAAATAATTATTTCCATCGTTAAAATTATCTAATACCTAAATTACTCTCTAATAAAATATTAATTCCTTTAAAAAACCTTTACACATAGTTTTAAGTAGTATTTTTGTTTACTTTTCTCGATTAATTAATTAATTAGTCAAAAATATAAGAGACGGTATTTAATTATATTGTAATAGAAGCCAAAAGAAAAACATTTTATAATTATTTTGTTATTAGTTAGGTACTTTCACTTCCAAAACAATTTTATAATTGTACGCAGTGAAAGTTCCCTCATTAAAACATTTTAGAGTTTATTTAAAAAAATACTTAATCCTCTATTTCTCGAATGTTTTTAAATAAAATAATTATCATTTAGGGAGGTTCCGTAATAATTTGTGAGCATCTACATTGCGCGACGTGTTAAGAAAATAATAAACAAAAGATAACAATTTTAAATAATGTCTACAATAATAATACGACGTCCGCTGCGACTTCATTAGCACGCGCTTGCGAGCCGAGCGGACGCGGCACTCGATCTGTTGACGAGCACCGCGCGCCCCGCTCGCGCCGCGCTCGCCCCGCACGCGCCGCGCATCCGACCCGGCTCGGATCAGATCCACGAGATCAAAGGGCACGAGTTATTTGTATCGGCCAAGTATAGAACACGCGGAGCGACGCGACATCGACAAATCGACGGATTTATTGCAAACGACGTCGGCCGCGGCCGCGTCCGGTGTCGCGGCCGCGGTAACAACACATCAAAACAAACGACATAAAATTAAAACTTAAGTTTACTTTATACTTATAGCTATGAGAATAAAAATATTATTTTTACTGAATTACACACATAAGCAATGCCAGACGACCCTCTTGTGAACTGTCAAGTATAATGATAAACAAACAGAGGACCGAACTCTACGGTGTTGTGTTTGAATGTTGATGAATTGAGGACGCGCAGTGCGCTCAGCGCCGCGCCGCCGCGCCGCCGCCAGCGGCAGGGGGATTAGCGGCCGATTTATATTATCTCAAATTTCATCTCATCTTTTGCATTTTATTTGAGCTAAGTTAAGAAAATATAATAACTTAGTTAAATCTAGTAAGTTGTTTAAGCTCTGTTCATCCATTCTTATTTCTTCTCAAACCTATTTAAGTTCGTATGAACTTGTTGGCGTTTTAAGTGACAGCTGTCAAACCGGGCCGCGGGGCGCGTGCGGGGCGAGGCGTGTTCGCTTCGACTTCAAAAGGCATCATTTATTTTGTTCGCGTGACATCTCTGTTCCGAGGCGTTTGTGTGCAACTTGACACCGCTCGAAGAATACCTATGATGTCGTTAAATATAAGAACATTTGTTAATGATAAGAACTAGTCTGCTCATTGTATCACTAAGACAGTGATAATACGAGTAATTGCAATTCCATCAAGCGCTTTTTGAAATACGTCTCTCGGCGGCGAAACGGGTGTTGTTAAAAAATAAAAATGTTATACTTTTAAAACTTTGTAAAGTAGGTACTATTTAATTCCTAGAGGTAAAGTTTTTTACGAAGCATGCCACTAAAAATAAGTATTTTTGTTTGGAAACTTCGTGAAGATTTCTCTCGCGAACTGCACTACAACTTCGACGCGCAATAAAAATATTATGTGTTAGCAAAGAAATTCGCGTGCGAGTGAGGAGCACTCTCTGACAAAGTTTACAACATTCAACTAACTCTGAATGTGACAATATTTAGACGTTTCTTACATCTCTCTTAACGTAAGGTGTGCTTTTACATCTATAATATATGTTCACAATCGGTGACCCTGAGGTCAGTCGTAGTGGACCCCGCAATGTAAATACAGTTTCGAGATGCGTCAACACAACATCAAATTATGTATTTGCTTTGGTTAATTAAGCCGCTTCGTGCCCCGCGTCCCGCGCGCCCCCGCGCCCCCCGTGCGCCCCCCGCGCGCCCCCCGCCACCAGCAGCGGGGAGATCAAAGGAGACCGTTAATTGCATCACGAAGCTGTACAAAATTACCTCCCATTCTAAACATATCTGAGTTGATATTGAGCTTCTGTACCAACATTACAAAGATGTAGAGGTACTCAGCTCGTGTTTGTTCAAAAGAACAATTTATTTTTTGTTACCGCTTGCCGAGTGAATGTCCTTATTTAGAAAAAAATATATTTTGAATTCTTTAGGTTAATGTGTGCAAAGGAAACACATAGCACACATCTAGTAAGACATGTAAATGTCAGCTGAGCTCCGGCGCGCCCGCCCCGCGCCGGCTGGATGGAATCCAAGAAGGCCGAATGTATAGGTAATGCTCGAAGCAACTAAATATGTACATATTTATGATAATGTACAGAGATTTACGACTTCATTTTTAGAGATTAATTTATTTGCAGTAAGTACGAGAAGTGCGCTCGAAGAGGAAGACGACTATTTGTCGAGCTCATCGCTCAGAGCTAAGAGTTTCAATGCTTCTCATCAAGAATAGTAACTTTGTTCAGATAATATTGGATTGCGAAGAACAGTTTTATAGAATTAGACAGGTCAAATAGCTGAAAATCCCTTGAATTTCAAGCAATTGCGTAGTGTAGAGTGCGGGGGACTGATCTGTATTCAGCCTCTATGCCATTTTTCGGAGGCAGTATTCGGGGCACGTAATAAATCCATGTTATTTAATCAAGTCTGAGATATGTTTGTTGAGCGCAGCCACTGTTATTGCCCGGGAGGGGTGCGGGGGACGCGGGGGGCGCGGGGGTGCCGTATGTCCCACTCCGATTGTAATTTCTAGTTATTTGTTGGAATGAAAATGGAAGTATTAGCGCCATAAAAAAGCATTTTATTTGATATACGATGTCTCGATCTTGATAACGGAATGATAATAAGATTCACTGCTTTCATTTATATACGAGTATCACTTAAATTGTTATCCGAAATTCAATGGAAAAGTACACAGAAACCTTTTGTGATCACGTTAAACGAAGTATAGAAAGAAGCAACCACAGTGAGTAAAACTTGATATTCAATCCATACGAAAAGCTGAATGTGGCAGACGTAGCAGATCATTTTTATTGTATATGATTAGAGCGAGTGAGCCGCCGCGCCGCGTTGTGAGGAGGAATTCGTTCAATCATAACCTCTACCACAGCTCGCAGCAGACGTCAGCGGAAATGTTCCCTTCATTAATACAATGACGAGTCAAACTGCTAATGGAGATGCTATCAAAACGTTCCGGAACTCTTTTATTTTCTTGTATCTTGTGTAAACTACTAGTGGTATAGCACGAAGTTTGATTTCCGTCGACTTCGTTCCTTCCTCGGATGTTACGGAATCGATTAAAATCGTTTTAACTTTGAAATATCACATTCGAGTAGCGGTACAACAATATTAACAGTATAACGTGGTAATGAATGAATTAATTTAATTTGCAACATTGTTGAGATAAAATTATTCCTTCTTGTAAATTGCATAACGTCAGCTTGCAAAAGCTATAAAATGAAGCGCGTCTGCGGAGGAGCAACTTATTTGCATTTAAAATTACTTTAATACATCCGGGACAGCGGGACAGCGCACAGCAGACAGGAGGCACTCGTCCACGCGACACTTTCTTACTTCAACACTATTCGTTTTGAACAAACTGCGTTAACGAAGCTATTGTTATGACAATTGATAACAAACTTCAACAACGATGGTAGCTCTACAATTTAACAAATAAACTCTGCTCAGCAGAAAGTTGTTGCGTCACTAACTTATTGTATAACAATTATTATGTTTCAAGGTCTATAAGTGACTAGTATAGTCTGCAGGTGAAGTAGATCGCTTACCTATAAATATGAAATATAGCGTTCGTTGTCGTGCGTAACGCAATTGCTGCTTTTCACCTTTCAAAATGTGAATTGCAAATATTATTTACGAATTGATGACGATATTCGTCCATAAATTGTATAAAAAGTTTCAAAACGATTTCTGTTTAAGATTACAAAAAGATACTTGGTAACATTGTGGTGCAATCCGAGCGAGAGTGGCTGGAAGTGCGACGAAGCTTGAAATTCAAAAGTCGTTAAAATATTTTGCGTGGACAAAGCGAGCGCAGACTGTAGCGCCGCCGCCGCCGCCGTCGCCGCCGTCGCCGCCGAGCTCTTTGATAACGCTTTATTACAACAATACATTGCTTAGTTTATTTCATGCCACTTTTCAAGATCGAATTAAACATGGATTTTCAAAAAAACGTAAGTAAATATGCGACCGAATAGCAGCTGTTTGGCATCGAACAAAAAAAGAATCACGTAAATCGGTTCAGAACTCGCTGCTTAATTCTTGAACATACAATACTTAAAAAAAAACTCATTGACTTGGTCACCTCCTGTCCTCTGTTGGAAGTCGCTTAATAATATAATTGTTGACACTTTATACCTACTCAGAGCAGAATTTAGATAAAAAAAATCTTCATTACACAAAGACCCGCGAATACTTATTTAAGTATTCGAATTTACTTTTACACAATCTTGCGCCGTTTTCGATAGAAATATCTCAATAAACGACTCTTCAAATATTTTGTAAGTCGAATACAAACAGTCGGCGGCGAGGCGGCGGCGTGCGGGCGGCGCGCGGGAGGGGGGACGAGCGCTGAAAGACGTCGAGACATTTTAGAGCTTATCGTGCAATATAATGAATGCAGGAACGGAGTAAACTGTTCCCCTACAGTTATATAATTTTTGTTAAATCCTTCAACTGACGTTCCTTTGAATTAGGCTCACCGTTTGTTTTAGCAGTAGAGTTTCGAGATTACAGTAAGTCCTCTAGCAATAAACCGGTTAGAAGCTATCGGAGCAATCTAAGTACAAAGCGAAGGTCCGGCACGTAACTCCTCTCCGCACCATTCCCTCCTGAACAATAACACTACAGCACCGTTCCGGCGGCATGTTTAGTGCGCGTTCCGGTTCACGCCGCACTCTGCCATCTGCCTGCTCTAACTCCTTACTTACACTATGTACTCCTATTTAGGCCTATGTTTATTGTACCTCGACGTATGCTGGCAATCTTTGGGCTAATATACAAGTTGCAACAAAGAAATATATCTTAGCTTTGTGTGCACGTCTCGTACAGGTAAAGTAATAAAGCGAGGCGGACGCACTGTGCCCGGGCCGGACTCGAAGGCGCGGCGACTCAGATAAATTGTAAGACATTTACTTTGGGTCTTTTAATACTGAGATAAGACTGCGCACTAAAGGTCAAGTTAATATATTACGCACTGATGGGCGTTATATAAAGAGGACGGAAATCGTGTTAGAGACATGAATGTCATATGGACTTACAAGAAAAAACACAGAAAGAACAGTACGAGTAGGAACTTTGACAATAGGTTTGTTGTATATTGGGAACACATTATTCAATTTATAATAATATTTTTTAACAATCTCATGTTAGTCGTTGTTACTTGTATGTCAAAGCGCTTTCCGCTTTACTTACCGAAGAATGCATAATTATTACTTACACGTGACTGTTTTTTTAATATTTCAATCAAATCTTTATATCGTTTAATTAAAAAAAAAATATTTGTTTAAGTGAAAGTAATTTCGTCAGCTGAAACTATGAAGAAAGAATTTCGTCCCGGATTCCTTTTCCTCGAATAACCACGTTCTTTGAATGTTTTCATCATTTCGGATTTCTCAGTCGAAATTTTACAAATTAATCTCGAGAAATTCGTAAAAACAAGAGTATTTGAGGAAATTCCGAGGAGGTGAGAGGTGAGAAGTGTGCGAGGAACGTGCCGGATTAAATCCGCAATACTTTAAATTGGCATACAATCGAGGGAAGAAAGGTTAGAAACAAAAGTTCGTCAAGTACCTTAGTACCATAGGCTCAAGTAAAGTACCTATTTAGCTGCGATAAAATAAAACACGTCTGATTTAAGCATAGTTTCGTAATATTGATGCACCTATATCTCTTTACGTAATAACAGAAGAGGTTTGTTAAGTCCGCAACTGAGAGTTAACGTCATTGCATTAAAGCACACAGCGTAATATGCCGCCCGGTCGCCGACGATGCATTTGAGTAATTTCCAATGCAAAATACTTCCTCTCTCACAACACGTGTTTTGATTTCCAATTTAAATTTCAATCATGCTTCTAGGACATTTTCTAAATAATGCGCCGCACAGAGCTCAAGTACGCATTAACGGGGAAGAGGCGGTTTAATTAATTCACGTGATCAAATTATTCAAGTTTCCGGCTTACTGAAATCATTGCATGATTTTTTATACAATAAAAGGTAAATTATTAAATGGTGCAGATTGATTTACATTGCAATCGTCGCAATTTTGACAGTTAAACCTGAGTTTATTTGCGTCGCACCGCCTCAGTGACGCAGCGGAAAATTAATGGGCGCGCACTTAATGACGAATGCGGCGTGTGCTTAATGATACGCGAAAACGATTTAATTTGACTGCCCCTTGGAGATTACACTTTTTGTGGCCTTTGAAAACTTATTACAATATGCACGGGACATGTCGTGCTTTCTAAGAATCGCTACATCGCAACAACGACACCTCGGAGCTCACTGCACGAGGTTCTAATTCATAGGGACGAAGTAAAAAATAAAAACTAATAAAAAATGTAGTTATAATATCTACGTCACCTGTGTAGATTAAAGAAATATTATGTTCAATAATTCTAATTCATTAACAAAAGACTATCATATCTATGATAATTTATGGTGCAGTCGTAGTTTACAGAGAGGTTGTAACTAATATCTTACAGTTGTTACCGCGGGCACGGCGGGTGCGGGGGCGCTGGCGCGCCGCCAGCCGCCGCCTGGAGAGCTGTGAGGTATCAGCACCGAGCACGCTTATCACTGACCAACTTATTGTGCAGTACTCACGAAACATTATTTAAGTGTTAAAACTATTCTTCTACTAATACTTTTTCAATTATATTTATACAAGTTGCTTTATTTCTTATGATTTAACATTTCAACAACAAATGGTGTTTAACTGTTAGGAATGTGGCTTCTGCTTCTCGTGCTATTTATCTTCTTTTTCGTCGTAACAGTCTTTTCAGATTCATTGCGGTCATCACTATTCAGTGACTCACTTCACAAGCCGCCGCCACTCCTCCCTGATCTCTGCCTTTATAATTACAGCGTATCAATTTGGTTCATCATCATCTATCTAACATATCCAGGCCACATTATCCATAGCCTTGTCGGTTACACTGTTTTTCCTTTATTGGATACTTGATTTAATCGTCTGCGTCTCGCCGTCGCGCCGACGAGCGCGAGGCGAGCGCGAGGCGAGCGCGAGGCGAGCCGCAGACGCGAGCGAGTGAGTCGGCACAAAGGAGCGTTCATTTGTGTGATGACTAATCAGTTCGCTAATGGCTGCTTTATCTCACAAAGAGCTCCGCCCGCGGCGCTTTTTCTTGCACAACTTCAGATTTACTTCACTCACTTTATTCTACGTTACAAAACGATCGGTCGATTAAATCGTTTGATTGTTAAAAGAAAACTTGAGACAACGCGGCACGACCGAAACTGTATAGAGTTCTCCTTGAGACATTTGTATAATGCACGTCATATGTAGATTTGGGGTGAGCAGAGATCAGTGTGTTTGTTACGGTAGGTAGCGAGCCAGCGCAGCGGTGCGCGCCGCGTGTGCGTTACGAGCACATCACGAAAGGTCACGCAGTTTATTGTCTAAGGATATGATGTAAACTTTATTAAACGCAAAGTTGAATTAGGTGAACGAATGGTCTAAAATTTTCAGCGCCAGATGGTACATTTAAGCTGAAACTTTTGTATGA
>QDHC01004391.1:7778-36621 GCA_013186455.1 Papilio dardanus tibullus | reverse complement strand
AATTAAAAAAATCTTGAATGCCAAAGTTACTTATTCATTCTGAAGAGCTCTCATTCCAATTTTCATACAATTCTTAAAAAGGAATCTCTTCGCTCCCTACCAACTTAGAAGTTTGCCCCTCTTTTTTGCCCCCCAAAGTAAAAAAAAAAAATTTCTTGAATGGCAAAAGTATTTATTCATGCTGAAGAGCTCTCATTCCAATTTTCATACAATTCTGTCAAAGGAATCTCTTCGCTCCCTACCAATTTTGAAGTTTGCCCCTTTTTGGCCCCCAATATAAAAAATTTTAAAAATCTTGAATGCCAAAGCTACTTAATCATTCTGAAGAGCTCTCATTTCAATTTTCATGGATTTCTGACAAAGGAATCACGTTGCTCCCTACCAAATTTGAAGATTGCCCCCCTTATTGCCCCCAAATGTAAAAAAATGGAAATTTTTTAAATGGCAAAAGTATTTATTCGTGCTGAAGAGCTTTCATTCCAATTTTCACGGAATTCTGACAAAGGGTTCATATTGCTCCATACAAACTTTGAACCCCCATTTCGGACCCTTAGGGGTTGAATTTCGTAAAATTCTTTCGCAGTACACTTCTGCGTATTGACAGAAACCGCTATGCAAAATTTCAAGTTTCTAGGACTCGTACCTACGCTGCGAGAATTTTTTTTAAAATTCGTACTTTGACCCCCCTTTTTTGCCCCCCAAAATAACAAAATTGTAAAACTCTTGAATGACAAACTTATTTATTTATGCTAAAGACCACTCATTCCAATTTTCATGCTATTCTGACAATGGAATCACTTTTCTCCATACAAACTTCGAACCCCCATTTCGGACCCTTAGGGGTTGAATTTCGAAAAAATCTTTGCTTTACTCACGCCTAAGTCATAACACCCACCTGCACGCTAAATTTCAGCCAGATCCGTCCAGTGGTTTAGGCTGTGCGTTGATATCTATCTATGTCAGTCAGTCACGTTAGAGTTTTATATATATAGATTGCCAGTTACATAAGTTTTTGACGTTCGCTATAGAATCGCTTCGTAGCGAATGTACTTTCGGTAACAATGTAATAAAAAAATGTCAGCGATATTACGTACGTCGATGGTAAATTCAGCATGAACGTAATGCATTGAAATAGCGCAGTATTCTCAAAAGGGAATAGTTCTATTTAAGTTGCGATGCTCTGGGACAAGGCAAACGAATCGGAATTCTATTACAAACGAATTCGTTTCCCGCGCGCTCCGAGCGCACACGGAGATACGAGCAAGAAAATTCGGAAAATTGTTCACCAGCATTCGATATTCACTTGCTTGTGAGATACTGCATTTGTTTACTACATCTAGGACAGTATGTAGACAAAAATATTATTCATTTAAACACTGTGATTGGTCCAAACATATTAACTAAAGTATTACGTCGAGAAAATTTAGCTTAAAAACGTTAGTCTATTGTTTAATTTGATGTAGTAGTGTGTGTAGTTTTAGCCACGATGGACTACATTTTCCGCATCCCCACGATTAGTGCGTATTTTGCGTGACTTCACACTTCTTTTATGTTAATATCTTCACTGATATGTGCAGGTTGCATCGCGATGTTTTCCTTTACTGTAAGAGGGTCGGGGTCGGGTAAAACTCGAAAACACATTGTTACATGGCGGAATTCAAGCTCGGGACCTGCAGGTCAAGATTACACGTCAAGAGCTAGGCCCTTGAGACACCGACGCTCGGAATGTTAAATAATCAATGTTCAATTGTTTAATTTATTCGTACATGATTTGCGTTCATTTGAAGTATTATTATTTAACATTTATCGTGTAATGGTTTGAAAATAGATGATTGCAGTATCCACCCCCCCACGTTATCATGCAGGCAATTAGTTCAATATCAATTAATCGTTATTGCGCAATGTTTTCACTGACCGCACACGAATTTGCTCGCGTCGATTATAATCGTCATTAAATTATTATTTGTCAATAACTATTAGTTACGAACGTAAATTAAACATATAAAATATTTACGTTAAACTAGACTCACACCTCTTATTCCGAAACTAACGAAGCGCCCCGGCTTCGCACTTATGCAAAACTGATACTAAATACACAACAGAGAAACTGTGAACATTGTATGTAACAGCCATACTAACAACAATTGAACCCGTGCGAAGCCGGGGCGGGTCGCTAGTTATATATAAACATTCCTTATGATTCAGTCTATCTATTAAAAACCGCATCAAAATCCGTTGCGTAGCTTTAAAGATTCAAGCATATATAGGGACAAACATAAAAAAGCGTTATTGTTTTATACTATGTAAGGATAACGTATAAAGTACTTCGATAAGCGAGGACCAATAAGTCGTCGATTATACGTTACTGGAGGACACTCAGAACTAAATAATATAAATCAGGTGTCTCATTGGACCAAATTATGTAACATAAGAAATACCAGGAACAAGGATGTTCTGTATTTTGGAATCATTTTTATGAATGTACCAGTACCAAACGTAGAAAGTACAACAGTGATAATGCTGATTCTCGGTTCGGAATAACGCGGAATGTGTCTTTATATTGTTTTATTGAACAAATTTGACGCACAAAGAAAATTATATCAACCTTAATTGTCTACAGTAACGATATTTTTAACTTTTATTTATATTTTCAAGTGAAATATAGAGTTATTTTAATGGCCAATAATATAAGAGAAGCAATAACGTGTCAGTTGGCGCAATATGGGCTGCAGCAACGAGCGGGTAAGTCTGATGAACGAACTTTACTTGCAAAGTTAGCGCGATGACACGCTCTTGTATTGTTCCAGTGCCAAATGTAGGTTAAAACAATATTAGTTTAATAATTCATAGACCCTTATCCACTACATTATATCATATTTTTAAGCATTGTTGTTTTTAAGATTTTGGGTAGAAAAATCAGGCCTTCTCTCGTTTCGATTTTTCTCCTTCAACAATACACATCGATAAAACGTAGAACATTCCCTCTGTGGGTGAACATTTCACGTACACGACAATGTGCACGTTTCCTACATTCGCCGGCAGGGGCGGTGGTGTAGCGAACGCCGAGCGACCGAATAATTCAATTTTGTTGACCCCAAATACATTTCTCATGAGGTCATTTATCTGAAGTCGAAGCCAATCTCTAACGCCACATCTAGCTATTTAATTCGGGTATAAGAAATGTAGTTGAAATAGTAATAAAAAACATGCATTACTTCATTTTGTATTCCTTTAGCTTGCCTTACATCCGTCAATAACCTCCTTGTAAGTGAAAATCAGTTTTGGTAGCTTCGTAAAGTGTTTTCAGCAATTACAGAGTTTCCTGCGCGAGCTGCAGTCGGCGCAAGTCTGTGGTTACTTCATAACGCCACTCCGCACGGCTCATTTAGGGTTGACTACTTTCCGTAATGCATATCTGTACACTGACGACAAACGATACAATCAGTTACACTCTTTTTTTTTATAAGAGAAGGGGGCAAACGAGCGGCTGGACCACCGAGGTGATCTTCGACGCCCATAGACATTTGCAACACTCGAGGAACCGCAAATGCATTGTGGCCTATAAGGAAGAGATAAGCTCGCTTTTGAAGGACCCTAAGTCGTAGCAGTTTGGAAATACCGCCGAAGACAGACCATTCAATCAATGGGATAAAAACGTACTAAGGTGATGTGGTGGCAACCCTAACTTCGCCGTCAATAAACGCCGCTCAGGTACAGTTCACCGCCTGCATTCAATTATAACAAAGTTAACTAACAAGGCATTTAAACGTCTTGAGGTGGCATTAATCTGCCCTCATCAATATTAAGGTTTTTGTAATAAATAACAATAATTTACATACTTAATGCACCTGGAATGTACGGAATACAGAATAATATTATCAGGAGCTATAAAATAATAGATGGCACAGACTGCAGTAATAGCTCGGCTAATATTATTACAATATCGTTCGTGTGGCAACGTATCCAGGCGAAGAATTAAATTCCCTTCCCACCTTGAATCTAATACAAATCACAAGGTCACTATTTTGACAAAAGTGTACCCAAATCTGGGAGTCTAGTAGAGATTTTCGCTATCATATCGTATGTCGGGGGACCCGTACCTGTGCAACCTCTATGAGATTGAATTTTGTTAAGTCGCTTAGAGACTCCAAACGATTTGCCTAGTTATGTGTACGAAAATTCTATGTATGTTGCTTTAAAACCTTTCCTTCTTTTTCCTTTGAAATGGGTAGGAAATAAATGTCCCTACGTGGTTAGTGCTCGGTGCAGTAGAGGGCGCAGGTGGGCGACAATTGCGCTCAATTTGCTTGCGACGTCGTCTTGTGAGACAATCAATTCTAGTAGGGTGAGGTTACATTAGCGAGCAGATACGTATATAAGTTTAATTATTCGTTTTAGTGATTACTTTGCTTATGTAGAGCTTCTTTTTTAAGTTGTTGCACTATTGCCATGCTTAGTATTTTACATTTTGATGCAAAAAAGAAAGTATTTTCAAGTTAATTTTAAGATGGAATGGTTTGCTCGTAATTACTTCGTGCTTTGTAAGTATTTACTTCGATTATGTGACTGTAAGACAGTGCCAGTGTTAATTTTAAAACCCTTGTCTTCTAACCATTGTAGAAACAGAGGAGGTTATATTACTATCGCTTCCGCCTGAAGCTATATCCCACCGCTTACCCGCTCAGTCGCCGGCACTGATTGTCCGGCGGCCGGCCCCCGCCCCGCTTAATTACTGTATTCACCTCCTAACCGTTATATTGTACCGTATTGTTACACGACTACAACTTACTGTTCAATGTGACTGCTCACATCTGTTCACTTCAAACTTACAGTATTTAAAAAGTTACGAAAAAAAGAAGAAAAAATGATAGGCTTGTTTATTTGCAAGATAGGCTCTTAAGACTCCGAATATAGTTATATGTATTATGTTAATAATTTGATAAGTAATATAGTTCCTTGTTCATCGGATAATTGCCTTCGAAAATTGAAGGTAGACCCTTGTAATATGATTATATTGCTTTTATTATTTGCGGGCCGCGGCCGCCAGGCGGCGCTGGGCGGCGCTGGCGAACTTGCGAATCAATTTGGAAAGGGTCTGATTTTGTATAATTTGCTTTGTTAAATATTTATAAGCTATTATTTTGATGCGAGCCGCGAGGATCGAGTTAGTTACGCTTCATATGAAACGAATACCCGAACATAAGATAATTTCAACCAAAATTAATTTACAAATAAATTGTCGCTTTGATTAAATAAATAATCATCCTAGAGGTTTAAATCGATTCTGTTTAAATACAGTATTAAGTAAAGTACAAGAATACATAACATCGTAGGAGATTATAGTTTGTATCAGACAGTACAATGTGCTTGGAACTAATCCTCGATGCATTTTACTGGCTTAGAGCGCGAGCTTGTCTAGTACTAATATTAACATGGTATTTTGTATTGTGCTCGACTCTGTTATCTCCCAATGGAATAACAAAGCCAATTTTATTAGATAAGTGCCCTCTCTGATATTTATAAGTCTATGTTCGTAACGAATACAAAAGCTTTTTTTAAGCTTAGTAGTCCGTGAAAAAGAGGTTTCAGATATTGAACTTGTTTTAGTACTTAAATTATTAAAACATAGAAAACTGAAGTAGGTTAAGTAAATGACTAATTACTTACTAAAACAGAACGTATCAATTCATCGGATGTTATCTGAAATAGGGATACGTATTTACTCGCAGCGGAACCAATTTTCCGCATTCGAATTACTTTTCAAAACCCTTTGCAAATTAGAATGATGAGAAATGGATCTGTACGAGTGTAGGAATGGTAGACGCTCTGTAAAGGCTTCCCAGTTTACTTTTTCTTTCAATTTATTTGAAGGAAAACCTTTTATACGTTAAATAAAATGTTTTATTGGTATTCTATAAGATCAATATTGCGAATACATTACATATTTAAAAGAATTTGAATAAACTGGCTGAATAAAATATCAAATAGAAATTAATCTTGAAATAAACATGATGAACTTCACACCTCGCTTTTTATACCTATGTAAAACTTATAACGAATGGTACAAAGCTCTATTTTATTATTATTCAATTGTTTCAGATAGCTTAAAAATATGTATAATTATCAAAGTATACGATATCATGAGATAAAGTTAGTTACGTGTACGAACTCTCCCTGTCGCGAATTATCGCGGGCGTGGGCTGATCCCGCCCCGTTATGAGGATGAGTGGATTTATTTATTAAAACTTTCGTGAGACATTATACACTAATTAATTAAAAACACAGCTTAACTCACGTTTATTTCGGTGTAGGTACCGACTAGTTTCAGACCCGTCGGGGGTCCTTCATGAGGGTGAGTGGATTATCGGGCTTTATTCGCGGTCGCGTCACGCCGGTCACTGCGTGCCTGGGCCCGGCGGGCGCGGCTCGACAGGGCGGGGGGCGCGGGGGGCACATCGGTCACTGCTAGCGACGGCGACGACGAGCTCGAAACCGAGGAGTTGGTGTTGTTATTATTTACGGGAGCACAAAATACACTGACAATGTCCACAACGTTATCTTCAGAACTATCGATCTTGTTTCGCTTTGTGTTTAACAGCACGGGATTCCATGCTGGCGGCAGGGCCCAACCCTTATCCCTATTATAATTAGGTCGACGGCCGATTTCTATAGATTCGCGGAGCTTGCGCGATATAAAATTCTTCTCTCGGGCCAACACTTTAACTTTGTCGAACCTAATATAATGTTGAGAGTCGGGGATAAGGGCGTGCTCCGCCACTGCTGAGGCGTTGCTGTCAAAGTTGCGTATGCTGCGGATATGTTCTGAAATCCTCGTTTTGATGTTGCGCCCCGTTTCTCCGATATAACTCTTGCCGCAACCGCAAGGAATTTCATAGACTCCCGGGCTGTCTAGCGGGTCGCGGTCTTTAGGGGAGCGCAAGATTTTCTTGATCTGTGTGAGGGGGCGGAAAATCGTCCTGATGCTATATCTCCGGCGTAACAGGTATCCGATACGGTCCGTTACCCCCCGCACGTAAGGCAAGAATGCCGGAACACGCTCAACAGCCTCAGGGCGTCTTTTGACGGATGTGTTTGCAAGTCGGTAACTTTGCCGCCAGTTATAACCGTTACTCTCTAGCACTTTTCGTACATGTGACAATTCTGCTCCGACGAATTGTTGGTCGCATAGACGAAGCGCACGGTTAATCAAGGTGCGTGGCACCGAGGAGAGGTGTGAGGGATGATGGTGCGAATCCGCTCTCAAGTAACGATCTGTGTGGGTCGGCTTTCTATACACCGTATGTACCAGGCTTCCAGAGGGTTCCCGCTTCACAAGTACATCCAAAAATGGGAGAGTTCCATCTCTTTCCTCCTCCGTCGTAAAGACAATCTTTGTATGTACTTTGTTCAAATGGTCCAACAGTAAGCCTAAGCTCTGCTTGGTAACTATGGCAAACACATCATCTACATATCTCCACCAGTACCTGGGTCTAGATGGCGCTGTACGCAAAGCTTTCTCCTCAAAATACTCCATAAAGATATTGGCCACAACTGGCGAAATGGGAGAGCCCATTGCCACTCCCTCCGTTTGCAGATAGAAATCCCCCCGCCAGAGAAAATAACCACTCGTTAGGCAAAACTCTATTAATGGTAAGTACACAGTAGGTAAATTACTTGTTTTTAGTAGTTGTTTAATTATTTCTAAAGTTTCCGCTACTGGTACATTCGTAAACAGAGACGCCACATCGAAACTGACCATTATTTCGTCGTCCTGGAGTTTGACCTCCTGCAGCAGGTGGATAAAGTGTGTCGAGTCTCTTACAAAGCTACTTGTTTTCCCAGTCACTGTATTCAACATCGTTGCCATATGACGAGAGCATTTGTAAGTCGGGGAGTCGATTTGACTGACAATGGGGCGTAAAGGCCAGTCAGGTTTGTGTACCTTTGGCAGTCCATATATCTTTGGTGGTGTAGGGTTTACGGGACGCAACTGTTTTTTCTCCTCAGATGGTAATGTACCTAAAATCTTATTCAATTTGGAGGTTACACGAGACGTCGGATTGTAGTTTACCTTTTTGTAAGTTCCGGTATCACTAAGGAGTTGTGTTATTTTCTGCTCATACTCCACCGTGTCCACTATAACAGTTGCGTTGCCCTTGTCCGCTGGTAAGATGAGGATATCGGCATTATTACGTAAAGCCCACAACGCCTGGTGCTCTTGCCTACTGATGTTCATTTTAGGCGTCTTATGCCTGCGTATGATTGCAGATATATCTTGCCTAAGGCACTCAGCGTCGGATGCGGGCACTTTGTTGCGCATGAGACAGCTCTCGATACTTGAAATTACCGACTCCACGGGTACTTTGCTTGGTGTAATTGCAAAATTCATGAGTGGATTTAATCAATATAAAACACACACACACACAGAGATTTCCTACAAAAACACACTGCTAAAGAGCAATACGAAGTTGTGTTTTCATTTAATTAATAAAAAATTAAACAATTAATTACGATTGTTAAAATAGAATCCACAGCCCAACCCAAAAATACACTATTTAAAACGGCTATAATTCACGTTTAATATTCCGGTGACGGCACCGACCGGTGCCATGATAATGGACTCCCGAAGAGTCCGAAACTAGTCAGTCCCGTTACCAAAAACGTTACATGTGAGTTTTCAATAATGTCTCACGAAAGTTTTAATAATTAACCATTTTCTGCGACCTAGTTTAATTACTAGTGCTTTAAATATATAAGTTGCAATGATTTGTGTTGACAGCGTTAAGTTGTTTAACTTAGTCTGTTGTCTAAGCACTAAGCATCAGAGTTACGAGCTGGCTGGAGGCCAAGCTGCAAGTTCTGTGCCGGTTATAATAACTTATAATGCTTTTTGGTATATAATATGTATGTAATGTTACCTACTACTTAGTATTATAAAGAAAAAATATCTGGACCGATTTCATTCACCATTAGAGAGCTACATTATCCCCGAGTAACATTGGCTATATTTTTTAAATCCACGCGGACGAAGTCGAGAACAACAGCTATTCTTTTGTTTGTAAATATAAATATCCAAGTAGTATTTTAACTTGCTAATTGTAACATAGCTATTACATTAAACTACTAAACGCTAGTGCTGGTAAACGGATTTTAATTGTTACCAGCGGGCGTTAGCACATTCATTAGACATACATTAAGAAAAAAATGGGTTTTTGTTAAATGTAAAGCACACGTGTATAGATACATGAATTGTGATATTAAATAGAGACACACCAATTTTATAAGAAGAAATAGACGAGTTTCTTGAAGTATCTTAAGTCCTTCAGAAAAACGGTATATTTCTTATAACAGGATAAACAGAATAATATGTTCCTATCTCCTTACAAATAATGTATCAGTATAACAATGTAGTCATCTCTGTTTATTCGCAACGTTATTTATGAGTCGCGTAGTCGCGGCGCACGTCAGCTTCCCTCCTATCTAACATGACGTAAATTTCATAGCAAATTATTACAATACAATTATTTATTTTGTAATGTGCTTGTTTCGGGTTCTTATTTGAACGGGAATTTATTTTCTTTGTTTATTATGCCGTACACATGCTTCAAAATATCTCGATTTCTTTTGATTTTAATTTTTTTAAGATAATCATTATAGTCGTTTTCCTAGAATTAGTTACAGTTTTAACAGTGGTAGAGCCCGCTTCAACATCTTTGCACGAATTGTCCGGCTCGCCCGGTGAAATACCACGACCACACAGAAGACAGGCATCAACTGGAAGCAATTCCGTGTTTCGTCCGGCGAAGTTAGTGCCGGAGGCCTAATTTTCGTCCACTTTCCCTTCCTATCCTTTTCTTACAGGGAAATGATGGAAAGGGGAAGTGGATTTGGCGGAGGAGGAATCGCATAGGAAGAGGAATTATCCTCTCCGGAGGAATTATGCGTCTCCTACTTCGTAGATTAAGGGTTGGCAACACATCTGCAATTGTAGATGTCTGTTCTCTCTGTCTGTATCTATCTGTATGGCAGCAGTCGCTTCGCTATTTCTGCGAATCAACGTGGCCGCTAGCTCGTTTGCCACTGAATAATATATATAAAAAAAGTTTCACGGCGTATTCGATTGACACAGATTTGTGACACACAGTATGGCACCATGGAAGCCCGCCTTTAACATTTCAGCGCAGTCCCCGAACAACGTTCCGACTCGAGTTCTCTCAACAAACAACTTATTCACGTATAATCGTAATAAAGCTTCGTAAATTAATTTTCGCGTACGTTTCCGTTTAACGAGCTCTTGATGTTGAGACTCTTCAAATATTTGTTTGGATTGTGAACAGAACGTTGCGAATTCATATTTTGTTTATATTTTATTTCCAATTTTTTCAAGAGTAATGTTTTTGTATTTTCCATCCCTCCATCTAAATTTTACCATTTATATTAATAAGATTCACAAAGACATATATATACAATAAGATGAGAATTCGTTGCAAGCTTTTGAAGCGTCTTTCTGTCTGAGGGATTCAAAGGAAGTTCCCAGCGAGCTGCACATTTGTACACGACGCGCAATACGCCACAACACTCGAGCAAAGTAATGCAATAACTTACATACCGTGGTATTGTGCGTTTCTACTTTCGCGACACAATACTGTCGATTTTTGGCTAAGAGTATATTTTTATTTTTATTTTTATATTTAGCCTATAAGCTGCCCAGAAAAATACAACTATGCTCCAATACAGTGACGATATGGAACTAATTTTAACCGTATCAAGCTTTATTTTAAATAATCGTTATTAAAGCAGACCCTCAGTGTAGATTTCTAATAATAAATGAACTCTTATTAATTGTATCAAATTGCTGACAAATACAATAGTTGAAAAAGCAATATAAATGTACGTATGTTTATGTCAGAGATAGTTTACACTAATCCCCGCGCCCGACTGCGGCCGCGACGCCGAGCTGTGACACGACATATGGTATTAACTTTGATTTATTACGAAAACAAATGGAGACATATTGTTTATTCTATTTTTATCTTAGCAAAAACCTTTTTATATAATTGGACATTTTTCTATAAAAGATTGGCAAGCACTGAAGACATCATAGGCGAAAATGCACGTAAAAAGGACAATTAAGTTGTAGAGGAGATCTGTGCTTTTTCGTAATAGTATAAAAGGGTTAATTACTTATTAGGTAAAAATTAAAGACAATATTGGTAACGACTTGTATAACAGTAGCTGCAATCTCCCGCAGTCCCGCGGGGACGACGCGGGTACGACGCGGGACCGACGCGCGCCGTGAGCCGGAACTTTTATAATTGCCTTTTATTTCGACTGAGTCAATAAATCGCACGCGATGTCCAATAAAATATATTTGCTATTGAAGTGAACGGCTTTAACATTGTTAAATCTCCGCTTCTCTACATTGTTAATGTGTAACTTTGTCACATTTAAAAATCAATTTGTACTTTAATTATCTTGCTGTTTGTGATTACAATCTCTCTCTTAATAAAAAATGTTAACATATTATCCAAATAGTATATGGCAACACTTTCCCCCGTATTTATTCTGCAATAAAGAAGTTAGTGAATAAATATCAGTGACAAAATTATTGGCGAAGTTAATTCAAGTCTCAAATGTTTACGACACTCGCGTTGGATACGTTCCAGCGATCGAGATGATATCCAGCCATCTCTCCTAAACAATAACAATCAAATAAACTATTCAATAATGCTCAGACTCACATAAGAGTATTGTAATGGCCGACTGCAAACTTACAAATAGTATAGTTAAACTATTCGATCGCAAACACTTCTAACTCTTAGTAATCGGTTCAATATTTTATTAGAATACCACTAACATTGGTTCCATGGTTAAGTGTTTTTTTAATAATCTTTGTTTTTGAATTAATTACCTTTTTTTGTTGTTAGGGATACCTTAGGTTTTGTGGTTTAACAACTAGAATCGTTTCATATCGAACTTGGATCGATTGTGGCAATTTGAAACATATTTACATTGTTTTCTTCACTTTGATCATATTTATTAAATCCAGTGGTAAACAACAAAGGAGCGAGCTATCTGTCTAATCGATTATTATGACGCGAGTTAAATAAATTAACAAAACGTGAATGAGCACGTCCTACGCTCACCCTAGGTAGGTACGCTCTCACAATGTTCAGTCGTGATGCGACTATTTGAATAATCACAATTTCATATGTAAATAATTAAGTACATTTCACTTAACAACCAGCCAACAGTAAATAATCCCTTTTGTTTATTTTAGTGTTCAATTCAATTGTTTGTTAACGCTCACAGATTTTGATATTATTGTTTATGTTTGCTTTTTTAATGCGAGGAAAATGCCTAAGCAGGGCGGACCCTTGCCGGGGCAAGAACGGATTATGTCGGACTTGCACCGACTAAAAACCTCACAGCGTTCTACCTTTGTATGATGAATATATGCTTAGCCATTTCAAGAAGAAAAAATGTTTTCTGTTTTTTTTTATATTTGTAAAATTCGTTGAAACTCCAAAAGTATATTCTCAATAAAGTGGGCACTTTGCCCGACACTGAGTTTTCCTTCCCAGTTCAATAACATCTTAAAGTACTTGCCTTCGAGACCACTCGTTTACAAGTCGCAAAGTTTCTCTTACAAACACTTGGGTTCTTTTATTTATTTGCTGTTTATTTTATAAAAATCTATACAAGTGCAAAAACATTACTAAATACAAATTACCTTCAAGAAGAGAATTTAAATAAGATAGAGAAAAATAATTTGGGTTAACAAGATGTGTATGTTAAGGGTAATGTTAGCACAGTATAAGTACAAGTAGTAACATCGTGCGGTTACAACTTAAGCGATGCTTAGAACAAACTAAGTTAAGTTACACCTCCGCCGCGCCGCTCTACTCCACAAGAGAGACAAGTCACATAAATCTCCTAATTTATGTAGCGGTAAAAGTCCACCTTTGTTGTACGAGTACTTGCTGCTTTATTGTTATTGAATGTACGCGCCATTAAACTACAAAACATTAAATATCTGTACGTCAATTTTATTCAAATTGGTAAAGGTATTATATTGGAAATATTTTGGAATTCAGATGAATTTTGCTTGAAACAACACACCATAGACATATTTTCTCCTCCAATCGAGTGTGCGATGGTGTTAGAAAATTCTATGAAAACATTATTCGCAGATATTTGTATTGTAAAGGCATTATTAATCTAATCTATGTAACTGCTACAGACATATGAAGTCTCAACAAGCCATCTAGAAAACAAATATATTCAAGTCATTGGATATAATAATACCGTTTTATACCGTTTTCTAAATCCATGTTGTAGGTCCATGTAAGCTTAACATATTTTCTGTCAAAAGCAACTTATAGCAGCTCTATCACCGGGTTACATTCTTGTTTGACTATAGATATCGTGCAACACGACCGCCATCTGCCCACAGTTATCTAAGACCTTACTTACTACAGTTACTATCATAGTGCCATAGTTACTACTTCATAGAGCCGCCAAACTTGCTGAATACTGCGACACATTTGCCACGTCGTTAATTCTGTGCCGAGCGTAATATCTCCTTCAACGATAAAGTTTTCCTCCTACACGCTTCATGTATTATTATGGCAATTTCTTGATATTATCTTCCAATAGTTACGAACTGCGCTTACAACAGTGTTCATTACTGTGTTAAATGGAACCATTTGAGAAGCGCAATAATTTGTGCTTCTGACATCTAAAGTACAAATGCTCACTTCGGAAAGGAACTCAGTCAAAATGGATCATTCGCCGAGCTGTTAAAGAGTTTATCAATGGTACAAGCCAGCTCATTGCGCTAATCATAATGTGTTCCAATTTCCTTCTACACCAGTAGCTCCAAATCAAATAATTTTACAAATATAACATAGAAGCAAAGTACCGCAGGATGATCGGGCGCAGCTATCACTAAGCTACACCTCACTGACGCGACAAGTGACAGCCTGCCGCGACACAAGGATCGACCGACAAGCGCTTGAACCGCTCGCCGAGTGACGAGGATCGAGCAACAAGTGACGAAGATCGTGGACCAGTGACAAGCCGCACGTGACAAGTGACAATGCTACAGTATAGGAACATGTGATAATAACCGCGAAGCAAGTGATGAAGTAGACGTGATAAGTGATGCAGTATGATGTGAAACGCGTGATGACGTGCTAAATGACAGACAACGACTCGTGTCTCTGCAAAGTTTAGTGAAAATTGACTATTAATTCCTTCTATTACTTTTAATTTTATATTTTTGAAATTAGTACACTTGAATGATTCTATTCATTTTTTTTACAAAAAGTTAAAATGCTATTTGTTATTTACGACTTTTTTAATTGAAAAACTGTTTTGTAAAGATTCTAAAACATTTTACAAAACATGTTCTCCTCGAATCTTAACTTAATTATAAAATTTTAACAAAAACAAATAAAAGAATATTATTCCGTTTCAAATTGTTAAAAAGTTTTTATATTTTTACCGCTCACTTGAATCGAGCCGACTATAACAATGAGAATTGAAGCCGCAATTTTATTGTGATCACAAAACAATAGCTGATTTTGATCAGACAAATTTAATTTTGCAACAATAAGCCACACCACCGCTTTACTGGTAAAAAAGATCGCTGGAAGTTATTCACTTTTCTGCCTATTTGTCTGTCTATTAAATACCGATGTGTACTCGTATTTTCATTTTGTTATTTGCTGTACTAAAATTGAAATTTTCTTTCAGAGTTCCATTACATTATATTCAAATGCGTTCCCTAAATTATCAACTAGGCTTCATTTATAAGGGTTATTAAAGTACCGCGGGTGTCGTAAAAGAGTGAGAGCAGTCAATGTGGGACATTCGCGTTTTATTCGGCCCTTAAGGAAAACATTCCAAAGTTTTATGAATAACAAATTCGAGGCAGAAGTTGTTAAGCGAGCTTTTCCGACAAATTAAAATGGAAACGCGAAGATTTGATGAGGGAGCTTTCTGCGGCTTAGAGCGCGCGACACCTGCGCTTCTTATAAATGAAAAAAATCTAGATTACGTTTATATATTTTTGGACAGAAGTACCTACTTAGAAGATTATGTCAATAGCAGTAAGCAAAACATCATTAGTGCCGTTGTTTTTTTCATAATTGGTTCAAAAGCTTTTATATTTTATTTGTTTCAGTTTTTTTTAGTAGAGGAGTTAAAAGAGGATCTACTCTAACCTTACATAACTTTGAATGTATCCTGTAGGTACTTGAACTTTTGCGTTGATGAAGTTTGTCAGTTTTTCTTCTTCTAAAAAAATCTATTTATTAGGTAGGCTGGCAGCAGGTTAGCCAGCCGGCCCCGTGACCCAGTCGTCGGAGTGCGCAAACTAGGCCGTAACGCCGTCGGCCCACATCTACCTGTATTCACGATCCGTCCAGAATTTGTGTCATGTTTTTTTACGTCGTAAACGTTCACTTTCAAGATTTTTCGGCTCTGTTTTGGTTTTACTTTTGTTGTTGTGAGTCGTTAAGTTTTTATACTTGTTTGTAATAAGTATGTTTATTAGACCGAGAGATGGAGAAGATACGAATTACTTTGTTATTATAAAAGTTTCTTACTAAGAAATAATTTAAATTAAATATGTCATGGCTAAAATACTAAATACCAATATAGGATCAAGGCTCTAAGGCAGCTGAGTAAACGTGAGGCAGCGCTGCAGCGCTTCACAAGTGCGGCAATTTCCAAAGCTGGAAATCATCGCCATTTCTCAAATTGCTTTCCGATTGCCGACATTTTTACTCGAGGAAAAATTTAGATTTGAAAGCTTCGTTCATAAAAATATCGCGTCAAAGTAGCTGTATATTAAATTGAATTTAGTTCATTTTATTTCATTGTTGAGAGTTTATCAAAACTATCAAAAAAGCGGGAAACGTTAAAGGTGTAAAGCTATAAAGCGTCACAATGCGACTTGTTGTAAAAGGCAAGCTAAAATTCAAGTGCGACGTTTTAAGGAAACAGAATTAAAACGGTTATCTTAAAGACTTGGGAATATAAAGAGTTTCGAACTATCTGGGTGAAAAGATCTAAATAGGTTAGTGTTAGGGGTGAGTGGTGCGGGGTGCGCTCTACTACTCGCTATCGTCGCACTAAATCAACTGTCTTTCAGTTTGGGGACTGAACGTAACCGTTCACTTTTATTTTCAGCTTTTCTCTTAAAAAGATAGTAATTTGTAACAGTGCTAAATGTTGGAGCTACTAGTTAACTCGGTACTTCGGAACAATGGAATTTACTCTGTTTATTAGTAATGTTACTATTGGATACTCTTCAGAGGTAAACGCGGTAATGTAGTGTCTTGTCTAGACGAGGTAATGTAAACGTGCTGAGGGACTCAGGTAATGCTCTCCCGCCGCGCCCTCATGCAACCTGTGTTATACACACTAGTAAAATATTGCAGTGTTCATGCACTTATTCCATTTAAAATATGTCATTTTTTAAGAATACAAGAAATATGGCAAAAAAACACGTCTTGTGCGAAGTTGGGTTAATAATTATAAATGGGAAAGTTTGGATGAATGGATAATTGTTTGAAGATAACTCCAAAATGGCTGAACTAATCTCGATGCAATTTTACACACTCGTAAAACATAGTCTGGGAGAACACGTTGGCTTTTTACTAAGTTTTATTTTTAATTCCTTGCTGACGAAGTTGTGCTCGACAGCTAGTTGTACATTATTTATGTAATTAAATTAAGTCCATTATGATATATTTAAATTAAACAACTATTAATAACTGAAATTTAAATAAAAGATAATAAATAACATGGAACATGCGGAGAGCACTTTGAGAATTTTTAACGATCGCGAGGTGAATAATGCCCATTAAATCTCGTAATAAATGGGGTTTGAAAGAGGTCCCCTCCCCTCCCCTCGCCTCCCCTCTCCTCCCCAGCTCTCCCCTGCCCTACACAGACCTCTCAGCGACGCGGCCGGTGTGTATGTGACAGGAGGGATTCATTTATTACGCGAAGCAACCAACGATACGGAAATTATACTTTAAATATAAGCCGAGGTAAGCAGGTGACGACGGTGAGAGGCTAGGTGAGGAAAACATAGAGCTGCATTTTATGAAGGATCAGAATCATATATTGTATTATACCACCTTCCGACCAACACCAGAACTTAAGTTCATTTTTCAAATGAGTCGAGAGGAATTTGCTTTGGAAATTGACATGAATAATCTTTTATTTAACTACATGTTTCGTTGTTATTTGTCGCTATTTATACTTCTAGATAACGAGTCGATTAATTATGTAATTAACTACATAATACATTTAAATATTTCGTATCCTTTCTTGAATTTAATAATCTTTTAAACAATATAAAATATATTTAATACCGTAGTGTTGCATACGAGCGCTGTATTTCACAGGTCAGCTGCGGCGCACAGCTGCTGCGATTTTTGCGAAGCTTTCCTAAAATGAAAACTTTAAATAAAACGTTATTGCACATTCTCATTTTCAAAGTTTAAACATAAATCAACGCTTAAACTACGCGAAAACCAATCCTCGAATATAACAATAGATAGTAGTTGCACTCGAACAAGTTAAAGTAAAAGTATGAAACTTAACAGACTCTTAACTATCACATAGTTAAGAGTTAGACTTTAGATCCCTAACTTCATTTGTAGATACAAACATGATGTCGGCTAAAAAGGTCTAAATAAATGTGTCTATTGAAGACCAAAATTAAGTTTTTCAACTAAGCTTTTAAAGAATTTTGATACCATGAAAATACTTTTGTCAAATCAACTTTACAAGACCATTCTAAATGGAGACAGTAAGCGCTAACATTTTTACAAATTGACAAATGTTTATTGATTATTATCTATATATATAAAAGAGTAGAGGGGTTTCTTAAAATCAGCGCACAGCCAAAACTACTAGGTCTAGAGACTTGAAATTTTGTACAGAGGTTACTGTTACTACGTAGATGAGCACTAAGAAAAGATTTTGAGAAATTCGACCCCTAAGGGTCCGAAATGGGTGTCCAAAGTTTGTATGGAGAAAAATGATTCCTTTGTTAGAATTGGATGAAAATTAGAATGAGTGCTTTTTAGCATGAACAAATAAGTTTCTCATTCAAGATTTTTACAATTTTTTACTTTGGGGGGCAAAAAAGGGGGGTCAAAGTACGAATTTAAAAAAAAATCTCGCAGCGTAGGTACGAATCCTAGAGACCTGAAATTTTTCGTAGGAGTTTTTGTTACTACGTAGTTTTGCACTGAGAAAAGATTTTCCAAAATTAAGCCCCTAAGGGTCCGAAACGGGGGTCCAAAGTTTGTATGGAGCAACGTGATTCCTTTGTCAGAATTGCATGAAAATTGGAATGAGTGCTATTCAGCATGAATAAATAACTTTGCCATTCAAGGATTTTATAAATTTCTTCTTTGGGGGGGAAAAAAGGGGGGTCATATTTCAAATCTAGAGATATTTTTCACACCTTAAATCAGAATTGCATGAAAATTAGAATGAGAGCTCTTTAGCATGAAGAAATCATTTTGGCATTCAAGAATTTTACAATTTTTTACCTTGGGAGGAGAAAAAGAGGGGTCATAGTTGGAATCTAAAAATATTTTCACAGCGTAGATTTGAAATTTTGCATAGGCGTTTCTGTTACGACGCAAAAGTGCTCTGAGAAAGGATTTTACGAAATTCAACCCCTAAGGGTCCGAATAGTTGTTCCTATGTTAGAATTGCGTGAAAATTGGAATAAGAGCTCTTCGGCATTAATAAATAACTTTGCCATTCAAGAATTTTATTTTTTTTTTACCTTGGGGGAAAAAAGAGGGGTCATAGTTCGAATCTAAAAAATTTTTTCACAGTGTAGGTATGAGTCTTAGAAACTTGATATTTTGTTCATGGGTTTCTATTACTACTTCAAACTTATTTTATAAAGGTTAAAATAAGATGAAAAGCTTTGTCTCCAACTTCTAAACTTCAAGCGGACGAAGTCGCTGGCGACCGCTAGTTGTATCATAAATTATAGTAAGCATATTGCACAATGTGTTGTAGCCGTGTTTGTATGTATGTCGTGTGAGGCGTCGGCAAGACAAACAGTGCGCAGTTAATGGTGTTTGTGAGCACGGAGCGGCAGACTACATAAACGTAATGTATCGACGTGGATTGAACGTTCAGCTGCGAAACACGACAATAATGATTTAATACGTAGATTATTATATTATTTATACTATTTAACTGCTTTACAAGTTATAAAGTAAAATACGTACGTTTGAAGAGGAGTGTTAATCCAATTCCGTATTTTTCTGGTCCACAAGACTTTAAAACTGAAGAAGGAATCGAGGAGCTGAAGAATATCGTGGTATGGTCAGGTTATTCTTAGGACAAGGACAATATAAATAAAAAAGTAATTAAATAGAATGTGGACGGATACAAAGATAGAAGAAGGCTAAAGAAAGTACGGAAGGATTGTGTGGAAGAAGATATGCTAAAAAAAAGGGGGTAAATTCAGCAATGACATCTAATAGGGAAGTATGGAGTGGTACCTATTGTGCCGACCCTCATTAAGGACATGGGCAGGATGATGATGATGATGACAAGATTTTAAACTAAAAACGTCTCTTGTCGTGTTCAAATTGTTTTAGGTGTTTAAACAATTTGCTATTACATTATTCTCGTAGTTGAAGAGTAGTCGGCAACTGCAGAAATGCGTAGTTTGCGAATCGTCGGCGGGACGTAAAGTGCCACATGAATATTGATGGGGTGCCGCACTCCCCCCGCGCACCTCCCGCTGGCACTAACGCTTAGAAAGCTTTCCCCGAAGTACTGTAACCTGAAGCCGGAAAACACTACAAGTGCTGTGAACTATCACTGTGAGGTGACACGCGTTAAATAATTAAATAATACCACTAGAACAAATTGATAGTTTAAATTATATTATGTGGTTTAAATCGTGACTTTCTAAAGTAGCTTGCTGTTGCTTTGGTAACATCTTTGTCTATGTTTATACAATTATGTAGAGTATAAGTTATTGAACAAATCTTCACAAATTTTTCAGATTAATCGAAAAAAAGAATTGATATATTTCTTTAACAAGAACTAAGGTTTACAAACATCGATAGATTGCCTCACTCTCGGCTCGTTGCCAAACTTTAAGTTAAAGTGACGTGAACATGAACCTGCTCCAAACCTACTCCAATCTACTCCAGTACATCCATACGATAATATACCTTAATTGAACATGATATTTACACCTTCATAATAACTTGAAAGCTTTTTTCCAATATTTGAGAAATGGTATGTTAGTATCACACTTCTATGTTTTGCCTTCGTGTGTAAGTGGCATTGTTTTCTTTATCAAGTAATGTCAGAGGCGCATTGCGTTATGTTTGTTGACACATTACCGCCAGAGACAACATCGTCGCCGGATAATGTCAACCAATAAACGTCATCTCTTTGTTTTTCTGCGCCCTGCTTTATATATTAGATTAATAAGGAATTATTGTACATTTAGTAAGGTTCTTTTTACATAAAAATAAATTAGTAGTTATTGCTTCTTGAGTTTTAAATACTTTTATGTTTCTTACTGTTATGTTTAACGAAATATAATCATTAATTTGTAAAGTAAAAAGCCGTCGAAGTGTCTAGAGCATGTTCTGTAGACAGATAAAAATGGATGAGTCTCTCTGACATCGAGCGCCATTCATCACGGCGCCGCGCCGCTGACACGTGACAAGGAGCGTCAACACAACACTAATGGTGCAAGTTGACTTTGCTCAACGAATTTGATACTTATATACGTAATACTTGACATCATTACAGTTATCTATTAATAATACAAATATTCGAATTGATGGATTTTTTGAAACAGATAGGAAGTAATTATTCGGAAAGAAGCTTAGACTGGTTTAAGTTATTTATATCATTTTATGTAAGTTTGGAACAATAATATAAAGGTAGACGTGGAGGCTTAGCGGATGTTATTCTTTACGCACTGACCCTAAGGAATGCGTTTCCGGTGTAAGTGTATGAAGAGAGGAATAAACATCGTTAGCGAGCGGAAGTCGACATTATTTTGTTTCCGGCGGACGTGATAAATATTCATGAAGTATGTTTACGGGAAGTTGGAAGAAATAAACAAAGTGACGGTGAGACCTGGTCTTTGGGGACAATGGTAAGGGACCATAGAAGGCTATAGATGACGAGAGCTGTTAGCTACTTATTAACTCCACATGTATGTTTATGACAAGTTTTCGACATACAGACCGACGTTACTTGACCGGTGAGCATAAGTAATATCGAGTCTTAAGCAAACATAATATAAAATTAAAATTACTTTTGTTAAAGTCCTGTACAAATATAAACTTATTCAGGAGGTCACAATGACGCTGTTTATTAAACCCCTACATCTTGTCTCCGGACCCCTTTTTGTTGGATTCTTGAATGTTAATCACGAGTACGCAAAAAGGATTCCCATTAAGAGATTTAATTAGAATCCTTTGAGTTACAAAAAAGAAACAGTTTTAATTTCAACATTGATTTAGTTTCAAAGAGATATCTGAACTTTACTATCTCGATTAATTTACTTATTTTGACAAAGTATTTGACTTTCTTATTAATAAAAAACCTCAGTCAAAGATCGGACTACAAGTTATGAAAACGCAAAGCATTTTTAAGTATACTTAATTTGTTTGGTAAGTGAAAAGCACAAGGAGAGCAGGTGGTCGTTAATTACCTCGAGTAGAGGCGGAAATGATGAAGGTAATTTGTATGTAGTTTGAGTTGCCGCGATTTCACAGGCACGTTAGCGTGTCCGCATAGTTGGCACAAGTATGCCCGACAGAGGGAGGGCAGGGGAGGGAGAACTATGTGCTGCCTCGCAACTCCGCTCGCATCGTTCTCTTTGAATCTCGAATACCATCAAACAGAGCGATCAAATATGTCTGAAATTGAAATTGACTGTATTGTTGTACTAAATATTTGATGATAGCAAACTGTTTGGATTTTTTCGTACTATAGTTATTATTTTTTTAATATGTATTTGAGTATTTTTACATTTTTACTGTAATTTACTAGTATGTGTTCTACATAATTTAAGGCATCTACTATACTATCGTAACTTGGCTAAGTACTTAAAGCCATGAAGCCTTATTCCAATGCACTTATTTTACGAACCCGTATATGCTGTTCGAAGTCACCCAGTTATACATCATTAAGGATTATCGTCTCTACAAAAGGTATTCGAAAGCTCATTTGAATTCAAACCTATCGTGCTTGGAAGCTTGCCAGTAACAAAGCTTCTCTGCTCAGAAGGTATAGCCTTGTAATTAATTGCCGTCAATTAGTTATTCAAAAGCTCGACTAATTTTATTCAGTGGAGTACTAACAAGACGTAACGATTTTCAACTACACAGCTATTTATTAATGTATTTGTAATGTATATTGTTAAATGTAGGTAGGTTAATAATAACCTACCGTGAGATTATCTAAAATAAATCAGTCCCAATCCAACTGCCGTTTAATTACTACCTATACACTACAACTGGCGACGAGGATTTTTAAATTGTGCTACAATGGCTGCGGACATTATAAAAAGTATCCCAAATTAATAGTGACGCGGAGTAATAAGTGTATGTGTATTCCGCGAGAAATGTATGTTGTGCAACGAAATGCCATTATACGCGGAACCTACGTGCGACTACAAAATGTCGGCGGTGATAGCGGTGGCGTCGGCGTCAGTAATGCGGCCGGGAGTGGCGGCCAGGAAGCGGCGTCGGCGCAGGTTGGGACTCAAGCCGGCTGCAGTGGGCAAGGGGCCTGCGCAGCGGCGGCGGCGGGCGACGGCAGAGCCTGCGTACGTGGCGGGGAAGTGTGTCCCCGCAGTCCACGTGTGTGTGGTGGAAGCACACGGGTGCTTGGGACATGTCCCAAAGAGGTGCAGGGCCAGCTGGCCGGCAGCGGAGGGCGAGGGGCCCGCGCGGCGGCGGCGTCGGCGGTACCTGTGGGAGCTGCGGGGAAGTGTGTCCCGCAGGCTTCATGTGTTATGTGTAGTGCGTGCATAAGTGTTTAACGACGTGACAACGTGTTAGTGAAATTAATGACTGTTAAGTATTTAGTAATGTAATCTTGTGTACCTATTGTTGTTTTAGTTAAAAGGTAAAAGGGCGGGGCGATGTGTTTTCTTTTCTATGTAGTATTTTCGTTACAGTTGTGAATTTTGTGTTAAATGTTTGTAAAAGTATAACGTCAATTAGCGGGTATTCAAATCGTGACAATGCGAGCGGACGCAGCACGAGTGCGAGCGAGACAGCTAAACTGCAGTTATCGCAAGTAAGAAAGGGACGGTTGCGCCGCTGCATTGCAAAGATGACGTGTTAAATTACGAATGTTATAAATGTAACGAAATCGAAATGTAATGTGAAAAATTATTATTATTTGTGAATGTTCATTAATTTTAATTAGAAAAGTCAACGTTTAGTTCGATTGCATTTTTGTAAAGAAAACATCGCCAAGTAATTTTTGTGTTAAGCCCGAATGTTAAAGTCAGTAATTGAAATCAGTCATTGTAAATTTCGAGTAATAAGTAGGCATTGATACTTATTGTAATGAATCGTGAATGTTAATTGTATAATGCAGGATGTCTTGTCTGCATTAGTTGTTTTGTTTAACCATTTAGGAGCAATGGTAATAGGTGTTGCGGAGAAGATCCGCGTTCACTCATGAGTTGGGCGGTGTTGCTGCTGTTCACCGGGAATATGGCGGTGAGCGGAGAGAGCAGCGGGACGTGCGGGGCTACGGCGGCGTGAGCGCTGACTGCTGCGTCACGCGGGTAGCCACCAGTACTGCGGTATGGCAGGAGCCATACTGGTGCAGGTTAGAATTTGTACATTGTCACTGCCTAGGTGGAGGTAGGGCTGGTGCTGTTGCTAAGGAGGTAACGGAGCACAGGCTGTGGGCGCACTGACTGGTCGCTTGTACCGTTAAGGTGCGGGCAAGTGGCTGGAAGGTCTTTGCGCACTGGCGTGTTTATTGTAGGGCACGAGGGAGCGTGCAGAGTGTCACTGCCTAGATGGAGGCAGGGCTTGGTGCTACTGCTGAAGAGATAGCGGAGCCCATGCGTCGGGCGCACCGACTGGTCGCTTGTACTGTTAAGGTGCGGGCAAGTGACTGGATGGTCGTTGCCTTCTGGCGTGGTTACTGTAGGGCACGTGAGAGCGTGCAGGGTGTCACTGCCGAGAAGGAGGCAGGGTATGGTGATACCGCCAAGAAGATGGTAGCGGAGCACAGGCGTCGGGCGCACTGACTGGTCACTTGTGCCGTTAAGGTGCGGGCAAGTAACCGGAAGGTCTTTGCGTTCTGGCGTGGCTGTTTTGGTTCTGTTGCATGTAGGAGCGTGCATGATGTCACTGCTGAGAAGGAGGCAGGACACGGTGCGACTGCCGAGGAAGCGGCGGAGCACACTGCTCGGGCGCACTGGTGAAGTTATTTGTGCCGCGAAAGGGTGGACAAGTGATGGAGTCCAGGCGCATTGGCGTGTAACCATAGGTATCGAAGGGAACGTGTTTGGTGTCACTGCCGAGGAGGAGGTAGGACACGGTGCTGCAGCGGAGGTGGCTGCAGAGTACAGCGGTTGTTGTTGTCGTGTAGATAGGATAGATGACTAGAGGACCAGTCGCATTGGCGCGGTTGCCATTGTCGCGGAGGTAGGACAGGCGACTGGGGATCCAGGCGCACTGGCGAGGTTGTTTTAGTCGTGGAGTTTTGACAGGTGACTGTGACTGTTTTGACAGGTGACCGGTGAACTTTCGTTGCTACTTGTCGTGTGGAATAGAATGGCCTGGGGTCTGTCCAGGCTTGGTTGTCAAGAATTTTAGGAACAACTGTTAGTTTTGCAAGATAATTTGGTATTTTTGTGGTTAAATTAAGTTCTGTCATTTTCCAGAAGTTTGTTTTTATTTAGCTATTTATATATAAAAAAATGATATAACCTTATGTATACGTTTTGGTTTCGCAATGTTAATTTGCTAGAAGTTTGATTGTGTTGATAGGAAATTTGTTAAAATGTTTAATTTAAGAATTTTGCTACAACATCCAGTTAGTTGTGCAGTGTTGTGACTTGGTCAAGTCTTGTTGTCTTGAAATGTAAGTTTCTCGTAGATAACATTATGTGATGTTTGGTTATAAGTATATTTTGGTATGTTGCCACACTTAATTTAAATGGTTAAATTGTAGGTATGATGTATTTGTTGCTTTGTTAGAAATTGGTTTCAAAAATGTATTTTTAAGGTGTCAAACTATTTTCCTATTTTATCGTTATTAATTGTTAAAATTATGTTTTGGTAAATTGATAAAATTAATTCCATTATCATAAGTATGATGTTTTAATGGCAACGTAAGATTCAGTTTATTAAGTATTTTCTGGAGTTAGAAAAAAAATGTGTTAAAATATTGAAGTTATGTTAAAGGTATAAAAAGGTAATTATTGTATTTTCTTTGTGTTTGAAATGTAACAGTGTTATTATGAACATACACATATGTTTACAATTAAGTTAAAAAAAAATTAAATGAAATGTTTTATATTGTTTGTTGGTAGGCAATGTTGAACCTGTAACTTATAATTTGTTCATGACAAATAATGATGTTTTGGTACTTTGTTACGATTGTTGAGGTAAAGCTAGTCTCTTAAAATTTTAATTGTTTAGTTTTTTTTTTCTATGTGCTTAGCAGTGTTTATCTTGATAATATAGCAGATTTGTATGCAACATTTTAGTGACTCAGTTATTTTTGTAAATGAAATTGCTTGATGTTAATTGTAAAGTGTTGCACTAGGATTTTTTTTTTTGCAGAAGGGAAGTGTTGATGTAAAAATGTACTAAATTGTTAAAGTATGTTTATTTGTGTATTTGCCTAATTCCTTTTTAAGGGGGAGACTGTAATGTATATTGTTAAATGTAGGTAGGTTAATAATAACCTACCGTGAGATTATCTAAAATAAATCAGTCCCAATCCAACTGCCGTTTAATTACTACCTATACACTACAGTATTGAGGACAATAGTCCATTATACATTACTTATAGTAGTTAAATGGGTACTTAAACAATCCCTAAGTGGCTGTGGTAGAGACGAGTTGACGGCGAATAGCAAATAGTTGTCGTAATATGGCATCATATTAACATTTTTAGGCAATTAACTATTTTATTTATCATCAAGTTGTGGTATAACCTTTTGTTATATAAATTTGTATGCAATCGCTAGTAGTGCAGACTGGGGTACGTTGGTGGGTAGTGAGACAGAGAAGTGACGTGAGGTAGACAAGTGTCGCTGAAGAGGGGGCGACGCGCGGTGTCGCTCGGCTAATGCGTGTCTCGTGTCCGATCACTTTGCGCTGCCGAAGTGTCTGCTCAAATCACTACACGTGAAGTTTTCATTAAACGAGAATGCTGTGAAATTGAGCATTTACTCACTATCACTATAAATTCATTTAAAAATAGTATAATTTAAACTCTTATTAAAATACCATTAAAGCCTAAAAATCTATTTACAAGAAAAGTTATATTTTTAAACTTTTCATTTCGATAAGAAGTTGTGCGTAGGTATTATAAGACAGGAGAAATTTTGTAAGAAAAATAAAATCATTGGACATTTTTTTTCTGTAATTCTCGTCAACAATTTTGTTTGGGCAAAACGCGGCGCCTTTGAGAAAATAAAAATTATATTAAGTCAGCTAGATTAGGTATTCTCTGAATATTCAGGTCGAATATAAAAATGTAATTGTGTTTTGTATTCGAGAAAACTCTCCTTCTTTATTAAAATGTTGACTAAAGTAAGATTTTAATTAAAGTTTATTTCGTCTTCTTATCATCAAGGAGTTTGATTAAAATTAGAGAATTAAATGTTAGATTAAACTCTACACAGGTCAATGACTACAATATCATTACAATTTGACGTGTCATTTAGTGTAACTTGAGTGTATTCTAACATGTGTACAATTTTAAAAACATTTACATGCGCGTCGGAAGCGAATTTAAATCTTTGTCTGTGGATTGTCCATTTAAATCTGCATACAAACAATTGACTGTGTGCGAAATGGAAATAAAATATTTGTTTTGTGAACAAAAGTTAACAAGAGTGAGGGGGCAGAGGGGCAATGGGGCGGGGGCAATGCCGCGGGCGATGCAGGCCTCCTGTTGACTGCCGCTACGTGCTTGTGTTTGACTGCACGCGGACACTGTTTGATTGTCTGATTGTTTGTTTGTGACGTAATCACTTCGCTACAAAAGCGCAGTCGAGTGCTATGATGACATCACTAACGGCCGACTTTTCAAACTCCACTCAAATATTTAAGAGCGTCTTACATATTAAGTCTAGGCTTAAACTCCAAATTCTACGGCGATCTCGTTTAGTTTTGACACCATTTAGATTTTAAGCGACGCTTAAATTTGAGTGTCGTTTGAACATTCGGCCGTTAGTTACAAATACAAAAACATCTAAACTATAAGAAAATAGATGCAGATGTGTAGATACTCACGTTTTTCTCCATTCTTAGGTATTTTTGTTATACGAATAATTATATACCTAAGTATACTAAATTATGGAATCTTTTAAGCAATCGTGAATAACTAGAAATAACTTGTAAGTAGGCGGTCACAGGCCCGCTGCCAACACTGATTGAATTCGCTTTCCGAGGAAATTGAATATTAACATTTCACCTTCACTATACAGCCTGATTTCTTGTGACCTCATTTAATTGGCTTCAGCAACGACACTGATAAAATATAAAATCAATATCTGGTGCGTAGGTGTATTAGAAAAATAAAAACTTAAATTCGGGCCAATATTAAAAATATAATTGCTATGATTTGGAATTTTTGCGTTTCTCCGCGTCTTCAAGCAAACTGTGATGAAAACAATGCGTAGGCGAATTGTCTACTATGAAAATTAGATGCCATTTCTTCGCTCCAGCCGCGCACTCAAACGGGTTAAACGCGAAAACAGGCCGGAATTCGTGTTTCGATTTCGTTTCGCTTTCGTACGTCGGTGTGCATAATAGTCCCATTGCCGCATTTGTAACTGTAATATTCAAACAGTATAGAATGAGCTAAGCTGTGTAGCCGCCGAGGCTGAGCTGTGCCGCTCCCGAGAGGACGGAGTATTTGTACCGAAACAAAACAACCCGAAACACAATAGAACTTCAACCAGCTTACAATAATCTGAATTAGTAACTCCATAACTAAAACAAATTCCACTTAATATAGCAAATACAAATAATTTATTGGTAAAACAAATTACACATCTTTTAGAAAGATAAATAATTGTGTCAGGTATAAAAGAGTAAGCATTATTTAGCAATGTGTGTCAATATAAATATCCTGTACCTGCTACCAGCGAGTCCTCAGCTACTTTGGTCACATTGCCCGCAGATGACCTGACAATTTAGAAAATCTGATTGTAGTAGGGAAAATTGAGGGTAAAATACCACGGAGCCGGTCACATACACGCTGGACTGACCAGGTCCGAGAACTAGGACTCGATATGCCGACAGCCATAAGACGAGCTAGGACAGAGCGGCGCGGAGACGTCTCGTCGCCATCTCGGCGAAAGCGCTTCACGATGAGCACGACGAGCAATGAAGAACACTAATAAGAAGAAGTCAAAATCAAAGCCTTTGTAAATGTCCTCCACGTACACACACTGCACACTCTTGCACTTTTCGTTTTTAGTGTACATTTGAAACTCGTATAAACTATTGAAAAACTGTATGAAATAAAAATGCGCAAAGCGTTCCCTGTACGTCGACTGGAAACCGTTTTACATATTTGCATTTTTGTT
>QDHC01004374.1:44779-55174 GCA_013186455.1 Papilio dardanus tibullus | reverse complement strand
TCGATGGGAATAAGTGTCCAACAGGCCATGTTAAAGTCAATGGAAAATGCGTTAAAACACAAGATGAATAAATAAGTTAAACACCTATCTTAGTTTAATTTCAAACTTCAAACCAAAAAGATTTAATTTAAAGAATATTTCCATTAGATAATTAGAAAACCCTTTTTTTGATGTAAAAGTACAGCCTGCTAGTTACATCCTTACATAGTATAAAAAAATAACGCTTTTTTATGTTTTTCCCTATATATGCTTGAATCTTTAAAACTACGCAACGGATTTTGATGCGTTTTTTTAATAGATGGAGTGATTCATAAGGAACGTTTATAGGAAGGCTTCGCACGGGTTCAATAATTGTTAGTATGGCTGTTATATACAATCTTCACAGTTTTTCTGTAGTGTATTTAGCCGTTTATTTGTGAAGCCGGGTTGCTAGTTTATAATAAGAACTTAGTTACGTCTTTTCTTAACTAAATCGCGGTCGCGGCTCGTCTCGCTCACTGCGAGCCTGCGCCTGCAGGGCACGACTTTGGGAGAAAGAGGGCGATGTTGATGATGTTGATACCAAGACGTCATTGGTATTATTGATAAGGTATTCCTTTATTGTAAAATCCATGACGTAGACAAAATGACAACTCTGAAATGATTTATGCCACTCCGTCTTGTTTCCTCTATAACTTGTTTTGTAGCACTAGCGGTTGCCCGCGACCTCGTCAGGACGAAATTAAGAAAAATAAGCCAGTTCACCTTCCAGTGAAAGTCCCTTCAAAATTACCCAACCGTTTCGGAACAAAGAACAAAACGGTTACCCGGAACAAATGCGAACTTGCGGACAAGAAGACAGGCAAAATAAAATTTAAAAAATTAGTTTGTTTGTCCTAATACCTATATGGAACATGATTTATTTTATATTACTACATTATATATACTAATATAGTATTATATTATCTGTGATATTACATACAGACACTTCAATTTTGTTAGTTGTTAAGGTTGATATATATGTTTGCATTTATCGTATATCTCAGTATTTCTGGCACGCGCACAGGAAAATCGAGACAAAAACTTTTGTACATAAAAACCCTCGTTCTTTTAATAATAATCCACACGTTGTTGACATATCACCGTGTCGAGTCCACTGCATTATTAGGATACATTTTATTTCAAAGTTGTTATAGAAGTACTACGTGTATATATTTACTCAATACTGGAAAGGCTCAAGATACAAGAAAGGCCGTGAACGAATAAAGTCGAAATCAAAAACTACCGAAACAAGTCCAACATGAATCAACGCGAGATACTCAATAACTGCGTACAATCGAAAATAACAAATATACCTAAAAACTACATGGAAGAAAATATAATAGTTTTCAAAGACGATGATGAAGTAAAACAAATCGAAAGCAACAGCATCAATGACTCCGCCAAGGCTCAAGATTTTCTACAGAAATCGAGTAATCCTGAGACAAGTCAGGGTAACAGGAATTCCTCCCATTCATCCGACAATGTTGATCTTGAAAATCGAGTCGGTTTCTTAGCAGATGAATGCGGGACAGGCTATGCTAAAATCAATGGGAAATGTGTTCCCGTTATGGAGTAATACTGAATTATACCGATATCAACTCATGCCGTTAAAGTGTGTATTTCGAATGATAACTTTTAAGAGCTTTTTGGCTATTTTTTAACAGAAAAAAAACCAGAAACACAGATTTATACAAAGTTATATTTTAAACTTAAGTTATAAAAAGAAAATATGTAATCGATATCAATCGGGTAAATAATAAAACATGCGTTATAGAATTTCTAGAAACAAAAGATAAAGCTGAGTATTTATTTATATTCTCTTGATTGTAAAAACCACGATGTGACGACAATTGTAATGTTTTAATTATTATTTATGACGCTCCAAATAGCTTTTATTATAATTTGTTCTTATCATGTAGTGTTGTATTTTTGGCACACGCACAGGAAAATCAACAGGCAAAATTGTTGATATATAAACATACCCTGTCGTAGTAATAATTCACATATTGTCGAGATCTCACCGCTTCGAGTGTTCTGCAACCGGTCTGACCACCATCACCATCTTTAAATCAAGCGGTTTAAAGTTGTTAGAGACTTAGAACCGTAAGACTCGAGTTCCAAGAAAGACCGTGAACAATAGTCGGAGTCAACATCTACCGAACAAAGACCAATAACAATCAGATATGGCTGAAAATAGTATAATTTTCAAGGACAACGATGAAATAAAACAAATCGCAAGGAACACTATCAATGAACCTGGCAAAGCTCAAGTTTTTCTGCAAAGATCAGCTTGTCCGGAGAAGGGTAAGGGTGACAGGAGTTCCTCCGATTCATCAGACAATGAACTTCTTAAAAATAGATATGGTTTCGATGGAGATAGTTGCGCGACTGGCTACGCTAAAGTCAATGGTAAATGTGTTCGCATTATGGAGTAATACTGAATTACGCCGACATCACGTACGAGGTATCATTCTCATTTTGTGTATTTTGCATAATTCTTGATACTTTTGTTATTATTTGTTTATTTTTATAAGCTTATAATGTTTGTACCAAAAAAAATTAAACGTTTCTTAAGTTGTGTTTCAGATTTTTTTTGTGGGATTGTCTATGGCTCTCTTTGTCGCCATGAAAATTGTTACATAAATTGAAAAGTTTGTTCTAAATTAATAGTGATTGAATTAATAATAACATGCATTTAAACAATGTATTGTATTAACAGTAAATAAACACATTTAATTTATGCATTGGTAATAAATAAGTTATTATTATATTTTTTTAATAAAATCCACTATCTGTAAATTATTTTATTTTTCGTACTCTTATCCACCCTTATCATTCATATATCAATAAAAAGGTTAAAGTTTACAGATTTGTTAGTATCATAAATAATAAATATCGATTTCATTTATAATAACATAAACTACATAAACTAAAGGTGCAAAGAAGCAAAATAAATGAAATAATCAAAGATATATTATACTATAGATGAAACACTCGAAGCCTAAAAGTGAGGCATTTTCTTTGACCTCCGGTCGTCTGACGTAGGGAGATCCTAGTGTTGACCCGTAATTATATTTGCCGACATAAAAAGCCGACCGAATGTAACCTCTTTTCTCAAATTTAAATTTTATTTCATAGTATTTACTAAAGTTTAATATTACAATTAATCGAGACATTTTTAAAACGCTAATTAAAAATTTATAACAACCATAAAACAAAAATAGTCTTTGTTAAAAATTGTTCGGATTTAAATTGTTTTAAATGAAATAATAATAATGAAAAACGATAGTTAGCACATTAATGAATGTTTTAGTTCATTCTACTGTTCATTTAAAAAAAAAATTCCCAAACTTAGGATTTTTTTTCATGATACTGGCAATTTTTTTTTTTTAATAATTTCTTTCCCGGCACGCATTTTAACGTCAAATTAGCATGGAGCGCTCCCTCTATGTATAATATTTCTTTGGAAATAATATTGTTTTTGCAAGCCTTCTCTGCCCATAATACGGATCTTAGGATGGGTACCAATTATTGTCATTGTCAAAGGAGCTAATGTAGTTTAAAAACTAAATTCAGTATTTAACCGACGTATTTAAAAGTAAACGTAAGTTAAATGCCCACGTATTTTTCTTCGCGGCTATAACTATTTTTCAACAATACAATAAAACATTATGACAACTCTGCGACGATCAATAAATCTTTAACGGATTTTTTCTTGATATTAGCACCGAAAGTTTTCCATATTATGTCGAGTGTTTCTTTCTTCTATGCACCCTATATTTAGTACATGCATCAAAGACTTATATAAATAGAACAAAGTATTAAATTAAGTTTTATACGGTTTAAAATGCGAATCATTCGTTTTTATTAAAAATCTAATAGTTTTTCAGCAATACAATTTATTTTTGATTTAAAACATGACCTTTTTATTAAATTAAAAATTCCTAGGAACCGTATAATTAAATGTATAAAAGGAGGTTTATCTTTATCAGGGGTCTTATTGACTTTGGTATCGTCTAGTGTTGTAGTCATGATTAAGGTTGTGTTGTTACTTCTTGTGGTTGTTTACACCTGCGAGGCTGAGGTATACGGTCAAGTCAACTTTCTACCAATGTCGAAGAACTCACCACTAGATCGCCCGTTGGGCTTCCGACGCGTTGGCACCGGAAGCGATGGACCCGTAGACATACCAAGCCCGATATCGGTGCTTAATAGTAACTCTTAAAGAAATACACCCCAAAATAATTACCGATTATGTAATAAAACAAGTAACAAATCGGTTTATAGCTATTATTTTTGGGATTGTAGTATAATGCAAGAAAATTATTCAATGTAAAATGAAATAAATTAATAAGTTCATTAATGGCTTTCAATCTTTATTTTGCAGAACCTTAAATATAATTCTGTTAATACCCATTGTAATATTAAAGACCGCATGTAGCGCACTGTACCAATGATTTCATTCTGAAGTAGGTAGCTAGCGGTCGTCTAAAAGTTCAGCGTTAACCTTTAGTTAACCTGACAGTTTGGGAAATTATATTCAACAAGGTTGTCTATATTTACTCCGGTACGAGAGACGCTGCTATCGTGATACCGAAATATAAAACCTGCATGGACCTGCAACGTGGACATATGAAATGGGAATAATAACATTTGAATATGGGACATAAAAAGGGCGCTAGTGAGCTCGCATATATTTTTTCACTTTTGCCCGCCGAGTCAGATAGCTTGTCGGTCGTAGAAAGAAGGTTGTTTCTGGACGGACCAAGATTTTGTTGTCATCCATAATAGGTATTAAAAAAAATCACGATACGTATTATCGATAACAAGTTCTATCAGAATACCTATCGATAATCGTTAAAAATCATAGCCGGTTTTACAAACACACATCCCTAGTGCTACTCAAATGTCAGATCAATGATCAAATGCAAAATGGATTGATGTAGTGAACCGGCTTGCTATCGGCGTGTTTCTTAAATTTTTGTATTTTTTATTTTTGAGAAGACTATATCATTAACGTCAGAAGTTTACATTTCGATTTACCGCCTCAACGTATACAAAAAGTTTTGACATTTTTACGGATTCCCAAAAAACTGACGAAGTTCTACTAATATACCACGTGTACGCCGAGTATCCTTGTATCGTTAATTATAAGTAATTTGATTAGTCGTAATACATTGTGAAAAAATAGAAATATTAGAATTGTGTAATCAAAACGTTTTCTTTTGTGTAAATATTACACGTGGTTGAAGATAAGTGAAACATGTCTAACGTGGAAGCCGACCTACGCGATGGGCTATCCGCCAAGCAGATCTTCGCTAACAGCGAAGGATTAACATATAACGACTTTCTTCTGTTACCCGGATACATTAACTTCACCGCAGAGGAAGTTGATTTAACATCGCCACTGACAAAAAAGATAAATCTGAAGTCTCCGTTGGTTTCCACCCCAATGGACACCGTCACCGAGGCCGACATGGCGATATCCATGGCACTTTGCGGTGGTATCGGCATTATACATCACAATTGTACTCCGGAATATCAAGCCAATGAGGTGCATAAAGTGAAGAAGTATAAACATGGCTTTATTCGCGATCCAGTCTGCATGGGCCCCGAGAATACCGTAGCGGATGTCTTGGAAGCGAAAAAAAAGAATGGCTTCACGGGCTATCCAATAACAGAGAATGGAAAGTTGGGTGGCCGGCTCATAGGAATAGTGACGTCCCGGGACATTGACTTCAGAGAGGGCGACCCGCAACTCAGCCTTAAGGAAGTGATGACTCCTATAGATGAAATGATAACAGCGCAATCTGGAGTTACTCTACAAGACGCTAATTATATCCTCGAGAAGAGCAAGAAAGGTAAACTTCCTATTATTAATGGCGCAGGGGAACTGGTAGCTCTGATTGCACGAACTGATTTGAAAAAAGCTAGAAGCTATCCCAATGCATCGAAAGACTCCAACAAACAGCTCCTAGTGGGTGCGGCAATCGGGACACGGGAAGCGGATAGGGAGCGTCTCAAGTTACTGGTTAGTAATGGTGTAGATGTCATAGTTCTTGACTCATCCCAAGGTAATTCCACATATCAGATTGATATGATAAAATATATCAAATCAAATTACCCGAATATACAAGTGATTGGTGGTAATGTTGTAACTAGGATGCAAGCAAAGAATCTCATAGAAGCGGGTGTTGATGCCCTCAGAGTGGGAATGGGAAGTGGATCAATCTGTATAACTCAGGAAGTAATGGCTTGCGGCTGCCCACAAGCCACTGCCGTCTACCAGGTGTCCTCTTATGCTCGCCAGTTCAATGTGCCTGTTATAGCCGATGGGGGAATACAGTCAGTGGGCCACATTGTCAAATCACTAGCGTTAGGAGCTTCAACAGTTATGATGGGCTCCCTGCTCGCTGGCACTTCGGAAGCTCCGGGAGAATATTTCTTTTCGGATGGTGTTAGGCTTAAAAAGTACCGTGGAATGGGCAGCTTGGAAGCTATGGAGAACAAAGAAGGTAAAGGATCGGCCATGAGCAGATATTTCCATAAGGAAACTGATAAACACAGAGTGGCACAAGGTGTTAGTGGCAGTATAGTTGACAAGGGCTCCGTGTTGAGATTTTTGCCTTACTTACAAACTGGAATGCAGCACAGCTGCCAAGACCTTGGAGCTCCATCACTGAAGAAACTTCGTGAGCTGAGCTACTCTGGAGATTTGCGTTTTATGAAAAGGACATACTCTGCACAGTTGGAGGGCAATGTGCATGGTTTATTTTCATATGAGAAAAGATTATTTTAATACAAGTTCTTTAATTTCTATGTGATATACAATTTATGTGTATATATTATTATTATAAGAGTAAATATTATCTGATGTATTCCAGTAACTAATGTAACAAAAGCTTTTATGTGTAATTATATAATTTGATGTTTATACATAACAGACTAGAAACAACTGACTAGGAATAAAAAAATGAATTATATGATACTGTCTTTTACTGCATTTTAACTTTTCTTTTTGGCCCTTACACTACCCGCCCTTTAGTTAAAGTAGTAAAATGTTACTATCAGTCAGATTGGAAATTTTAAAAATATTTTTTAAATCTTGAAACACAAAAGAAATGAGAAATTAACAAATATTGCATTGATAATCAATCTAATAAAAATATTCTCAAAAATAACGCATTTCAAAATATTGCATTTATTTTTTTTCCAGAACATTAATAATAAAAAAGAAAAAAAATAAATTAAAGAACTTAGTTGAGGCAAATTACAAATGACATTTCATTTATTAATTGTTATCAATTAACTTATTTCTTTCATATGCATTTTTTTTAATTGACAGGATAAGGATTTTAATAAATAAAACAAACTATATATTTTCTAATAATCACAATTTAATGGAATTCATATAATATGCATAAGCTGCAAAGGCATGATCATGCACATTTCATAATAAATATGGTGCTAAATAACTTAAATTAATAAAAAAAATAATGTGCTACTGTCTATGCTGCAGACTGGTGCGTCTAAAACGTTACGCTTATCGTTTTAAAAACTGCATCCTAGCTATAATGCTAATAAAGAAATCTATTAAAAATGTTTTAATCTCTATGGTCAACTATGGATTAATATATTGAGTAATTATTTAAATGCGTAAATGAGCGATCAGAGAGCATAGCGTAGCATAAAAAATACCTACAATAACATCAGTCCCCTACCGGTCGTCCTCCAATCAAACTTCAGTCTCCTCTACTCAGAATCGATATAAAATACTTGAGTAAAATACATAAATTGCCGCGTCGCCGCTTTCTGCTACAAGTCAATCTTGCCCATAAATATCAAGATAGCCTAGCCGGTACTCAACTCAAACTTGAACGCGTCTGTCGAGCCTCATTTCTCATACTACAGATTAAAAATCTACAAAAAATTCATGAAAAAAGTTTTAAACCTTTTAACAGTATTGAAATTGTGATTTAAATAATGAGCATCGCGACCACAACGCACCAGTCGGAATACGTCGAGCGACCAAAGCGTATAAATCTTATGAGATTACAGCTTACAAGTAAACAGCACATTGCAGCGTGTTGCTAAAACAATAATCACCTTTTAATCCTCACTGACTCGCGTCGTATTAGAAAAATACTGATCACATCACACTTCGGCTTCATTAGACCGACTACGCGATAAAAACGGAGATTTTGCTTTGTCTAACCTCCTGCTTCATTAAACAGAGTTCGCGATGAAATCAGACTTACGACAAAGCAAAATCTGCGTTTTTATTGCGACTCGGACAAATAGAGCCATAGGGTAAGACCGTTCTTATCGCGAATTCGGTCTTATGAAATCTAGGCATAGCCCTAAGGCTGCATTAGACCGAGTTCACGATAAAAACGGAGATTTTGCTTCGGCTAAGTCCGGTATCGCGAACTCTGTTAATGAAACCGAGGCATTAGAAATATGTTTCTTTATATATGTTGAGTACATCGAGGTGAGAAAGCACCGCAACACGCTGCAAGCTAAGACACGAGGGTATCTACTCCTTGGCGTCGTCTTCCTCCTCGCGCTGGAACTCCGGTCCGGGCGTCGCGTCGTCCTCGAACACGATCTCCTCGGGGTCGGGCGCGCGCGGCAGGAACTCCTCGCCGGGGCAGATCTTCTTGAAGATCTGTTCCGCCTGCACAAAAAATACAATTAGAAAATTGCGGTCAAAGGTAAGCCAGAAAATGTACCGATTTTACTGGCCTTAGTCTGGATGGTATGTAGGCTTCATTAGACCGAGTTAGCGATAAAAACAAAGATTTTGCTTCGGCGTAAGTCCGTCTGTATCGCGAACTCGGTCTAATGAAGCCCTAGGGTCATGGAGTGCGCGTGATAGCGGCGTAAGTCGTTGTGTGTCATTGTGGCAATACATAGAAGCATTGGCCTTGGGCCTAAACCTGTGTTGGTGTCTTTGGAGTGGATCAATGTATGAAATAAACCTCTTATAACCTAAAAAAACTTTGTTACGTGATTTTTGTTTAGGCATAATTTAAAATAGTATAAATTAAACTAAACATAGATTAGAATAGGTTATCATAGTTTATCCAACAATGTCGTAGTTAAAATTATCACGTTATTTAAAACATAAGGGATCACTCTGCAAAAGTCACGTGTTAGATATTGTAGGAGGAAATATTTTACAGAACTACCTACACTTATCAGGTACTAGATAATATTGAGAGAGTATTATTATTAAAAAAAAGTAAATACAGTCAAACCTGGATATACGAGAGGCCAAGGGACCGCGATAATTGTCTCGCTTTTTTTTTTATTAAAACTAAAACTACAGACTCGCGGTCCGTACTCTTTTCTGCTCTGTTGTTATTGTTGACTTACAATAAAGTAATAATTGTGAAACTTATAGAGGTTTCTCTAATTCGAGTTTCTCGCTTATGCAGTTAGCCTCTGGACCAAAGATTGACTCTCGCTTATCGAGGTTTGACTGTATTTCTAAGAAAACCAACCTAAGTTTGTTGGTGTACTTCACTCTACAAACCTATGATACATTTTATCGATGATGTTAAGAAAAAATCTCGCTTTCTTCGGCTTCATTAGACTGAATTCGCAAAAAAAAACGGAGATTTTTCGACGTGTAATTCGCGAACTCTGTTTAATAAAGCCCTTTGTGATAGAAGAAGTAAACATGGACAGAAACCAGAAATTAATACTTTTGCGTTGTTTTTTTTATATTATAAAGTGGCAAACGAGCATGCGGCCACTTGGACTCGCTGAAATAGCGAAGCGACCGCTGCCCACAGACATCTGCATTTGCAGATGCGTTGCCTCTCCTTAATCTTCGGAGGAGGAGGCGCACATCAAGAGGATAATTCCTCTCTCTATGCGTCTCCTCCCCCAGAAAATCCACATCCTCTTTCCGAGATAAAAGTGCCAGATAATTCTACTTGAGCCACCGGTTGGAAATTGAGCTTACATTTAACTTTTTCGTTGTCGTTTTTTTTAACGCTCTCATTATTACGAACATTGTAAAATCAACCTTGTTTTATTCGTCCAGCGCTCCAAATGCAACGCTGCGAGATTTTGATTTAAAATCGCCTCCATTCACAGAAGGGTGTGAACTATAGTTAAGAGAGGGTTGTCATGTTAACCTGTTCAACGGCGCGGTCGAAGTCTAGCCCGGCGTCGGGTCCGGAGCAGAGGTGCACGCCCCCCGCGCCCCCCGCCGCACCCCCCGCACCGCTCGTGTCCTTCACGTTGTAGAACAGCGACCACAGGCACTGCAACACACATATACATAAATAAGAGGCCTTTGGTAAATGTTGCCACATCGTGCAAAAAGATGCAAATTTTTAACTTCAAAATCAAACATAGAAA
>QDHC01004374.1:16436-43625 GCA_013186455.1 Papilio dardanus tibullus | reverse complement strand
ACCTGTGTTGGTGTCTTTGGAGTGGATCAATGTATGAAATAAACCTCTTATAACCTAAAAAAACTTTGTTACGTTATTTTTGTGTAGGCATAATTTTAAATAGTATAAATTAAACTAAACATAGATTAGAATAGGTTATCATAGTTTATCCAACAATGTCGTAAAATTATCACGTTATTTAAAAATAAACATAAGGGACCACTGCAAAAGTACAAAAGTCGCGTCAGTCACGTGTTAGCTATTGTGGACGGAGGAAATATTTTAGAGAACTACCTACACTTATCAGGTACTAGATAATATTGAGAGAGTATTATTATTAAAAAAAGTTATAGAAGAAGTAAACATGGACAGAAACCAGAAATTAATACTTTTGCGTTGTTTTTTTTTATATTATAAAGTGGCAAACGAGCATGCGGCCACTTGGACTCGCTGAAATAGCGAAGCGACCGCTGCCCATAGACATCTGCATTTGCAGATGCGTTGCCTCCCCTTAATCTTCGGAGGAGGAGGCGCACAGCAAGAGGATAATTCCTCTCTCTATGCGTCTCCTCCCCCGGAAAATCCACATCCTCTTCCCGAGATAAAAGTGCCAGATAATTCTACCTGAGCCACCGGTTGGAAATTAACCTTACATTTTTCGTTGTCGTTTTTTTAACGCTCTCATTATTACGAACATTGTAAAATCAACCTTGTTTCGTTCTTCCAACGCTCAAAATGCAACACTGCGAGATTTTGATTTAAAATCGCCTCCATTCACAGAGATACATGAAGGGTGTGAACTATAGTTAAGAGAGGGTTGTCATGTTAACCTGTTCAACGGCGCGGTCAAAGTCTAGCCCGGCGTCGGGTCCGGAGCAGAGGTGCACGCCCCCCGCGCCCACCGCCGCACCCCCCGCACCGCTCGTGTCCTTCACGTTGTAGAACAGCGACCACAGGCACTGCAACACACACATACATAAATAAGAGGCCATTGGTAAACGTTGCCACATCGTGCAAAAAGATGCAAATCCTTGAAGATCAAAAATCAAACATAGAAAGCCGCGATTAACAAAGATATGGCTTATGACGACCTTTTAAAAGATGACTCACGGTACTCCCTGTCTCGGCCGGGCCGTGTCCCGTCCAGACCCGAGCTGTCAGTGTGTCAATATAAAGTATATGAACGTGCCCGAGTCGGGTGACGGACGGAGCGCTGTCAAAATATATTTTGTATGGACACATTGAGGGCGCGGACCCGGACACGGTGTAACCTGAGTCATCCATAACTCAACTTTTATAGAGTTTTTTAATGTTATAATCCATACCTTTGGTTTGTCCGTCTGCTCGGTCTGGTCGCCGCCGGTCATGTCGAAGATCTTGTCTGCGTAGGGCCGCAGGTCGGTCTCGGCGTCGCTCACCTTCTTCGTTATGAAGTACACCACGACTGGAACAAAATATATGTATATAAGTACATGTAAATAAAAAAAAAATTGGAAATTTTCGGAAATCCCACAAACAATTTTATTAAAAAAAATAATACATAATAATATTCATACTCAAACAATATCCGCTTTATTCCGAAACGCGAATCGAGCGTTATTACTGTTGTACTTTCTAAGTTTCTACTGGTACATTTATAAAATTTATTATAAAATACAGAACATTCTTGTTCCTGGTACTTCTTATGATACATAATTTGGTCCAATGAGACCCTGGTCTATCTTATTTAGTTCCGAGTGTCCTCCGGTATCGTACAATCGACAAATTATTGGTCATCGTTTATCGTCGTTGCGGTACTTTATAATATTTTTCGGAATAAGGGGGTATGTAACTTAACTATTGTGAATACAAGTTGATTGTTTTATACATAAAAATCATTTGCACCGTAACCGGACTGAATCACACAACTAAAACCTTTACCCGAAGGTAACTTGAAGTAATTCAGTGCAACAAAAAAAAGGAACAAGTTTATGAATAAGCAGCAAAAAATTGAACAACTTAAATGTACGAAAAGAAATAATAAATTGTTAGGACCGAAAAACGTCGCTACACTAGAACCACAGTCTCGAGGTAATAAAGGTCACCTAGCAACAAGCTAATTTCTCATCCTAATGGCTCTGACCAATAAAACGTAAGAAAAATATATTGAAAGGTTTTTAAAGCTAATAATTTAGCAATATTATTTAACAAATTAACTAACGGCCGAATTTTCAAACGCCAAATACCTTGTTACGTAAGCGTTAAAATCTAAGTGACGTCAAAATTAAACGAGATTGTTGTAAAATTTGGAGTTTAAGCATAGACTTAATATGTAAGACGCTCTTACATATTTGAATGTCGATTGAACATTCGGCTTTAAGTCAAGGTTTTTTTTGCTAATTTTATTTAATAGGTACTTTAAAACTTTTAGTAAATTATTTTTAATTCACTTCTTTTTGACGAAATAAATCTATTCTGAAATTTTGAAAAATTCTGAAGAATCTTCTCTCATTTAGTAGTATAAATAAAAGTAATATAAATCTCGCTTAGTTATTCACAACAATTCATTTTAGCATAAACTTGAATAATTAAATAAAGCCGATGCTATTGCCATGTAAAAATTATGCAAAGTTTCTGCAAAGTGGGTCGAGGCATTATACATAGATGAGTTTACCTTCCGTTTAGATGAGCCGTTTCAGCTGTTCATCAAACAAACTTGATGAGGTACATTAAATACCAATTTTTATTTAATTTAAGATAATAAGTTTAAAGAAAATACAGACAAAACCAAACATTGATGTAACTTGTAAATATATATATATTCCATACAATTCTTCTTAACTGCCACACAGGCCTGTCTTTGTGTTCACTATAATCCCGAGTAAATATAACTTACACAATCCCTTGGGGCAGGAGCCGGTGGCGGGGCCGACCTCGAGCACGGTGACGGCGCCGCCGCCGGCCAGCGGGGGGAAGCGCAGCAGCGTCAGCGGCTCCTTCTCCGACTGCATCATGCTGCCGTTGCTGATGAACACCGCCTTCGATATGTCGCAAGATTCCGCCGGCGCCGGGGACACCAGATCCTACGAATACATATTTTCTCTTATCCTAGGGCTTCATTAGACGGATGTCACGCAAAAAACGGCCTTACGTCGAAGTAAAATCTTTGTTTTTATCGCGAACTCGGTCTAATGAAGTGCTAGGACATCGAATTTCGATAGACACGAATAAAAAATACAGTACATTTCCGACAATATGCCTTGATGTAGGAATTTTACTAACTTTTTTCTATTTATTATACATGTTTATAGATTTTTATAAAAATAGGTTGTCGAGGCATTTATAAAAGTACACAAATGTTGAAGGGTATTAGATATTTGAAGTTTTAAGAGTAACTAAAAACACTGTCTGAAAATACAATAACAACTTTGACTGCCCAAATAATATTATTTTTTTTCATACTAGAATTTAACGTTGAAAGTAAAAAATGTCAAGAAGATTTAATTTTAATTATCTCTAATTGTCACCATCATACCTTGGGGCACTCATTGATGCCGATGACAAGATGCTCGCAGTTGAGGGTCTTCGACTTGCTCTGTATGACGACCTTGGTCTTGCCCTCGTCCACGACCTTCGTCTCCACAGAGTCTATCGGCCGGTTGAGGCAGTACACGCCGCCGAACACCGCGCACAATCTGTAAGTACCGAAATTTATTATCACCAAAAAACTAATAAGACTTTGTAAATAGAAGAAGTACTAAACAACTATTATTGTACCAATTTGTTCCTGTTTGAAACGGTTAAGGGCTGACATATAAGGACCGGACACTACGGAAAAACTTCGAGCTTGCGTCGGTCCTAAAAAAATTTGCATGACTAACCCTACACCTTAATTAGACCGATGTCACACTAAAAACGGCCTTACCCCGAAGCAAACGAGCTAATGAAGCCGTAGGGTAAAGAGAGGTAGGAAATTTTAATCTGTAACTAATGCTTTAAGATCTACCATATTCTATCGATATTTTAAGCCAGTAAATGACAAGAGACCAGCTGTTACAAGATTTCTGCCATCGTATGTTTTGCCATTTAACTATCAAAACTTTTATTCATCAAAGTATTGTTTGACAAGACAACACGGCAACTAAAACACTAGGCGATCTAAATTCTTCAACGTCTAAAATTAACAAGCATTGTATATATTTAATGTGTCAGAGAATGCCAAGCATGTTATAAATAATAATCGATTTCACAGTTGTGTAAGCGAGATATACCTTCGCTACTTTTAGACACAACTTTAATTTTATTACTGTAACGGGTTACATATATTGATGGGCAGATGATAAAAACTCAAATGATATTTACTCGAGTTTTTATCCAAAACGGATAAAAACCCGTTTTTACCCATTTTCATCGGATTTTTATCCAAATCAATGGATATTTATGTTTTTTCGAATCTAATATATATTTAACTGTCATGTATTGTATCAAAACTATCTTATTTATAACTGCACCCTATCCTGGGCTCCTTTTATACCTTTGTTTTCGATTATCCTGCCCCCAATATCATTATGTCCATGCCAAGCAGTGCCCAGGTAATCTTCTTATGAACCGTATACGCATCTAAGTGCCACTATAAGACCTCATCTTAAGCTAGCATATTATTTCATACTAGCTGTTGTGCGCGACTTCGTCCGCGTGTAATTAAATAATATAGCCTATGTTACTCAGGGATAATAAAGAAGAACAAAAATAAAATTATATCTAACATGCCTTGTTACTTAATTTATTGGTGTAAACAACTTTTGAATGCAAAATTATTAGGTACTTCCGCGTATGTATAGGTCTACCAGGATCTGATGGCAAAAAGGGAAAAAGAATTGACCCTAACAATACTGGGGAAATTGGAGTAAAACGTTTCGATACTTTGTTTTCCTAATCATTCTGACGTCTTGTATATTATATATATATATATTTATATATATATTATATTGATGGGCTGACGTCTCGGGTTTTTATCCATTTCGGATAAAAACTCGAGACGTCAGCCCATCAATACTATAGTGTTGCGGCCGGAACACTGGCCGGCAAGAAGAAACCTCTTTGGTGGAAATTTAATACATTTTAATTTTAATTCTTTTACGTTTGTCTTTTAAGTAGGTAGTTATTGTTTAAGTTGGAAACTTTTATTTAATCTATTTATTAATATTTTAACAAAAATGGTGTTTGCTTATTATGCTTATCACATTACTTTACACATTAAAAAGTTGTTAATATCAATAAATTGATTAATAAAGCATGTTAGATATATTTTTATTTTTGTTATTCTTTTCTTCCGAACCCGTTTATCCATAAAAAAAAACATGTTTACGCTAAATTACATTTATAAAATGACAGATAGTTTTTATCCACGTTTTGGATAAAAATCACGCAGAAAAGATAGAAATTATGGGTATTTATCCATTTTGAGTTTTTATCCGGGTAAAATCCCAACACTAGTTACATATAATAATATTTAACATTTTTATATAATTAAACTATCCGGCGACTATAACCTAGCGGTTAAAATAATATCAAAATTAGATTAGAATGGGTAGTTATTTGGGACAGAATCATTTGTATCATCTAACTACCTCACTCAGTCGTCTAATGATTACTTAAACAGTCACTTAGTGCTCATTTCTCATATATAATCTACAGTTAGTTCTTAGTGGCAACATAAAGACTACGAATAGGTAATGAACTGGAAACTCTTTGGAAATAACATCGCGAACTTGTTCTAAATTTAGTCGACATTACCCAATGTCAAATACATTTAGGTTGAATGACTGAAGTTGTGGACATTTACTTAAATTAATTAAACAGATTGGGAGGCGGTCAAGCGCTTGGGTCACTCGGGCCTCGAGGGAACCTCTTGCGCGAGGCAACGAAATTCGATCTTAGTATATTGAACCGAAAACGATTAACAAATCTTGGTAACTTAAATAATCGATAATAAATTTCATTATTAATTGATTACAATCCTTGTAACCTACGACTACGGTTTATAAAATAGAGTAAAGGATAATGACTGTTTGCAAAGTATTGAGTTAATTGAAATATGTATAACATTTTGTTTGATATAGTGAATAATAGATCTAAAAAACGTCGAGAATTTTCGATGAAATTAATGGATGTTTGAGCATATATTGAATATTAAAAGCGGCCACACTATGTACCTTCCTAGTAACAAAAATCCTAAAGATATGATTATTGCCTGTAGAATGACGCAGTTACGTAACTATAAAAATGTCTGATCTAAAATATCTACAGTAATGTAAAATGAGAGCATTGAAAGACTGAAATTAGTAAGTTTTATTAATTTAGGAAATCTGAATCTTCAGCGCGTGCAGTTAGAAAGTTCTTATTTTAGTGCGGTGTGTCCGGCGCAATGCACATCTGGGTCGTTGAACTGAGTTCCCGCCGAACACTTTCATGGTGGATTATTTTGCACGAACTTACCATTCGGACATGTATTACGTGAATTTTAGCATTAATATTCTTTATTTTAATAACATAAATCATAAAACATTGGGCAATAGGAATTGATTGGTTCCTCAATTTTCAAAATCGGTCATACCCTGGCCTGAAACCAGGTCGTTTCTTGCCTTTGAACTTACCTACAGAAGCACTGCGGCAACTCCCCGCTGCCGTACATGGGCCAGAGGAAGGGCGTGTTGCCGTAGCGGCCGAGGCTCATGAGGAACTTCTTGCACTCCCTGACGCCCTCCAGGCAAGGCATGGCGTCAGTGCCGCCGGCGATCGCGAACAACACGTAATGGATCAGGTTCGGCGTCAGACCCTTGTGGCTTAGGTACTCCTTGAACGTCTTGTCGTTCCAATCTATGTTGAGAAACATATTTTTTTTAAAGGAAATTTTGCAAGGCACCAGCGCTGGATGAAAATTATAATATTTTTAAAAAAGTTATTATTCTGTTATACGAGTATGCTTGTATGGAGCAAAAAGGTAATATCTAAGAAAAATTTAGTTCTTCTACACTGGGCGTGTAAGTAAATAAGTGTTAAAAGTTCCACATAATTCGAAGAATCAACTCAACTTTATTCGACTTATATTTCGTACGGAGATGAGATTCAATCGGGAATTTTTATCGTTCCAAACATAAGATGTTGAACATATGTTTAGTAATAAATTCCACGGAAGCTTCTAATAAGATTGAATAAAATTATTTTTAAAAAGCTATTTACCAAAGTTATTACACATTCTTTTTCAGTTATTCGATTGTTGATCAAAACTATTTTTTTCTTGTACATTGAGCTTTATCATGCGATAATTTAAGATTTTTAATATATTACACGTGAAGTAATAAACTTCATTTTATTTTTAATGTAAACATACGTTCACTTTATTTAAAATAGTTGCATGATGCAGTAATAAAATGTAACATCGTTGTTTAAAAATATATCCGACAGCACTAGACATTTTTATTATAATTTAAAAACAAATCCGGGACGTTCGGAGAGAAAAAATATCAATTCTCCTTTTACAGCGCCCGTTTTACATTAAAACTGCAAACAGTTGTTATGCGGGCTCACGGAAAACGTAAAAAAATTGTCATTGTCTAATTTTGCATTACAACGTAACTCCATTACAAGGCCAAAAGGACCATTAAAAATATATGAACTTCACTGCAGAAAATAATGTCGTAAAACTCAAGCCATACTATGGATACGAAGATCATTTTCTAAATGTTTAAAGATTTTTAAGCCCAAAAAACATCAGTTAAAGATTTTAAAAAAATATCTGTAACCAAATAAAAAAAATGTACTTGTATAACATAACTATCATGTATTTTTTAAATAAATTTTAGACAATAATATAAGGCAACTTTCATAATCAAAAACGTTTGCAGTTTTTTCTATCTACCCAATCACTTACCTTTGAACTCATTGTCCATCTCTTCCTCATTGTAGGCCACAATTGAAGTGAGCATCTTCATGAGCTGGCGCTTCTCCACGATGCCGACCGCCTCGGTGGCGAAGACATCGGCCCGGGAGCAAGGCACGGGCACCAGGTGATCATCCAGCCAGGTAAGTACGCGGGTCACACAGCGGAACTCCGCGTAACGAGCGATGTTAGAGGATATCAGAAGTTCAACCAGTGGACCACGGGAGAACAGTAACTGGCAATAAAGAAAATAGTTAGGATCACCACTGAATGGTCTTCGAGCAACGAAATATTAAGTTGATTATGTGCTATAGATATCTGATTCTGACGATTAGTAGGTTCTTTTGTTATGGGGTAACATGCTCAATATTTTCTTTATCGCAGATGCATTTAAAAAGTATAAAATTCAATTTTGGTATACAGAAATCTACATTTGGCTGTTGTAAATAAAATAAAGTTTTTAACATTTGTTTATAATGTTGGTTTCCTTTAAATTAATAAACAGCAAACATTTCGCAAACTATATGTTCATAAAGTTTAAGAGTAATAAAGTCACGGTCGACTAAAACGCGGGCGTGACGAAATTGGTTCTGTTTTTGCCGTCCCGTCTGAGGACTGTGCAAAAACAAAGCGAAACATTCCGCAGACATTTGACTTTATAACATTAGCCCAAAAACTTTGCTAAGGAAATAATTTGTCAGCAAATTGACTTCTAACACTGAAATAGCATAATTTAAGATGTGTCATTTCCTGCAGAGATATTTGCCAAATGTATGCAAGATGTAATATTGAGAAGCTTTTTAGCGTGCTTAAACTAATCACAGTTATTTTTCTTGACATCAAGAACTAATTGTAATTATATTGATTCATAGCATTTACTTTCTTATTCGCTGAAATAGCGAAGCGACCGCTGCCCATAGACGTCTGACAATGCAGATGCGTTGCCTACCCTTAACCTACAGAGGAGACGCACAGCAAGAGGAACAGCTTATATTTAAAATTTGGAAAAAAATATTAACATATTTACACATTTCATGCTATTACGATTTTTTAATATAATAGTGAACTCGCCGGACGAGTCAGTGATTGTGTTAAGATCTTTAAGCAACAATATTAACGGACCGAAATAACTATTTGCATCATAAACTTTTGCCCACTTCCGATCACAACATCAATACGAAATCAAACGACCGGACATGTCGACCGCACAATATAAATATTTCTAACCCTAGGGCTACAATAGACCGAGTTCGCGATAGAAACGGCGATTTTGCTTCAGCATTTTTGGCGTAAAATTAGTCTAATGAAGCCATAGCGTAACAGATGTAACATAAAACTTGGGAGTTATGTCGGTGCCATTGAGCTGTAAACTCGATTATATTGTCTTGTTTGTAAGCTAACATCGTATTGCATTTCTACAAGGTCATATCATTAACACATATGGAGTTCATAATATGAAGCTAACTTCGATATAGTAGTAGCTTTTAGGGTTGAAAACAATAAAGTTGGATCAAAAACGTCTTATGATATAATTGAGAAAATATTTCTTTATGAAGAAGCCTAAAATAAAAAAAAATATTAATTTCTTATAAAGCGGGCTACAGAAGCACAGTTTTAACTGTACAAATCGGCTGCGCAGTTAAAACTGACGTGTTTAGGCAAAACTGAGAACTGTACAGTTCAAATTGACGTGTGTACGTCAGTTTCAACTGCACAGTAAAAAAACTGAACACCTGTAGCCAGATTTAAAGTTAAACTGTACATGAATTACATGTACAAAATATCACTAACCAAGCTTACTAATCTGATTGACATTTGCAATCTAATCAGATACTGTTTGTGGACTTTCAGATTACAGACTGTGTTCCCTGTAATACCATTGAATAACATTCAAGCTCCAGTAATACTAAACTAAATTGGTTCATTAAATCATTGGCTATTGTGTTCCAACTGAAGGAATCAGAGCCTAACATTTGCTTGGGGCTAGACCATAGACAATCCAGTCCAGTTCAGTTTGGTTGAATCTTACATATCGTTGATTGTCTTTAGACTTTACCTTAAAAAATTTAAATAAATGTACATATAAAATTAGAAAAACGATGGAGATTGAACCCAAGACCAATATTATAGTCAATTGCACCACTGAGCTACCAAAGCTCATAAAGTATAGAAGAATTTAATTCACATTGCAGCGTCCTGTCAATTAAAGATTAAATATTTTCCTACTAAAGGAATTTTGTTTATTCAACAAATGGGAAGCAATGTTTAGTTTATAATTTTATCAAAAAGTAATCATAAAATAGGCAAACTATTACCCAGCAAACATGATATAAATATTTTATCTTTGCAAATAAAATCCCAACATAGAAAGTCAGATAATTAATCTAATTGGTCTCTTAATTAGTCAAAAAAAAAATTAATTAAAATACTCAGAGTTAAACTTAAACGGTTCTTCATTTTTTATATTTTTAATTTACCTGGTTATTATCATTCTTGTTTCCATGAAATTTGACTTAAAATATAACATTGTTCCCATTTTAGACAAATATAATATGTACAGTCAAAACTGAAAAAGCGAGCTTTACGAGGTCATCTGGCAGGACCAGAGGTTCCTTGCTTATCTAGACTGCTTTAACTGTATTTATATAGTTGGTTGAAATCTTTGTTTAAAAACTTTCACTTACCTTAGGTGTCATATCAATGTTGAATTTCCTATACTCTGCCGCAAAGCTCGCCTGGCTCCAAATCTTCTTTGCTGGTTCCGTTTTCCCATCTTCTTTGGCCTCACCTTCACCTTTTTCTTCTTCAGGTGGAGATTCCCTATATTTCCATAACATTTTTTAATTTTGTTATAATCTATACTTAATATTATAAAGATAGAAACTTTGTATTTTTGTTTTTATTGAAATAACTCAAGAACTACTGAGCCGATTTCAAAAATTCTTTTACCATTAGAAAGGTACATTATCCCCGAGTAACATAAGCTATATTATTTACCACGGGGACGAAGTCGCGTACAACAGCTAGTTTAATAATATAATAATTTCTTAAAACATTTTTCTTTAGTAATTCAAAACATTATTTAATATGTTTTTGCCTTATTCCATCACACCTGTACAACATTAAAAGAGAATGAAAGTTTAAAGCAGTTTTTCGTAAATAACATTAAAAATAATGCTCACTTTTCAATATACCACTGCTCTGTCAAGTTATAAACTTGAACTTGTTTCTCAGGGTCCGAGTTGACTTCCTTTATGAACTTCTGCAGACCATCAAAGTTGTAGGACGCCCAGAGACCGCCGTAGTGGTCGCTGGAGTCCAGGTGGAGCACATTCTTGTGTATCCTACTGCATGCAGCCGCAACAATCGACTCCACCATACCTTACAGAATGCTTACATATGAAAATAAAGTCAAACGTGGTTAACTGAGAATCATGCTCGGGTCCTGGCGGATAAACTTTGTAAGCTAAATAAGGAAGACAAATATTGCTGTCCCTTGGATTCTTGCTTCTCCAGGATCGACTGTACTTGCATGTAAAATCTTAAATGTGCAGTTTCAAATTTTTAAAAACTTACATTATTTATATTTAAAAGTGATAGTTTCTCAGCAACTCTATGCCTGTATTTCTTTAAAATTCTTAAAATTTTTAACTAGAACTAGTTTGTGAGTCACAGTAACTATGTGAGTCATTTTTTAAAATCTGTTAGTTTTTTATTAATTGATACTAAGCAGATTCTAATAAGAATTTGTTAACTTTATATATTTTTGTAAGCTGTGAATTTATAGATTTTAGTTTGTACTATGATTCATTAATAATAAAATAATCAGCAAATATACAGTGACAACAACTGCAACATAACGCTATATACATGTATGTAATTAAAAAGTAGCGGCATATGGTGTGTCAATTTGCATCCTTATATACTGAAGTACATTTTTTTTTCACATTTCAAATTATCTTTGCACCATTTCAAGATCATATTTAAAGGGAAAAGAGTACAGTTCGTAAGCAATGGCTGAAATATCCGACACGTACAATGGCATGACGAAGCGAGCAAAAAAGAATAAGATCGATACTAAAGTAGGCTAGTCGCCATCACGCCCGGTATCAATTTTAAAGAAAATTATGCCTTACCTGTCCCAACCACGATGACCTGGAAGTCGGTCGGTAAGTCGTCATCCATATTGTCGCCTTTTAAAGCACTAAGGGAAATAATTACTTTATTTAATTGACTAAAATATGGAATGTCCTACCCCTTCACAAAGAATTTTACTTTCTCTGACATTTGACAGCTACCTGACAGCTGCAATAATTTTTTACTTTTTTAATTTATTAAGGCATTGGATATCGGTAATTTTTTACTTTTAATGTAGTGTTGCCACGATAACAAAATCGAAAACTTACTTTATGGTTGATTTATCTTGCATTTATTTTTCTTATTATTTTTTAACGTAGACTGTATGATGAAACGTTTCAAATAATAATACGAGGTCTTATTTTTTTCAATATGACATGATATAAACCATATTTTCCAAATCTAACACAGCAAACAGAAACCCTTTTTTTCATCGGAGTTTCTGTAATTACAGTGTGCTTCACTTGATATTATAAGAGATAAACACTTTATTAGTTTCTTCCATCGCCTTTTGTATAGGTTGGAATCATTACTCATATCCCCTTAGGCAGAACACTAAGCAACTTTTAAAAGTGAAGTCCTGCTTCTGGTCCGGATCATGAAGGCTGGTAGAAATTCACTTAGTGCTTGAGCCCAACAAATTCAATACCTAACAACCACAGTTCAACCAGCAACCTTTTGCTTATCTTAATAAAATAATTTTAATTGACTTCAAAACTGGAGTACCTTCTATAAGTGATGAATGTATTGTAAATATTATAAAATAAATTAATGTTTACCTATCTCGAATTTTGGTAATAAATTGTTTGGTCTCAGTAAATTTATGACTTCATAAACATAAATTTTATTATATTCGTATAAACTAGAATTTGCTTTAATAGTGAATTGTAAAATGAAACAACAGATGATTCGGTTTTTATATTTACAATGTTTTTTTACATACATTTCAACATTTTACAAGCTACCAGGAGCTCTTTTTAATTCGAGCAACGAACAGTTACATAAACTAACACGTAAATCTAGATCGTAATAAAAACGACTCGTGTCAGTTACTACGGGGCCCGAGCGACACGGGCTCGGCACACTTGAATCAATAAAATCCCTGTGTCCGTGTAACATTTACTAAACAAGAACAGTGGCAGTTTCTTTGGAGAGTGTCTTTGTTCGAGCAACGTCTTAGGCCGCTTCTAGCTAGCGCTCCGACATCTTTTTATATTGCTCGAAAGATGTAAAGGTGTCGTGTGCTCTTACAAATGTTGAGAAGATGGCGAACAATTATCTATAAGTAAAACATTTTTTTTTTCAAATTTATACTGCACCGACATCTACCCTAAAGAGTTGCCACTATCTACATCGTACAAAAACCATGGAGTCGGCAAACTTTGAGATAGCACTTGTTTTGAGATAGCTTCGTTAGTTCAGAGTGGAAAACTTTGACTGAGTGGCTATTGTCGCTGTTTGAAAATCCGTCGACAAAAACAATTCGACGCGCTGACTATTGCGTTAACTCTTTTGCAGTTTTCATCTTTCTTTGCTTCAGTTTAAACGGATTGTGCGAAAAAAAAAAGTTTTAATTGTACCACTAAGTATATTGCTTATGATCTTTACAAATTACTTGATACTTTCAATAACAAATTCCAGCATTCGGTAAAATACAGTTGGTAGAAACCGTATCAATAGTTACACAGAAAACTGTAAATTACATTTCGACCAATTCCTTTTTCATATTTATTTTAAATTCTAACAAAGACTAGAAAACACGTTTCTTTGGCAACATTCATAATACTAATTTATTAACTGTCAACATTTTCATTTTTCATAAAAAGAGAAAAAAAATAACACAAAAAATATAAATGTTAATATTAAAATTAAAAGTAATTGTTGGTCTATAATTAGTTATAAATGTAAAAAAAAACAATAGACTAGGATGTTATCACACTGACTGGATGACAATAGATAAACAGCCAAAAAATTAAGGGCCACAAGTAAAAGTTATGTTCGGTTTCCGAGACTTATCACACTGTAATTAAACTAAAATTGTCGAGTTTATACACGTAGTATAGTGCTCATCTAATCAATCAGAATCTCAGAAAACGGACATTAGTCAAATATAAACACATATAAAAAACGCGATATAAATATATACGTAGTAGTCTCCAGGATCGGCATTATCTATTCTATTGTAGATAAAAGCTGCGTACAAACTAAAGTATTGGCTCATAACAAGTTATTTAGGCAAAAAAACCTATTTAGGAGTTATTATAATAAACTGAAATATTTGAATGCATATGTTTAAATTAACTTTAACCAGAATAAATGCTTGAGAAAAATAATTTTTGAAAATAAATGCCGTAAATCGTCTAAAAACTGTTAAATTCTAATACAGTAGCTTTACTCATGATTAAAAACCAGTTAATGAAATCTTAGGTCGCATAAATAAGCAAAGAGTTCCTAAACTGTAGTTTTGTTTATTACAATTCGATCATTATTTCAAACTATTAGGCGATCGGTTAGTTGTATCGTAAAAATATTTATTATTTCATTTATGTACATGAGTAAAAATGTCAAGATACAGATGCTATAATGTCCTAATTATTATGTACTTATGTGCCTATAAAAGTCTAATTCGGTAGATCTTTTTATTACCCAGTAGTTTTAAAAGAACACTAAACGGTGAAAAATGAAGGCGGAACTACCGCCGTACTCGCGCACCGATTAGCTGGAACCAAGGAATAAATGTATCCGGTGTGTGGAGCACACACATTGAGATATTATAGATAGAGAAGTCCGACGCTTCAATTAGTCACGAGGGGAACGTAAAAAATGCCGTTACTTATAATATAGCGTGTGCGCTTAGACAGACATTACATTCTTATTTATTTTTAGGACGACTCGAGGTTTTTTTCTTAGCTACTCTCTATGTATAACATCCCTAAGGTTCACTACGGGGAAAGTGTCGTCACGTCACCGAGCCGAGGCAATAACGACGCAGTTTAGCCGAGAAGGTGGAATAAAAGAACAGTTTATCTAATAAAATGTCACGAAGCTCAACAATCCCACGCCGCGTACACGTTGCACCTACACATAAATCTTATCATGGTCTGAAACATCAACATCGCGAAACATCAATATTAACAAAACAAACTATTTACACACGCTCTGCTCTACACACATAGGTATTAAAATATCGACGCACTCGTTGTTTCCAGTTTACGTTAAAGCTTTAGAGTAACGAAATATATCGTTAGGTTTATTACACCGATATCGCGATCCAATTTGTATCAAATTCTCGTAAATATTTTCGGTGAAACGTATCGTTAGTATTTTTCACCGACATTTTTTGGAATGATAGTCGATTTAAATTTTGTAAATATGAATAACCAATAATTATATTTTTGTCTCTTTAAAATGATATGTCGAATTAAAATTTCGTGATATGTCGCTAACACTACGGGATGAGAACTGATCGAGTCGATATTTTAACACGTCGATAACAGGTAACATTTAGGGGGCCTACAAGGGGGTCTCCGTGGAGACAGGCGCGCGTGCATGAGCGCGGGGCGGCGGGCGGCTGGCCAGCTCCGTGCCCTCGCCCCCACCGCCACTGTCCGTGGAGAACTGCTCCACCTCGTCGTCCGTCGAGTCCTCGTCCTCCGCGAATACCGAGTCCGGCCCCACCGACGCCGAGTCCGCGTCCATAGCGAACGAAGGGCCCACGCTTCCTGCGGACGCCAGCGGCGCCAGACGCTCGCTGGGGCACGGCGACAGGCGCCGGTCGGGCAGCGAGCACACGACCGAGGAGCCGCGCCGCTCCAGGTATGAGCTGCCCGAGCTCGAGCAGGTGGCCGAGCTGAGGCGACGGTCGCGAGCGCACGCCGCCGAAGCGCGACGTTCCGCCACGCGCAGTGCGGAGCTCGGCAGCGAGTCACCGCGCAGGCCGGAGAGGCGGCGCGGCGGCGTCAGCAGGCTGCCGTAGCCCCCGCCGTAGGAAGCGAAGCGAGCTCGCCGCGGCCAGGGCTCCTCGCCGATGGAGGGCCTCGAGCGCGCACGCTCACATAGCGCCTCTTCGAGCGCGATAGTCAGCTGCCGCTCCTCCTCCACGGCCTGCTCCTCGGCCACGACCGCCTCCGCGAGCTCTACTATCTTGGGATCGTTCAAAGCCTTCACGGATTTGCTCCGGCTCTTGTAAACAATTAGGAAAACCATGAGCGCGAAGAAGCCGCCGAGCGTGGCGGCTATGCGCACGCCCGTCATGATGTCGTACGTGGCGTAGAACTCGATGCGCACGCGGTCCCGCTCGGCCTGCGCGCGCTCCGTGCCGTTGTAGGCCGCGCTCGCGCCCGCGCCGCCCGCCTCGCCGCTCCATCCTCCTTCTCTATTCTCCATCGCGCGGTCAAATACTCATCGCCTGTGGAAACATAAAACGTTGTAATGCAAACTTTTATCGCACTCGCTAAATGAAATATGACGCGAGCGAGAGCTAGATAAAACTGTGCCGTTATGATAAGCATCGATCTGTCGACTTTGCTTTTTGCGATGTGTCGATTGAAAATAACTGAAATACTAGAGAAAAATGTACATCAATCGATATCTAACTTATGCGATACCTATATTTAATTCTGCAGTATCGCAGTGGGTGGAAGAGCGAACAACAATGTTGTCGCAAAGCGATTTCCGTTCGCCAGGTGCGGCTGAGCGCTCGCGGCGACGTATCTGGGACACCCGCCCGCCACTACACCGCCGCCGCGTCGCTATCCCCGCCTTTCATTTTAGGATTACAAACAAAAGTAGTTTTTAAAACATCATATTTATTCAGAAAATTCATTTTCCCTTAAGAAATGAGTGATATTTTGATTTCCAAACAGTACAGTTTTATCCAGTAAGCAAACACAAACAAAAAGTCTTGCAGTGTCATCGTCATCCAAACATCACGTCAGGCGCATATCATACCTCTTCCCGGCCGCGTTTAAAAATAACAACTATTCAATGGTCAATGGGCATTTACGATTGAATGAAAGTACCTATGTATGATTACGCACAATGCTAAACAATCGGGGGAACCCAATAAAGGGCGTTTTTGTGAGTATTTAATTTCGATATAACGTAGTACCTAAGGTTTAGTCGTAATGTGATATTTGCTGTTTTAAATAAATACTATGATTTATGTAAATATTAAAAAAAACATTTTTCATATGAAACTATTTCATAAAAACATGTTACCGTTGTATAACTGAAGTGTTCTACAATACAAACCGATGCGAAACTACGGCAGAAAATTGTCGAAGTTGTGAAAATGACATTGGTTTTTAACTAAGCGCTATTGATAGTTATGTATAGTTTTTTTTTATTATTTTATATTCGAATTTTCACAAATCAATTTCAGCATTTTGCAAATAAAATTGGGACATGCACGTCACTGAGATACGAAAACGTCCGCATATTGATGTGCATAAAAGTCCGAATTTTCAAAATGCCGTTTATTTTACAATGGTTTCATTTACAATATCGATTTCTATAGCCGTGGTAGAGTAAGAACAACGAATGTGAACACCAATCTTAATTGTTAATTAATAAAACCTTAATAGATTAGTTTAATTATTAAGACATTCACTAATATATTAAAAGAATGTGGTGACAATTTTGTTTAAGAATACATTACAGTTTAATTTCCAACACAGAAGGTCGACGCTCTTATTCAATATAGACTCAAAGCGAACCTAATTAAATATTTAAAGAGTTTTACTTATTAATTTTTCATATCTCGGTTCGCTAATATTGTTTCGAATTTACAATTGTGGAAAGTAATTCGCTTGATTTTAAGTGAAAAAATATATAAGTACCTAAGCAATATTTGAATCCATTTTAATGAAAATATATTACATTTGTAGTCTAGAACTTCATGACTAAACCAAACTAAAGTTTCAGCAGAACAATATGCAATACGCGTTATTATAAACACTCGTAAATTTAACACATCAAATGCGACGGTCCGAGGCAACTTTTCACGGCCCCTTTCGCACACAGGGTCATGTGTTCGGTGTCCTTATATTTAATTGCTAAAAATAACTTTGGATAAAATCAATACACACATTAATTGTGAAATCTCCAGCGATTAAAATTATCTAAACATACATATAAGCTCTGAAGTTTAATGTGGAATTTTTTATCCAAAAGGATTATCTAAATTTAATTGTAATGAAATTTGAAATATTACAGAATGTCTAGAAAATTAATAGACAATATAAATTAGGTCGGATTAATTGGGCAACATCAAGCACTTTTTTCTTGTCAACAAACAAAATAAAATCGGGACGTAGACAGCTATTCATTGGTTTACTCCGAGTATTTCGGTTGTATTTCGGCAAAATATCTCTTTATGTGTATCGTAAAAACTTTATGAATCCTTGGTAATTAATCCGATTTCATTTGTTCACAAAAAAATAGCTAACTATACATATGTTTATACAATCAACCTTACCCAATTAAAATTAGCTTTCTGTAAAGGGCTTTACGAATTTCGCCCTGATTCTAATCATGTGTGACGAATAGTTGAATGAAATATAATATTCAAATAATAGAGCTAATTGGAGCTGGCTAAAAATAAAGACCATTTGGGTTATGTGCACCAATTTCACGTTGACCCAAATTATTCTTTGGAGTTAATCATCACGTTTAATACTAACAGAGTCCCTTAAATAATAATCCATAGACTACCTCACGGTGCTAAAACAACATTGTCTATATTTACATAGCTTTGAAGTAAGGCATCGATGGACAAACGGGCAAATTTCCAATCTAAACTTATCAGAATTGGGGCATTCATTGTTAAAAAACGTACCTTTATTTGCGTAGTTATTTCGGCGTTATGGGTTTCGAATGAATGTAAAGAAGATATAGTGCTTCCACGAGTACCTATAAGGTACTTTTGATTTATTACGGAACCCTCAGAACTACAGTGAACCCACAAGGCGCTTGAACGTAAAACCTCGACTTCATTTAATAAAAGCTTCGTCGCCTCGTTCGTGATATCACGATAGTTTCTTAGCTTATTATTTTGCATTATTGACAAACATTCAAGTATTATGACAAGAGTGCTCAAAACGTACAAGAGTATACTTATAACCCTTTTCTTCTGTACTACGATAATTTTGCTAGACTTGCATACTTTTTATCATCCTTGTACATGTAATAAAAGAAAACCTAATTATTTTCAGACAAAGCGCGCCCAACAATCAAGGATAATCACAATAAAATAAATCTCGTACTAACATCGCTGCGACGTAATGCATCTGGTTGATATCGCATCAAACAATGAAACTAAATATAGCTACGCAGGTAGTATTGTATGTGTATGTGTAGTAACAGAAGGAATCACCGCTTACATAGGTACATTGTATGTTTATGCGTTAACGCTTAGACATACCGTATTCTCTTAGAGATAGTTTGACGAATTTTTCGTTGACGAAATGTAAAGTTAATTTGCTAACGTAACTTCATCCGTAACAAAGCCCCAAACAAACGTCGATCTGTCTCATTCCTTCCACCAATGATCGAAGACAGCTCAATCGTATTTCAAGTCCAATAAACCGCCCGACGAGCCAATAAAAGTCGAGAGATTAAACTAAGGAAGATGCCAATGTGTTTAACTGCCACAAAGAAATATTTCCGATCTCTGTTTGAGCCACACATAATTTCAAGGCTAAACGCAGTTTCGCGAGTATAAATAGGAAGAACAAAGACTTCTTGCCAGGTATCTATCATTCAGAATGATTTTGCTTACAATTAAACTTTTATTCATAACATCGAATTCATTGAGGATTTTTTAAATGCTCAATGAATTTGAAGTAGTATCATCCTCATCATCCTCCGTTTATGCACTGCCGGACATAAGTGTCCCTCATTGTATGACTCGCAATCAGATCTACGCTTCACATTCAGACTTAGTAATAGAAATAATGCTGAAACGAATAGAAGTCCTCATTGTCAGTGGTGTTAATATATTTATATTAAAGTAAAATCCTATAAACTTTATTGTTTTTATATGTGTATTGTATAGTTTCTAACTTAAATGTATTAACCATATGTGAAATAAAAGGAGGACCGAAAAGGCATAATATAATCATGTTTACTGCTCTGAGCCATACCGGTTGTAGTATTATTTTACAATGAGTAAATTAGTGCTTGATCCAAAAAATTGCCCTTGTCGCAAGGGGTTGGCACAGTATGTTCTGCTCTTGGCTTTTACATTTACCATTCATACTTTCTTTGCCTTTCTTCTACATTTGTTATCATTAGTACAATTTCATTACTTTCTTGTTTCTACAATCCCACCTGTTGTCAAATAGTAATGTAGTTATATGATGGCACAGGTTAATTTAGTAGAAGCCAATTTACGGTACTTTTGGCCATGCCTATATAATTAGACAGAATCATTGATGCTAGCAATTTGTTGTAATCCTTTACATTCAATTTTTCTAAAATGAATCCTATAAGATTGTCAGAGATGTTTCAAGCAGTTAGTTGGGTTTACAACTTGTTCTGTAGTGTCTAATCAGGCAAGCAAATGGTTTTACCTAGCACTAGCTATGTCATAAAAACCAAGCAGATAGAACAATAGCTTTAACTGTTAGAATTTATTTCGTTGAACAAGTAGGCGCAAGTACATGTAGTAGGTAGTTTTTCCGCTACTCCATGGCTTTCAAATATTTGGTGTTTATTTCAATGAAACTACAGCTGAATCATTTATGAATTTTATAAAAAGGTATTTAAACTACGTTTTGCAGATGTTAATATATTGTGGAATATAGAATCTAAAATTGTATTAAAATAAATTCTAAAATATTTACCACTTGAAGTCCATAATCCTAAGCTCGAAGAAATCGACAAATGCCTTGAGTGACGATTACTTATTATGTACATGTCCTTGGTATAATGTTGTAATATTTTAAACACCCATTCATTGGAATAATAGAAAACCACACCACTACATTTTCAGAAATACAAATCCAATATCGAGAATTTAAATTTAATACACTTTGTACAGTTTAATCGGAAATATTTTTGGAAAATGTTCAGTCTCAAGTGTTTAAATTACCCTAATTTAATTCAGTACTGTCCTTATTGCTATTAATATCACTTTACTGTTAAAAACACATCCTTGCGCCATTATAACTATATCAAATATTTGACCACCACCTTTTAACCAGTGACACTGATACTGATTTGACTGATTCATTTCACTGATATCATTGACCACAGATGAAAATTACTATCACCGTCTAAAATTGTCACAATGGTAGGATTTTTACCTTTATTGTAATCTGTATTTACCAACCCATCCCTATTCAGTTAATGTTTTCCATTAAAAAAGGAAGAATCATCTATTTGATTTTAAATAACAAAATGTACTACTTGGGTTTTAATGGCTTAGAATAAAAATGCGTCATCTTTTTGCCTAACTTGGTACAAAATTGAATTCGTTTAACTGGCGAGGATTATAGTGGGATCTCACCATAAACATACTCTGTTCTTCCCACGAATCTACCGGTTTTTGTCATTTGTCAATGTCACAGTGACGTGTTCTACGTTTATAAATTACAATTATTTTACTGTTTTTCCCTTTAGTATTTTCGTCTGTATATAACTTTGTTCGTGATTATTTTAAAACTATGTCCGATGAATGGTCAAGCTACGTCAATGACTCAAGAACAACATGCAAGTACGGTGCCAAATGCTATCAGAAAAACCCAGAGCACCATAAAACTTACAAACACCCGCCAAAAGATGATATAAAGAAATTTAATAATAATAAACGTGGTAAAGGGAGAATGCATCCATACTCTAAAAACAAAAATACGTTAGTAAAGGAATCACAAATTTCAGGAGTAAAACCTGGCTCAAGTGATGACAAACAGCTTAAGGAAAATATTTCATTGAATATGACTAATAGTGAAAGAAATGCACACAAAGAAGATTCACCTTTAGTATCATCAACTGAAACTTTACAGATCTATGATCAATCCGAAGATAATAAGTTGTACAAAGAATTATTCCTTGTTGAGATGCCTACAGATTTCTTCCAGTTTTACAAATGTTTAAATGAAGAAAACTCAATAGAAAAGACATTAGCCAGTGTGAACTTGCAATTGATTGGTCCATATGACTTATTGTTAGGGAAACTTCCAATGTTAGATGAAAAAGAATTGTACTTACTTCATTGGCGATTTTTCTTTGACCCCCCCGAGTTTCAGGTAAATATAATTTAATTAGATTGCAATTGCATATAAATGCAAATAATTTGAACGATGATTGACTTCATTTTCCGTAACTCCACGACGAGCGCATTTTTTGGGTGACTTCACACATATCTTTGAATTTCTTCGACAATATGTGCAGGTTGCATCACAATGTAAATAATAATTGTATATTTTAAAGAGTTATGGTTAAATAGATTATAAATAAATTGATTTAAGTTATAAATAACCTCCCTCTTTAGGAAGTCTGTTGAAAAAGTTTTTTTTATTAAGTAGTGTCATATTGCATTGGTGTTTTGTTTTTTTATTACTTCCAGGCAGTTTTAAAGAAGAAAGGAAAGAGTGAATTTCATATAGGTTATTATAGAGATGATCCTGACAGTATGCCAGTATTAGTTGCAAGCAACGATAGTGCAAAAGATTGTCTCATACAACCTCTTGCTGAGAACATTTTTGGAGCTGTTTAGTAAGTTTACTACTTCTAATGTTATAAATTCAAGTTTGTATGGATAGGTTCTTACTTATCCTGGGAAATACTTATCAGATCTCAATGTTTGGGAAAGATGTGGGACATTATCTGGAAAATACAGGATACTTAGTTTTTCTTAAAGTTTTTATCTATACTAATATTATAAAGAGAGAAACTTTGTATTTTTGATGTATGTATTGAAATAAGTCAAGAACTACTGGATCAATTTCAAAAATTCTTTCACTAATAGAAAGCTACACTATCCCCAAGTCATATAGGCTATATTTTTTAATTCCACGCGAAAGAAGTTGCAACAGCTAGTTTTCAATTACTGTGTTCTTACACAATAATGAATTTAAAATTAAAAAAATATACAATATGTATAATCCTGTATTTTGAATGTGACACTGATTTATTAAAAATACACCAAATGAGATTATCTCATTTATTTTGTTTACAGCAACTATTTGCAAAATGAAAAAAAGGCATCCCCATTCTTAGCTTTGCCGTGTCAAAAATTAATGGAGAAAGTAAAGAAATGGGCGAGTGAACATAACTTTACACTTGATGAATATAACAGAATGAAGAGATCACCCGTAGCAAAGACATTACACGGGGCAGGAATTGTTGTGCCTTTTTATAAGAAAACTGAATTAGGATACCGGCCACTGGTTGAAAGCAATGGTAGAGACCATTTCTATTTCATAAGTTACCTCTTTGTTATCACAAAAGGGGGGGCAGTCCCAACTTAGATAATGTTGTTGTAGTTTGAACCATGATTGGCTCCATTTTTCGCAACTTCACGACTATGGCGTTTTACACATATCTTTGAATTTCTTCTCCATTATGTGCAGGTTGCATCACAATGTTTCCCTTGACGTAAGTTGGGTACATAGGAACAACGCATTGGCAGGATTCGAACTCGGGACCTACAGTTTACGAGTCAAGAGCTAAACCATAGATAATGTAAGATATTAAAAGATACAAAAACTACTATGAATAAGATAATAGTAATGGCAACTGTTCCTTCTAAACTGACGACGCCCATGAGTGCTAGTGACGCTTAACACAAAAATAGCATTGGATGTGTATAACTAAATATATCATTGTTAAAAGGACATTTTTTAATATAATCTGTTTGCTTTTTGTACTATTGTATGCTTTGCTATTTATAAGAAATGATTCGTTTCCTCTTGCTTTATAATTTTAACTTTTGGAGTACTAATTATTATAACGTTTCCAGCGAATCTGAGGAAAATGTTTGCTAAATTAGAATCATCATCATCACAAAAGGAGAAAGACGAAGTTCTGTCACAGATACAGCCAGTGTTGACGTACTCCACTATTGCGGTGGACGAATGCGATTTCGGTACTGGATTGGAGATCGGAATAGATTTATTCTGCTCCGGTTTAAAAGAGTTGGAATCGAATGCAGCATCCAGTTTATGTACAGCTTATTCTTTGTTGAAAAGAGATCCATTTGCTAAGATTATTCAGGTATATATTGAGTTTTGGTTATTTTGAAGCGATTGCTCAAATTACTTTGAATTTTCTGAAAGCGATGTCAGAGAATGAATTTTTGAACTGTATGGCCAAACTTGAGGCTGCATGATGTTTTGATATTAGAATAATAAATTTATTTTACTTTTCAGGTACACTTAAAACATCGAAGAAAAGGACCGAATATGTCAATTTTTTAAGTTAAATAATAATCATAAGCGTTATCCTTATATAGTAGTGCCTTATTTATTCTTGATGCAGCCCATTTAAAACTTTGGGATTTTTTGTATGTAATAAAAGAACTTTTTATATCAAAGTATTTTATTTCTTATAGGCGCAAGAAACATAAAAATATCAATTTTGAAATAATTCAGTCCAGCAGTTTTAAAGTCGAATTTATTCTTTAGGCTTGTCTGCACTGGTCAGGTGCAGGAGCAGGGTGACAGGGCAGTGGTCGCTGCCATACACAGAATCTCTGATAATGTTGTCACAAACTGATGTCACTAATCTTTCGGATACGATAAAATAATCCAAACGCCTGAAATAAAAAAAAATAGTTAATTTATGAAACTAGAAAATTAGGAACAATTTGTTACTTTCCTTTTATATTTCAAGCCCGAAAGTGCTCTGATTCTGTTAATCTTTGTCCATAACACTTCATTAGACCAATGTTACGCAAAAAACAGCCTTACGCTAAAGCAAAATCTCCGTTTGTATCGCGAACTCGGTCTAATGAAGCCCTTGGATGAGAATCGGTTTTGAATATTATAACCTCAAGTCTATAAAATCCAATATTATCTTATTCTATGTACATTAAAATACGGCTAATGATTACCATCCAACGTTTTTGGCTCGACAGTTAAACATATAAGTCCAGAAAGTGTAAGCGCTCGTCTTGTCCGGGTACAACAGGCGGTAGGTGTCGACGAAGCCGTCGCCCAGCAAGTCAGTCATGCCAGCCCGCTCCTCGTCCGTAAAGCCAGCGTTCTTCCTGTTTGTTTTAGGGTTCGCAAGATCTGAAAATAAGATTTAATTAAAACTAAAATCGTTCTTTAATTCATGGTAGAGACGAAAATCGTCCACAAAGTCTTAAATTTTAAATCTTTGACAGGAATAGTAAATTTGGCGCCAATTTTGCCGGTCCTTGCTACCAGAGTACAATAACTCCGTGCCTTTAATAATTTATGCATGAATAAATTGCATAATAAATCAAGTATCTATTAATAAATAAACTTACCTATTTCATTATGCGAAACGTTCATATCGCCGCAAATAATTACAGGTTTTTTCTTATCTAGTGTTGTAACGTGTTTCCTGAATTCTTCGTTCCATTTAAGCCTTTTCGGTAAAGTTACCAGCTTCCGGCCGGCGTTGGGCACGTACGTACATATTAGATAGAACTGCTCGTATTCTGCGGTTATGATGCGACCTTCGCTGTCCAATTCCTCATCTTGTAGCCCATACTGTACGTTCATAGCCAGTTTTGTCGTGTATATACCTACGCCTGCGTAGCCATCTTGTTCACTGCATAACCAGTACGCATGATACCCGGGCACGTTTTTAATAGACTCTGGCAACTTCTCTTTTGAACATTTTATCTCTTGGAGACACAGTATATCTGGCTTCTCGTACTGTATATAATCTAAACCACCTTTGTCCATCCACGCTCGGATACCGTCAACATTCCAACTGGAAATTTTGAAATTCCATTCTCTACCTTGACTCGTTTTGGAATCGCTAGAAAAGTTAATGTCCTCATAATTTGTGGCAGTTTTGTTTTTAGCTGGTGCTTTCTTTTTGCTATCTTCTGCTCCGGCTGAAAACGCGGTTTACTGGCCTTAAAAGATGTTACAACTATGATCATACTCATACTAATATTAAACATGTGGTAGTTCATCTAAACTTTGGATAGAAGGGGTTTTCGAAGGTATCCAGACTGGCTGAATAGATCTCGATGAAATTTTGCACACCTTTCGATCATAATCTGGAAGAACATATGCTACTTCCGATGTTTTTTTTTTTTAATTTCGTGCGTGACGCGGGAACAGGTAGTGTTACATAGTCAACTAATGTAAAACGTTCCTACAATAAGCAGGCTTATTCAGGAAAATAATGCTTCTCTTAACATAGGTAAAGAGTACCGAAGACGTTGCCACCTTGGTTTGCCTCTTACTTTGACCCTTCCTTGCCTACATACATCTTTATGTATGTTTAAGCTCTTTCGGGATATCTTTTAACTCATACCATTTTAGGATGCCAGATAATTTCTTTTGATTTATTTTATTTACTTAAAAAATCTAGAGAAGACATGTTTTCCGCAGTGTGATGCCAATAATGTATGTCCACTCCCTCATGACCTCAGTTTCAATCTATTCCGTTAGGTAAGTTTTTACTAGATTCGCATTTGATCCTGACCCCTGAGGGTCACGTGTTATGATAATGTGAACAACGAAAAATTCATTCGGAGTTTTTGAGATATTTAATCATATTTGTTTTGTTTTGTACGCGTAAAATGCGTAAATTGTACGCGTCTATGTATAAAAAATGCTAACGAATTTAAATATTTAAAAAATTACCGTTAATAATTTCAAATATCGCATTAGCTTTTAAGCTTGTAGAACTATATTATATTTGAAGGAGCGTCGCAAGCGCATGCTCTATACTTCTTAGCAAGAATATTTTTGCCTTACAGATTGAATAGATTTTTTTGCAGATATGTATGACGCCTCAGCTTCTATTTTACTAAAAACTCTAGTAGCCTAAGCAGCTTCAACGATTTCGAAAAGGAGGTGAGAGGAAGTCCTATCTTTTTAATAGTTACTAGTTCCTTAGCTTCTAATTTAAATTCATTGATTCAAATTTTGTCAGTTATAAATGTTTGTCAATTTTTTATATGGCGATATTGGAATGAATGCTTACAATTCAATATA